>CM053029.1:32777525-33100025 GCA_028564925.1 Lithobates sylvaticus | reverse complement strand
ACAGAGGCTCTTTGGCACAGAGGCTGCATATGATGGGCACAGAGGCTGTATGATGGGCACAGAGGGCTGCATATGATGGGCACAGAGGCTGTATGATTGGCTCAGAGTCTGCATATGATGGGCACAGTGGCCGTATGATAACACAGGCTGCATATGATGGGCACAGAGGCTGTATGATTGGCACAGAGGCTGCATATGATGGGCACATAGGCTGTATGCTGGGCATAGAGGCTGCATATGATGGGCACAGTGGCTGTATGATGGGCACAGGCTGCATGATGGGCACAGAGGCTCTTTGATTGGCACAGAGGCTGCATTTGATGGGCACAGAGGCTGTATGATGGGCACAGAGGGCTGCATATGATGGGCACAGAGGCTATATGATGGGCACAGAGGCTGTATGACAGCACAGGCTGCATTTGATGGGCACAGAGGCTATATGATGGGCACGGAGGCTGTATGATGGGCACAGAGGCTGTATGACAGCACAGGCTGCATTTGATGGGCACAGAGGCTATATGATGGGCACGGAGGCTGTATGACAGCACAGGCTGCATTTGATGGGCACGGTGGCTGCATTTGATGGGGCACAGTGAGGCTGCGATTGATGTTTTTTTTTACCAGAATTTTTCAGTTTGTTTGCACCCCCCTCCAAAATGTTGAGCGCCAGCCGCACATATCTAACTCTCCCCACCCCCCTGCTGGCACTAGCCCTCTCCCCAGGACATATCTGACCCCTGCATTCCGTGCAGAACACTCACAATTCAGCCACGCCCACTCTTTGCTGCGGCGAGCTATGCGCCACATTACTACTCTCTTTCAAGCCACCAAAAGTGTCCCAGGTCTTTTACAATCTTATAGCGTATACCACCCCCCCCCCCCCCCCCAAAAAAAATGCCACCGCTAAAGTGTTCGGGTTTGGCTTGAAGGAAAGGTGGCGACCGTACTTGTCATAGCAATAAAGTTGATCTAGAAAAACGAACGGCAAACAATGTAAAAATAAAATAAATACATTTAAATATAATAAGTACATTTTGCTCGTGCGGGAATGAGAACGCACGCGCAGGTCCCGCATGCGTATATATAAACGGCGATCACACCACACATGTGAGGTATCGCCGCGAACGTCAGAGCGAGAGCGATAATTCTAGCACTAGACCTCCTCTGTGACTCTAAACTGGTGACCCGTAAAGACTTTGAAAGCATCACCATTGGTGGGTTTATAGGTACTGTGTAGTTTGGCGCCATTCTGCGGGCGTACGCAATTCTGAAGGTATCTCATCACTTTGGGTATTGCATTGTGTTTTTTGTGCGTGAAGTTTCAATAAAGTTTTTTTTTATTGACTTATTGTGTGACATAAAAATATGCAACACCCACCATTTTATTCTCCAGGGCCTCTGCTTGAAAAAAATATATAATGTTTTGGATTTTGCTAATTTGCTTTCTAGCAAAAAAAAATAAAAAAAAAATGCAGATTTTTACATATAGAAGAATGTCATAATTTCCCTGGACAGGAACTGGTTAAATAACAGGTATTGGGTGGGGGAGGGGGGAGCGAGGGGGGGGGGGGTGCCCAGGCCCTGCCTGTGAAATGACACATCTGTGTGATGTATACAGTTCACTAAGGCAAGACATATACAAAAGAAAGAAATGTTGTAGAACTTGCTGGTAAGTGACAGCTCTCTGCTGGTAAGTGACAGCTCTCTGCTGGTAAGTGACAGTTCTCTGCTGGTAAGTGACAGTTCTCTGTTGGTAAGTGACAGTTCTCTGTTGGTAAGTGACAGTTCTCTGCTGGTAAGTGACAGCTCCCTGCTGGTAAGTGACAGCTCTCTGCTGGTAAGTGACAGTTCTCTGCTGGTAAGTGACAGTTCTCTGTTGGTAAGTGACAGTTCTCTGTTGGTAAGTGACAGTTCTCTGTTGGTAAGTGACAGTTCTCTGCTGGTAAGTGACAGTTCTCTGCTGGTAAGTGACAGTTCTCTGCTGGTAAGTGACAGTTCTCTGCTGGTAAGTGACAGTTCTCTGCTGGTAAGTGACAGTTCTCTGCTGGTAAGTGACAGTTCTCTGCTGGTAAATGACAGTTCTCTGCTGGTTAGTGACAGTTCTCTGCTGGTAAATGACAGTTCTCTGCTGGTAAATGACAGTTCTCTGCTGGTAAGTGACAGTTCTCTGCTGGTAAATGACAGTTCTCTGCTGGTAAATGACAGTTCTCTGCTGGTTAGTGACAGTTCTCTGCTGGTAAGTGACAGTTCTCTGCTGGTAAATGACAGTTCCAGGCCGCTAACTTCTGTTTGTAAACAAAACGGGCGGGAATTCTATTCATTTATACCAGACCCTTATCCTAGATGAGAGTCTCATATAGATGTTAATGGGGGGATCCCACTAAAAAAAAAAAAGCGGAGTGGGGTTCCCCCCTAAAAATCCTTATCCTTGATGAGGGTCTGGTATGGATTCTGCAGGCTTCTCTCCTCTCCTGCCGGATTTCAGCTGCTGCATGGTGAGCAGCAAAAGATTGGGTCCAGTTATTTCCCCACCTGCCACACTGATCACCCACCTCCTTCCACTATCGGATTCCCGGCTGCCTGGGCCCCCTTGTGTGCCCCCCTCCCCAGCGCTGCAGGCTTCCCTCCTCTCCTCTCCTGCTGGCAGCAGCTGCAGTCCCATAAGGAGTCGTTAGGATGCACAGCAGGGAAGGGGCTGTTAAATGTGTCATTTACCAGCCCCTTCGTTTTCTACATGAACGTGGGATTGTTGCAGATCACTTACTGTGTCCATTCATAATTGAAGAACAGTAAACTGTGTTTACTATGCTTTCGTTTGTGAATGAATTGGCGTCTCCTGCTCATTCATCTGCAGTGCAGCTGAGGCTACAGCTAAAGAAAGTGTGTTTCCACAGTCCCTTTCTCTGTCTCAAAAGTGAGACTTCTGGGGGTCTGTTTAGGCCCCTGATATTTAACCAAAGACACCCCCACCCCAAACACACACCAGGGTTGTGAAAAACAAAATGTAAAAAATAATTAAAAAATAATTGTAAACAAATAATTGTAACACATCAGACTAAAAAGCCACGTCCAATATGCAGCATCATTTAGCCACAACCACTGTTTACCACGGCACACATAGTTACACTACGGGGGCTGCAGGTGACCATCTCACCAGTAGGGGGTCCCGGTGCTTTACTTTCCGGGGGCCCATAATGCTATTAAAGTGGCACGCAATATTTGGACCGAACCGAACACGCAATATTTGGACCGAACCGAGCATGCAATATTTGGACCGAACCGAACACGCAATATTTGGACCGAACCGAGCATGCAATATTTGGACCGAACCGAACACGCAATATTTGGACCGAACCGAACATGCAATATTTGGACCGAACCGAACACGCAATATTTGGACCGAACACGCAATATTTGGACCGAACCGAGCATGCAATATTTGGACCGAACCGAACACGCAATATTTGGACCGAACCGAGCATGCAATATTTGGACCGAACCGAACACGCAATATTTGGAGCGAACCGAACACGCAATATTTGGAGCGAACCGAACACGCAATATTTGGACCGAACCGAGCATGCAATATTTGGACCGAACCGAACACGCAATATTTGGACCGAACCGAACACGCAATATTTGGACCGAACCGAGCATGCAATATTTGGACCGAACCGAACACGCAATATTTGGAGCGAACCGAACACGCAATATTTGGAGCGAACCGAACACGCAATATTTGGAGCGAACCGAACACGCAATATTTGGAGCGAACCGAACACGCAATATTTGGAGCGAACCGAACACGCAATATTTGGAGCGAACCGAACACGCAATATTTGGAGCGAACCGAACACGCAATATTTGGAGCGAACCGAACACGCAATATTTGGAGCGAACCGAACACGCAATATTTGGAGCGAACCGCAAGATCATCCCTACTACCTGATTTGAAACTGCAGCTCTTATACCGGGGCCACTTAAAGGGCAACTATGCCCACCCCTATATTATAAGATGTCCTTTATTAACCCCCTCTGAATGCAGTCCCCCCGGTCACACACACACCCGCTCCCTCTCTGCTGCAGCGATCTCCAGTGTGTGATCCCATTGATCCCTACATGAGAGCTGCACTCATGGCCGCCTCCAGGGGAGTCCGACCCTCCCATACCAAGAATGGGGCTGTGTCTGTTTCTGGAACATAGGCTGCCTGGCTCCAGGCCGGGCCACATAGCGAGGATCGGAAGTGAAGACTCTATTGAAGAATATATATATATATAGAGTATCTCACAAAAGTAAGTACACCCCTCACATTTTTGTAAATATTTTCTTCTATCTTTTCATGTGACAACACTGAAGAAATGACACTTGTCTACAATGTAAAGTAGTGAGTGTACAGCTTGTATAACAGTGTACATTTTCTGTCCCCCTCAAAATAACTCAACGCACAGCCATTAATGTCTACAAAAGTGAGTACACCCCTAAGTGAAAATGTCCAAATTTGGCCCAATTAGCCATTTTCCCTCCTCCGGTGTCATGTGACTCGTTAGTGTTACAAGGTCTCAGGTGTGAATGGGGAGCAGGTGTGTTACATTTGGTGTTATCGCTCTCACTCTCTCATACTGGTCACTGGAAGTTCAACATGGCACCTCATGGCAAAGAACTCTCTGAGGATCTGGAAAAAAAAAAGAATTGTTGCTCCACATAAAGATGGCCTAGGCCGGGGATGGCGAACCTTGGCACCCCAGATGTTTTGGAACTACATTTCCCATGATGCTCATGCACTCTGCAGTGTAGTTGGTAGACATGTGCACAACCAAAAAATTTGTTTATTTTCGTTTCGTTTTTTTCGTTTCCGAAAAAATTTTGTTTATTTTCGTTTCGTTTTTTTCGTTTCCGTTGATTCGTAACGATTCGTAAATTCGTAAGTCGTCGGTGTTCGTATTCGTAACGATTCGTACATTCGTAAGAGTTATTTTTTCGTTGATTCGTTAGTTTAATTTTCATTTATTCAAAATTCGGACGCATTCGTATTTATTCGTACTTTCGTAACATTCGTAGATTCGTAATCGGAGCATAATTCATAATGTTATGTAATGTGTATGCTATTATTACATTTTAAGAGACACGGAAAATTACGAATCGAAAAAAAAAAAGTTACGAATGTACGAATTTTTTCGTTCAATCCATTCGAAGCACGTTAAGCAGCGCCATTGTAAGAGACACGGAAAATTACCAATTCAACAAAAAAAAAAGTTACGAATGTACGAATTTTTTCGTTCATTTTCATTTTCGTTGTTCCTGTTTTCGTTTTTCGGATTTTCTTCATTCGTACATTCGTTGTTTCTAATTTGTTTTTTTCGGATTTTCGTTGTTTTTCGGATTCGTTCGATTCAAACGATTCATTATTCGTTAAAATTTTTTAGCGAATCGTTCGTTCATTCGTACGATAACGAACAAACGAAAATAACGAAAAAAAAAACGAAAAAAAACGAAACGAATTGCACATGTCTAGTAGTTGGGAATGACGGGAAATGTAGTTACAAAACATCTGGGGTGCCAAGGTTCGCCATCCCCGGCCTAGGCTATAAGAAGATTGCCAAGACCCTGAAACTGATCTGCAGCACGATGACCAAGACCATACAGCGGTATAACAGGACAGGTTCCACTCAGAACAGGCCTCACCATGGTCCACCAAAGAAGTTGAGGTCACGTGCTCAGCGTCATATCCAGAGGTTGTCTTTGGGAAATAGACGTATGAGTGCTGCCAGCATTGCTGCAGAGGTTGTAGGGGTGGGGGGTCAGCCTGTCAGTGCTCAGACCATACGCTGCACACTGCATCAAATTGGTCTGCATGGCTGTCTTCCCAGAAGGAAGCCTCTTCTAAAGATGATGCACAAGAAAGCTGCAAACAGTTTTCTAAAGACGAGCAGACTAAGGACATGGATTACTGGAACCATGTCCTGTGGTCTGATGAGACCAAGATAAACTTATTTGGTGTCAGATGGTGTCAGGCGTGTGTGGGGGCAACCAGGTGAGGAGTACAAAGACAAGTGTGTCTTGCCTACAGTCAAGCATGGTGGTGGGAGTGTCATGGTGGTGGGAGTGTCATGGTCTGGGGCTGTATGAGTAGTGCTGCCGGCACTGGGGAGCTACAGATCATTGAGGGAACCATGAATGCCAACATGTACTGTGACATACTGAAGCAGAGCATGATCCCCTCCCTTCAGAGACTGGGCCGCAGGGCAGTATTCCAACATAACGACCCCAAACACACCTCCAAGATGACCACTGCCTTGCTAAAGAAGCTGAGGGTAAAGGTGATGGACTGGCCAAGCATGTCTCCAGACCTAAACCCTATTGATCCTCTGTGGGACATCCTCAAATGGAAGGTGGAGGAGCGCAAGGTCTCCAACATCCACCAGCTCCGTGATGTCATCATGGAGGAGGGGAAGAGGACTCCAGTGGCAACCTGTGAAGCTCTGGTGATCTCCATGGCCAAGAGGGTTAAGGCAGTGCTGGAAAATAATGGTGGCCACACAAAATATTGACGCTTTGGGGCCCAATTTGGACATTTTCACTTAGGGGTGTACTCACTTTTGTTGCCAGCGGTTTAGACATTATTGGCCTTGTGTTGAGTTATTTTGAGGGGACAGAAAATTTACACTGTTATATACGTTGTACACTCACTACTTTACATTGTAGACAAGTGTCATTTCTTCAGTGTTGTCACATGAAAAGATCGAAGAAAATATTTACAAAAATGTGAGGGGTGTACTTACTTTTGTGAGATATTGTATATATATATATATATATATATATATAGACATATATAGACATATAATAAAGATAGATATAGATATATATATATATATATATATATACAGTCTCCGCTCTAATTCATCCCAAAGGTGTCCTATCGGGTTGAGGTCAGGACTCTGTGCAGGCCAATCAAGTTGCTCCACCCCAAACTCGCTCATCCATGTCTTTATGGACCTTGCTTTGTGCACTGGTCCACATCATTTGGTGGAGGGGGGATTATGGGGGGGGGGGGTTGTTTTTCAGGGGTTGGACTTGGCCCTTTAGTTCCAGTGAAGGGAACTCTTAAGACGTCAGCATACCAAGACATTTTGGGCAATTTCATGCTCCCAACTTTGTGGGAACAGTTTGGAGGATGGCCCCTTCCTGTTTTTACATGACCAGTGCTTTGCCATGCGCTTCAGAAACCCTGCAAATGTGCAGCAGTTTCCACTCTAATTCATCCAAAGGTGTTCTATTGGGTTGAGGTCAGGACTCTGTGCAGGCCAGTCAAGTTCCTCCACCCCAAACTCGCTCATCCATGTCTTTATGGACCTTGCTTTGTGCACTGGTGCGCAGTCATGTAGGAACAGGAAGGGGCCGTCCCCAAACTGTTCCCACAAAGTTGGGATCATGAAATTGCCCAAAATGTCTTGGTATGATGACACCTTAAGAGTTCCCTTCACTGGAACTAAGGGGCCAAGCCCAACCCCTGAAAAGCAACCCCCCCCCATAATCCAAAGCTCCCAACTGTCCCTGATTTTGAGGGACTGTCCCTAATTTGGAGCAATGTCCCTCTTTCCTCCTCATTTGTCCTCATTTTGGTCTGATCTATATAGTTGTATATAAAATGCACTTTTTATCTATCAAAATGTATTTCCCAGCGCTAAACCTTTCATCTGATTTCTAAATTGCTGCATTTGTACATTTTATAAGCCAATATAAAGGAATAGTAGTGGTTAAAAAAAAAAGTCCCTTGTGGATTTAATTAACCTTTTTTTGGGGGTTAATTCTCCTTTAAGGGGGTGTGGCAGGGGGGCGTGTCCTATGCCTACCTACATTTGCTAGTAGGTGTCCCTCATTCCCATCTCAAAATGTTGGGAGGTATGGCATAATCCCCTTTCCACCAAATGATTTGCGCACAAAGCAAGGTCCATAGAGACATGGATGAACTTGACTGGCCTGCACAGAGTCCTGACCTCAACACCTTTGGGATGAAGTAGAGCGGAGACTGCGAGCCAGGCCTTCTCGTCCGACGACAACTACGCTTCTGGAAGAATGGTCAAATATTCCCATCAGTGGTAAGTTCTTCTTTTGGGGAGGCGGCAAACAAAGAACACCCCCCCCCCACTCCCGGCAGCGTGGCACGGCAACCCACCCCCCGCCACCTCCTGGGCACTTACCCACGGGGGCTGTGGTGTCCCCTCCTCCTCTCCTGGTGTGCGGGCAGCGGCCGCGGTGGCTCCGGCGTCCGCTCCTCCAACGGCTTCCTCCGCCATGTGTCTCCTCTTCCGCCAAAGCGGATGGCCTGACGTTTTGGACCAATCGGGGGAAACAGATGTCACAGACCTGCCTCCTGATTGGCGGGGAGGAACTTTAGTGCGAAAATAGCGAAAATGTATTTGCTGTTGTGGCCTCGGGGTGCAACGCTCTGCGCCCCGAGTCCACCCTTTATTGAAGCCTATTAGAGCCTCAGGTGCTTAAAAAAAAAACACCCCCTGCCATTGGAATCCATGGTCCGGTGCCCTGATATGTAGATCAGGGGGCCGGACACATGGGCAGGGGGAGGCCGCGCCCGTGCGCCCTCTATGGATGGGCTGGCACTGATTCTAAACCTTGTGGACGGCCTTCCCAGAAGAGTTGAAGCTGTTATAGCTGCAAAGGGTGGGCCAACTCTATATTGGACCCTACGGACTAAGACTGGGAGGCCATTAAAGGTTCATGTGCGTGTAAAGGCAGGCGTCCCAATACTTTTGGTAATACGACTTGATATTTAATGTCCAAACAGTTAAATGCCTGTGTTCTGCTCTATATGTGGTATATAATGGCGCACCGTCACGCCTGTATATTGAGCCGCAGTACCCGGGGCAAGGGTCACAGATTGATAAGACGATTGGGACCTGGGAGTGCCGCCTGTTAATCGCTCCGACACCTACAAGCTGAGAAGGGTGGCTGATCTCTGCTCTGACCCCCACAGACAGGCAGATCCTCCGGGGACAGATCCTCCGGGGACAGATCCTCCGGGGACAGATCCTCCGGGGGACAGATCCTCCGGGGGACAGATCCTCCGGGGGACAGATCCTCAGGGGACAGATCCTTAGGGGACAGATCCTCCGGGGGACAGATCCTTAGGGGACAGATCCTCCTGGGACAGATCCTCCGGGGGACAGATCCTCCTGGGACAGATCCTCCTGGGACAGATCCTCCTGGGACAGATCCTCCGGGGACAGATCCTCCTGGGACAGATCCTCCTGGGACAGATCCTCCTGGGACAGATCCTCCTGGGACAGATCCTCCTGGGACAGATCCTCCGGGGACAGATCCTCCTGGGACAGATCCTCCGGGGACAGATCCTCCTGGGACAGATCCTCCGGGACAGATCCTCCGGGGACAGATCCTCCGGGGACAGATCCTCCGGGGACAGATCCTCCTGGGACAGATCCTCCTGGGACAGATCCTCCGGGGACAGATCCTCCTGGGACAGATCCTCCAGGGACAGATCCTCCTGGGACAGATCCTCCGGGGGACGGATCCTCCGGGGACAGATCCTCCGGGGACAGATCCTCCTGGGACAGATCCTCCTGGGACAGATCCTCCGGGGGCAGATCCTCCGGGGACAGATCCTCCGGGAACAGATCCTCCGGGGACAGATCCTCCGGGAACAGATCCTCCGGGGACAGATCCTCCGGGGGACAGATCCTCCGGGGACAGATCCTCCGGGGACAGATCCTCCGGGGACAGATCCTCCGGGGACAGGTCCTCCGGGGACAGATCCTCCGGGGGACAGATCCTCCGGGGACAGATCCTCCGGGGACAGATCCTCCGGGGGACAGATCCTCCGGGGACAGATCCTCCGGGGACAGATCCTCCGGGGGACAGATCCTCCGGGGACAGATCCTCCGGGGACAGATCCTCCGGGGACAGGTCCTCCGGGGACAGATCCTCCGGGGACAGATCCTCCGGGGACAGATCCTCCGGGGACAGATCCTCAGGGGACAGATCCTCAGGGGACAGATCCTCCGGGGACAGATCCTCCGGGGACAGATCCTCCGGGGGACAGATCCTCCGGGGGACAGATCCTTAGGGGACAGATCCTCCGGGGACAGATCCTCCTGGGACAGATCCTCCGGGGGACAGATCCTTAGGGGACAGATCCTCCGGGGGACAGATCCTCCGGGGACAGATCCTCCTGGGACAGATCCTCCGGGGGACAGATCCTCCTGGGACAGATCCTCCTGGGACAGATCCTCCTGGGACAGATCCTCCGGGGACAGATCCTCCTGGGACAGATCCTCCTGGGACAGATCCTCCGGGGACAGATCCTCCTGGGACAGATCCTCCTGGGACAGATCCTCCGGGGACAGATCCTCCTGGGACAGATCCTCCGGGGACAGATCCTCCTGGGACAGATCCTCCGGGGACAGATCCTCCGGGGACAGATCCTCCGGGGGACAGATCCTCCGGGGACAGATCCTCCGGGGACAGATCCTCCGGGGACAGATCCTCCTGGGACAGATCCTCCAGGGACAGATCCTCCTGGGACAGATCCTCCGGGGGACAGATCCTCCGGGGACAGATCCTCCGGGGACAGATCCTCCTGGGACAGATCCTCCTGGGACAGATCCTCCGGGGACAGATCCTCTGGGAACAGATCCTCCGGGGACAGATCCTCCGGGGACAGATCCTCCTGGGACAGATCCTCCGGGGGCAGATCCTCCGGGGACAGATCCTCTGGGAACAGATCCTCCGGGGACAGATCCTCCGGGGACAGATCCTCCGGGGACAGATCCTCCGGGGACAGATCCTCCGGGGACAGATCCTCCGGGGACAGATCCTCCGGGGACAGATCCTCCGGGGACAGGTCCTCCGGGGACAGATCCTCCGGGGACAGGTCCTCCGGGGACAGATCCTCCGGGGGACAGATCCTCCGGGGGACAGATCCTCCGGGGGACAGATCCTCCGGGGACAGATCCTCCGGGGACAGATCCTCCGGGGGACAGATCCTCCGGGGACAGATCCTCCGGGGACAGTTCCTCCGGGGACAGATCCTCCGGGGACAGGTCCTCCGGGGACAGATCCTCCGGGGGACAGATCCTCCGGGGGACAGATCCTCCGGGGACAGATCCTCCGGGGACAGATCCTCTGGGGGACAGATCCTCCGGGGACAGATCCTCCGGGGGACAGATCCTCCGGGGACAGGTCTTCTGGGGACAGATCCTCCGGGGACAGATCCTCCGGGGGACAGATCCTCCGGGGACAGATCCTACGGGGGACAGATCCTCCGGGGACAGGTCCTCCGGGGACAGATCCTCCGGGGACAGATCCTCCGGGGACAGATCCTCCGGGGACAGATCCTCCGGGGACAGATCCTCCGGGGGACAGGTCCTCCGGGAACAGATCCTCCGGGGGACAGGTCCTCCTGGGCGGAAGCCATAGAGGGGGGTCTGACCAATGTTAGATCAGAATCTGCACAGAGGACCCCGCAAAGGGTTAACACGCTGACAGTCATGTGGCTGTGTAGGTGCCAATATATACAGAGTGAGGACAGAGAGAGAGTGTGTGTGTGTATAGGGGGGGGGGGGGGAGCGAGACCGAGGAGAAGAGAGAGAGAGAAAGGAAGAGGAGAGGAGAGAGGTGAGAGAGAGAGGAGAGAGAGGAGAGAGAGAGAGGAGAGAAAGGAAGAGGAGAGGAGAGATGAGAGAGGAGAGAAGGAGAGGAGAGAGGAGAGAAAGGAAGAGGAGAGAGAGAGAGAGAAGAAAAGAGAGACAGAGAAAGAGGGGAGAGAAGGAGAGGAGAGAGAAAGGAAACCAAGAGGAGAGAGAGAGGTGAGAGAGAGGAGAGAGAGAGCGATAAAGAGAGAGAGGGAGAGAAAGGAAAAGAAGAGGATAGAGAGGAGAGAGAGCAAGGAAATGAAGAGGAGAGAGGGGGAGGAGAGGAGATAGAGAAGGAAAAGAGAGAGAAGGGAAATGAAGGGGATAGAGAGAGGAGAGATAGAGGGGGAAGGAAGGGAGAGAGATGAGAGAGAGAGAAGTTTGGAATGAAGAGGAGAGAGAGGAGAGAGGGAGGTAAGAAAAAAGAATTGCAGAGGAGAGAGAGAGGGGGAGAAGGAGAGGAGAGAGAAAGGAAACAAAGAGGAGAGAGAGAGAGAAAGAGAGAGAGAGAGAGAGCAAGAAAGGAAATGAAGAGGAGAGAGGGGGGAGGAGAGGGGAGAGAGAGGGAGAGCGAAGAAGAGGAGAGAGAAAGTAAATGAAGAGGAGAGAGAGGGGGGAGGAGAGAAAAAGAGAGAGAGAGGGGAGGAGAGAGAAAGGAAATGAAGAGGAGAGAGGGGGAGAGAGGGGAGAGAGAGGGAGAGCGAAGAAGAGGAGAGAGAAAGTAAATGAAGAGGAGAGAGAGGGGGGAGGAGAGAAAAAGAGAGACAGAGAGGGGAGGAGAGAGAAAGGAAATGAAGCGGAGAGCGAGAGAGGGGAGAGAGAGATTGGAGAGGGAGGGACGGAGAGGAGAGAGAGGAGAGAGAAAATAATTGACAGAAGGCGGAAAGTAAAGGAGGATGAGAGAGAGATTGGAGAGGGAGGAAAGCAGAAGAAAGAGAGAGAGAGAAAGAGAGATTGGAGAGGTAGGGATGAAGAGGAGAGAGAGGAAAGAGAGTGAGAGATTGGAGATAAAGGAGAGAGAGAGAGAGAGAGATGGGATGGGGAGGGATGGAAAGGGGAGAGAGAGGAGAAAAATAGAGACATGGAAGAGGGAGGAAAGGAGAGTGGATAGGGAGGAGAAAGAGAGAGATGGGAGAAGGAGGGAAGAAGAGGAGAGAGAGAGATTGGAGAGGGCGGAAAGGAGAGAATAGAGAGGAGAAAGATGGGAGAGGGATGGAAGGAGAGGAGAGAGAGAGAGAGTTGAAAGAGAGATGGAAGAGGGAGGAAAGGAGAGAGGATAGGGAGGAGAAAGAAAGCGATGGGAGAGGGAGGAAAGGAGAGGAGAGAGAGACATTGAAGAGAGGAAAGGAAGGGGAGAGAGGGGAGAAAGTGATGGAATAGGGAAGGAAGGACTGGAGAGAGAGAATGGAGACAGAGACATGAAGAGATGGGAATGGGATAGGGGGGGGAAGGAGAGGAGAGAAAGAATAAAAGGAGAGAGAGACTGGAGAGGGAGGAAAGAAGAAAGGATAGGGAGGGGAGAGAGAGGAGAGAGGGGAGGGGAGGAAAGAAGAAAGGATAGGGAGGAGAGAGAGAGAGAGAGAGAGAGAGAGAGAGGGGGAGAGGGAGGAAAGAAGAAAGGATAGGGAGGAGAGAGAGAGAGAGGGGGAGAGGGAGGAAAGAAGAAAGGATAGGGAGGAGAGAGAGAGAGAGAGAGAGAGAGAGAGGGGGGGAGAGGGAGGAAAGAAGAAAGGATAGGGAGGAGAGAGAGAGAGAGAGGGGGGGGGAGGGGGAGGAAAGAAGAAAGGATAGGGAGGAGAGAGAGAGAGAGACTGGAGAGGGAGGAAAGAAGAAAGGATAGGGAGGAGAGAGCGAGAAAGATGGGAGAGGGAGGAAAGAAGAAAGGGTAGGGAGGAGTGAGAGAGACTGGAGAGGGAGGAAAGAAGAAAGGATAGGGAGGAGAGAGAGAGAGAGAGGGAGAGGGGGAGGAAAGAAGAAAGGATAGGGAGGAGTGAGAGAGACTGGAGAGGGAGGAAAGAAGAAAGGATAGGGAGGAGAGAGAGAGAGAGAGAGATAGAGATAGAGAGAGAGAGAGAGAGGGGGAGGGGGGAGGAAAGAAGAAAGGATAGGGAGGAGAGAGAGAGAGAGAGAGAGAGAGGGAAGGGGAGAGGGAGGAAAGAAGAAAGGATAGGGAGAGAGAGAAAGAGAGGAGGGAGGGGAGAGAGAGGGGGAAGAGAGGGAGGAAAGAAGAAAGGATAGAGGGAGAGAGATAGAGAGAGAGAGAGGGGGGAGAGGGAGGAGAGAAGAAAGGAGAGAGAGGAGAGATAGGAGAGAGAGGGAGAGGGAGGAAAGAAGAAAGGATAGGGAGGAGTGAGAGAGACTGAGAGAGGGAAAGAAAGAGAGATAGAGAGATAGGAGGAGAGAGATAGAGAGAGAGAGAGAGAGAGATAGGGGGGGGGGAGGGAGGATAGAAGAAAGGATAGGGAGGAGAGAGAGAGAGAGAGGGGGAGAGAGAGCGAAGAGAGAGAAAGAGATAGAAAAGAGAGAGAGAGATAGAGAGAGGGAGGAAAGAAGAAAGGATAGGGAGGAGTGAGAGAGACTGGAGAGGGAGGAAAGAAGAAAGGATAGGGAGGAGTGAGAGAGAGAGATGGGAGAGGGAGGAAAGAAGAAAGGATAGGGAGGGGTGAGGGAGAGTGAGAGAGGGAGGAAAGAAGAAAGGATAGGGAGGGGAGAGAGAGAGAGAGAGAGAGTGAGAGAGAGAGGGAGAGGGAGGAAAGAAGAGAGGATAGGGAGGAGAGAGAGAGAGACTGGAGAGGGAGGAAAGAAGAAAGGATAGGGAGAGAGAGAGAGAGAGACTGGAGAGGGAGGAAAGAAGAAAGGAGAGGGAGGAGAGAGAGAGACTGGAGAGGGAGGAAAGAAGAAAGGATAGGGAGGAGAGAGAGAGAGACTGGAGAGGGAGGAAAGAAGAAAGGATAGGGAGGAGAGAGAGAGAGGGGGGAGAGGGAGGAAAGAAGAAAGGATAGGGAGGAGAGAGAGAGAGAGAGATGAGAAAGAGAGGGAGAGAGACCGAGAGAGAGGGAGAAAGAGAGGGAAGAGAAAGAAAAGAGAGAGAGAGAGAAATAGAGAGAGAGAGAGAGAGAGAGAGAGATAGAGAGATAGAGAGAGAGAAAGAGAGAGAGAGAGAGAGATTGAGAGAGAGAGAGATAGAGAGAGAGAGAGAGGAGAGAGAGAGAGAGAGAGAGAGAGAGAGAGAGAGGAAGAGAGAGAGTGAGAGAGAGATAGAGAGAGAGAGAAAAAGAGAGAGAAAATGAGAGAGAGACTGGAGAGGGAGGAAAGAAGAGAGAGGGAGGAGAAAGCGAGAGAGATGGGAGAGAGAGGAAGGGAGGGGGGAGAGAGGAGAGAGAGATGGAATAGGGTGGGAAAGATGAGAGAGAAAGCAGACAGAGAGAGGGAGAGATGGGAGGGAAGGAGAGAGAGAGAGGAGGGGGAGAGAGAGAGAGAGGGATGGGAGGTAAGGACAATGAGAGGAGAGAGAGAAAAACAGAGAAAAGACAGAAGGGGAGAGAGGAAACATGAGAGTTTTGGTTGCACAGAAGTGGGATTTCGATTCATGTATGGGGGAGGCTTCTTCCTTCCACCACCCCCATCCAGCCCATATTAACTCCTCATTACTTTGGCAATACTAAAATGTGTGTTGATCCTGCCAATGGAGGATGAGAGGGGAGAAGAGCACTTCCTGTGGACTGATCGTGGCACATTGGGGGTTATTTACGAAAGGCAAATCCACTTTGCACTACAAATGCAAAGTGCCCTTGGAAGTGAAGTCGCTGTAGATCCGAGGGGGACATGCAAGGAAAATAAAAAAAAACAGCATTTTAGCCTGCACATGATTGGATGATGAAATCAGCAGAGCTTCCCCTCATTTCAGATCTACCCATCAGATCTACAGTGACTGCACTTGCAAGGGCACTTTGCACTTGTAGTTTTGCACTTGTAGTGCAAAGTGGATTTGCCTTTAGTAAATAACCCCCAAAGTATCAGATCTGCTAATTGAGAACTTTGAGAAAGTGAGGGAAGAAAAGGAGGGAGGGAGGGAGGGAGGGAGTGGAGAAGAGTGTGGCTGTGAGTCAGGAGAAGAGTTGTCAGATGAGCCAGAAAGGGGAAGGAGGGTGAGAAGAATGTGACACCCAGAAAGGAGGGGTGAGATAGAGGGAAGGAATGGGAGGAGAGAGAGAGAGGGGGGCAGAAGGAAGGGGACAGACAGACTTCCTGACAGGCCAGAGATGTCAACAGGCAGAGCGCAGGAGAGCGCAGGGCGACGAAGATGAAGGACGCAACGCGTATGAAGTGTCAGCTCACGGGACACACAACTTTACTGAGAGGGGCGACTGACGGCAAGAATTAGGAGGGAGAGAAGAGCAATTCACCCAACACTTCTCCCACCACCACATCCTCAGCAGGTAAGTCCTTGGCTTGGGCTTTGCAGCACTATGAGCACAGCACGGTAGGTGCATGGAGTGTCAGCTCTGTGCCCCAGTCTATATATGGAGAGAGAAGGGTTGTGGAGGCAGTGCCAGGAAACACAGGGTGATATATCATTCCTCCTGACAGGTGACATGTGTGCGCATGCTGCTACATGACAGCCAACACACTCATCGCTTCACATAATCACATGTCTGGGGGCTGCCCAACTCTTCTACCCCCACAGCAATAGAAGAGCGCCCCGCAAAGGCAGGAGTAGGGAGTGGCGGGAGGGGTACGCTTGGGTGAGATTAATGAACTACACGGCACAGAGTACATATATTATTATAGATCAACAACCTATTACTCCACTCCACTACTCTGTACCTAATACCCCAATATATACTACATCAACTACCCCAATATACTACATCAACTACCCCAATATACTACATCAACTACACCAATATACTACATCAACTACACCAACATACTACATCAACTACACCAATATACTACATCAACTACACCAATATACTACATCAACTACACCAATATACTACATCAACTACACCAATATACTACATCAACTACCCCAATATACTACATCAACTACCCCAATATACTACATCAACTACACCAATATACTACATCAACTACCCCAACATACTACATCAACTACACCAATATACTACATCAACTACACCAATATACTACATCAACTACACCAATATACTACACCACCTACCCCAATATACTACATCAACTACCCCAATATACTACATCAACTACACCAATATACTACATTACCCCTACACCACCTACCCCAATATACTACACCAACTACCCCAATATATACTACATCAACTACCCCAACATACTACATCAACTACCCCAACATACTACATAAACTACCCCAATATACTACACCACCTACCCCAATATACTACATCAACTACACCAATATACTACCCCACCTACCCCAACATACTACATCAACTACACCTATATACTACACCACCTACCCCAATATACTACATTACCCCTACACCACCTATCCCTATATACTACATTACCCCTACACCACCTACACCAATATACTACATTACCCCTACACCACCTATCCCTATATACTACATTACCCCTACACCAATATACTACATTACCCCTACACCACCTACCCCTATATACTACATTACCCCTACACCACCTACCCCAATATACTACTGACCTCCCCAATTTACTAGACTACACCTTCCTCAGTATACTACAGTGCCCCTACACAACCTACCCCAATATACTACAGTACCCCTACAGCAACTAACCCATATACTACAGTACCCCTACAGCAACCACCCCATATACTACAGTACCCCTACACCACCAACTCCTATATACTACATTACCCATACACCACCTACCCCATTATACTACATTACCCCTACGCCACCTACACCAATATACTACATTACCCCTACACCACCTACCCCAATATACTACATCAACTACACCAATATACTACATTACCCCTACACCACCTACCCCAATATACTACATTGCCCCTACACCACCTACCCCAATATACTGCATTGCCCCTACACCACCTACCCCAATATACTGCATTACCCCTACACCACCTACCCCAATATACTACATTACCCCTACACCACCTACCCCAATTTACTACATTACCCCTACACCAATATACTACATCAACTACACCAATATACTACATTGCCCCTACACCACCTACCCCAATATACTGCATTGCCCCTACACCACCTACCCCAATATACTGCATTGCCCCTACACCACCTACCCCAATATACTACATTACCCCTACACCACCTACCCCAATTTACTACATTACCCCTACACCACCTACCCCAATATACTACATTGCCCCTACACCACCTACCCCAATATACTACATTACCCCTACACCACCTACCCCAATATACTACATTACCCCTATACTGACCGCCCCAATTTACTAGACTACACCTACACCAATATACTACAGTACCCCTACATCAACTACCCCATATAATACAGTACCCCTACACCAACTACTCAATTTACTACAGTACCCCTACACCAACTACCCCAATATACTACATTACCCCTACACCATCTTTCCCCTAATTTTCTAGACTACACCTACACCAATTACCCCATTATACTACAGTACCCCTCCACCAACTACCCCCATTTACTAGACTACACCAATTACCTCAACTCACTACACACCTACACTAATTACTCCAATACACTACACCTACACCAACTACCCCAATTTACTAGACTACACCTACAACCCCAATTTACTATGTTACATTTACACTGACTACTCCAATATAATACACTACATTAAATATACAAAACTCCATTAAAATGGGATTCTGGCTATATACCCAACTAGCCTTAAAACTCTCCCCTCCCCCCTCCTAAAACCTATACTAACAAACCTGTATATAGAAAAGATGTATATACTGACCTATTTTCAACCAAAGTGTCAGCCAATGCGCCATTGAAGCCTATAAGTGACATCACCGCGCCAGACTTTATGAGCCATTGTCGCAGCGCTCATTCCTCTCCCCTGCAGCTGCCACTGGCTGACACAGGGAATCACATGACTGGACCGGAGAAGGCTGAAAATAGGTAAGTATATACGTGTTTTTTTTTTTTTTGCACAGGTTAGTATAGGTGTTTGGAGGGGGGAGGGGACAGTCTTGTTAGGTGTATAGCCAGAATTACACTTTAAATAACCTGCCCTGGCCCTGGCCCTGCCTGTGAAGTGGCCCATCTGTGTAATGTAGACAACCTACTACAGCAACACTGATGTTTACAAAGAAAACAATGTGTTTACATTGCAAACAAAATTACATTTCCCAGCTGCTTCATTCTGTTTGCAAACAAACAGCCGGGGTTTCCATTCATCTATAGCAGACCATTGTCCTAGATAAGAGTCTGGTATGGATTCTAAGGAGTAGCTCCAAGTAAAAAATCAAGAAAAAAGAAAGGAATACGGCCCACCTAAAAATCAAAAGTCGACCCTTATCTGAACATGCGGCCTCCTGGTAGGCAAGGGGGAAGGAGGAGGAATATACGGTTCTCCTGAACCATATCAGGCCACATGCCTTCAACATTAGGCCACATGTCCTCAACATGTTGATGAGGGCAAGGAGCTCTTCCTCAAAACCCTGAGCCAATGGTTATGGAGGTCTCCTGGCAAAGCAACTTGTCTACGTGTTGATGAGGACAAGGGCCTCCTCCCCACAACCCTGCTTCAGTGTTTATGGGGTCCGCAGGCAGGGAGCCTTAATGGATCCTTATCTGAGCATGCAGCCTCCTGGCAGGCCAGGGAGGAAAGGGGGGTGGAATGTGCGGTCCATCTCTCCTGAATCATACCAGGCCACATGCCCCCCCAAAAATCAAAAGTCGACCCGTATCTGAACATGCAGCCTCCTGGTAGGCAAGGGGGGAAGGAGGAGGAATATGCGGTTCTCCTGAACCATATCAGGCCACATGCCTTAAACATGGGGCCACATGTCCTCGACATGTTTATGAGGGCAAGGACCTCTTCCCCAAAACCTTAGCCCAATGGTTATGGGGGGCCTCTGGCAAAGCAATGTATCTCTATGTTGATGAGGACAAGGGCCTCCTCCCCACAACCCTGGTTAAGTTGTTATGGGATTCTGCAGGCAGGGGGCATACCATGCAGCCTCCTGGCAGAACAGGGAGGAAAGGGGGGGGGGAGGAATATGGGGTCCATCTCTTCTGAATCATACCAGACCACATGCCCCCCCAAAATTCTAAATCAGACCCTTATCTGAACATGCAGCCTCCTGGTAGGCCAGGGAGGAAGGAGGGGGAATATGCGGTCCCCCCCCCCCCCCTCCTGAACCATATCAGGCCACATGCCCTCAACATGGGGCTACATGCCCTTAATATGTTGATAAGGACACAGGCCTCTTTCCCACATCCATAGCCCAGTGGTTATGGGGGTTTGCAGGCAGGGGGCTTACCGGTCCCTTATCTGACCTTATCTAATCCGAGCATGCTACCTCCTGGCAGGCCAGAAAGGAGAGGGGGGCATGTGCGGTCCCTCTCTCCTGAACCATAGCAGGCCACATGCCCTCAACATGTTAGTGTGAACACTGGCCTCTTTCCCACAACCATGGCTCAATAGTTATGGGGGTTTGCATGCAGGGGGCTTACCGGACCCTTATCCGAGCATGCAGCCTCCTGGCAGGCCAGAGAGGAAAGGGGAAGGGGGTGGGGGATGTGCTGTCCCTCTCTCCGGAACCATACCCGGCCACATGCCCTCAAAATGGGGCCAAATGCCCTCAACATGTTAATGAGGGCAAGGACCTCTTCTCCAAAACCCTGACCCAATGGTTATGGGGGTCATCTGGCAAAGCAATGTATCTCTGTGTTGATGAGGACAAGGGCCTCCTCCCCACAACCTTGGTTAAGTTGTTATGGGGGTCTGCAGGCAGGGGGCATACCATGCTGCCTCCTGGCAGACCAGGGAGGAAAGGGGGGTGGCATGTGCGGTCCATCTCTCCTGAATCATACCAGGCCACATTCCCCCCCAAAAATCAAAACCAGACCCTTATCTGAACATGCAGCCTCCTGGTAGGCCAGGGAGGAAGGAGGGGGAATATGCGGTTCCTCCCTCCTGAACCATATCTAGCCACATGCCTTCAACATGGGGCCACATGCCCTCGACATGTTGATGAGGGCAAGGACCTCTTCCCAAAAAACCCTGGCCCAATGGTTATGGGGGTCCTCTGGCAAAGCAATGTATCTCTGTGTTGATGAGGACAAGGGCCTCCTCCCCACAACCTTGGTTAAGTTGTTATGGGGGTCTGCAGGCAGGGGGCATACCATGCTGCCTCCTGGCAGACCAGGGAGGAAAGGGGGGTGGCATGTGCGGTCCATCTCTCCTGAATCATACCAGGCCACACGCCCTCCAAAAATCAAAACCAGACCCTTATCTGAACATGCAGCCTCCTGGTAGGCCAGGGAGGAAGGAGGGGGAATATGCGGTCCCTCCCTCCTGAACCATATCTAGCCACATGCCCTCAACATGGGGCCACAAGCCCCTCGACATGTAGATGAGGGCAAGGACCTCTTCCCCAAAACCCTGGCCCAATGGCTATGAGGGTCCTCTTGCAAAGCAATATATCTCTATGTTTATGAGGACAGGGGCCTCCTCCCCACAACCCTGGTTCAATTGTTATGGGGGTCTGCAGACAGGGGGCATACTGGATCCTTATCTGAGCATTCAGCCTCCTGGCAGGCCAGTTAGGAAAAGGTGGGTGATATGTGGTCCCTCCCTCCTGAACCATATAAGGCTACATGCCTTCAGCATGGGGCCACGTGCCCCTGGCATGTTGATGAGGACAAGGAGCTCTTCCACAAAACCCTGGCCCAATGGTTATGGGGGTCCTCTGGCAAAGCAATGTATCTCTATGTTGACAAGGACAGGGGCCTCCTCCCCACAACCCTGGTTCAGTTGTTATGGGGGTCTGCAGGCAGGGGGCATACCAGATCCTTATCTGAGCATTCAGCCTCCTGGCAGACCAGGGAGGAACAGGGGGGGGGGTGATATATGGTCCCTCCCTCCCGAACCATACCAGGGCACATGCCTTCAGCATGGGGCCACGTGCCCTCGGCATGTTGATGAGGGCAAGGAGCTCTGGACAATGGGGTTCTGTGGGCAGGGGCCTTTGTGGATCGTTATCTGAGCATTCAGCCTCCTGACAGGCCAGAGAAGAAAGTGTGGGTGGGGGTGTGTGCGGTTTCTCCCTCCTGAACCATACCAGGCCACATGCCCTCAACATGGGGCCACATGCCCTCAACATGTTTATGAGGACACAGGCCTCTTTCCCACAATCATGGCCCAATGGTTATGGGGGTTTGCAGGCAGGGGGCTTACCGGTCCCTTATCCGAGCATGCAGCCACCTGGCAGGCCAGAGAGGAAAGGGGTGCATGTGCGGTCCCTTTCTCCTGAACCATACCAGGCCACTTGTCCTCAACATGGGGCCACATGCCCTCATCATGTTAGTGTGGACACGGCCCTCTTTCCCACAACCATGGCTCAATGGTTATGGGGGTTTGCATGCAGGGGGCTTACCGGACCCTTATCCGAGCATGCAGCCTCCTGGCAGGCCAGAGAGGAAAGGGGAAGGGGGTGGGGGATGTGCGATCCCTCTCTCCTGAACCATACCAGGCCACATGCCCTCAGGGGGCTTACCGGTCCCTTATCCGAGCATGCAGCCACCTGGCAGGCCAGAGAGGAAAGGGGTGCATGTGCGGTCCCTTTCTCCTGAACCATACCAGGCCACATGCCCTCAAAATGGGGCCACATACCCTCAACATGTTAATGAGGACAAGGGCCTCTTCCTCACAACCCATGCCCAGTTGTTATGGGGGGTCTGCAGACAGGGGGTTTATGGAAATCTGCAGGCCCCCCAACGAGACACCCAGATAACACCCCCATGTGAATCGGTAATGGGTACATAGTATGCCCGAACAACCAAGGTTCAGTCCAAACATGTATTCTGTAAGCTCAACCCTAACACTGACTACCCCAATATACTAAACTACATCTACACCCACTACCCCATTACACTATGCCATGCCTACACCAAAATCTCCAATATACTATACTACACCTACACTGTCTACCACAATGTACGAAATTATAACTACACCAACTAGTGTAATCTACACAGCACCAGCACAGGTTACTCCAGTTTACTACACCTACACCAATTTCCCCTATATAGAACATACCTAAGAAGACTACCATGTATACTACACTACACCTACTACACCAGGGTTTCTCAACCAGGGTTCCATGGGTTCCTCCAAAGGTTGTTAGGGGTTCCTCTAAAACCGGAAAGTTATTTCAATGGTTTTTCTGTGTTGAAAAGGTTGAGAAAGGCTGTACTACACTAATATACTATACTGCACTGACTAGCCCAAGATTTGAAAGTACAGTACACCTACACTTACAACCCCAGTACACTGCACCTCTAGAACATGTAGCTGGTATCCAAGGACGAATGGCTGCTCTCAATGGATGTGTAGTGATCCTCTCTCCTTCTCAGGTGCCATCTACAATGAGCTTCGGGAAGAAACGAAGTGGCTTTCAGATTACCAGCGTCACCAGTGACTACCAACCATCCTCGCCATTATCACCGGTCTCCCCAAACCTTACTGCACGCTCTCCATCCCCGACACCGCCTAATGGTCCTCGCTCGCCTCCCACTTCCCGCTTCCGCCTAGTACGCCTGGACCAGGACTCTCTCAGTGGAGGTCGGAAGTACCAGAAAGGACGATGGACTTGCGTGGACTTTTACCAGCTGGAGGGGGAGGCCCAGCACAGAGCAGGGGCCGGGCACTCCCTGGACTCTGGACTCCCTCGAGCTGCCCCAGCCCTACCACCCTTACTGCTTTCACCAGGGGCAAAAGGTCAGCAGGCTCCCAGGTCTCAAGGAGCACCTATACTCACAGGAGTGACAGAAAAGGAGAAGACAGCTCAGGTAAGGACAGGTTTTACGGGTAGTTTTTTTTTCACAATCCCATAACTCTCTGTCCATCCTTGCGGCACCACTGGCATTGTTCAGCTCTATTCTCTGGGCATCTACCCCGGGGACACTACTAGTCACAGAGGTCCATATTCAGAAGACCTGGCTTTATTACAATAATACAACCCCAAGCAGCTCCTCCACTCTACCACCAACACCATCCATGGCACTGCCAGTTACAGAGGAAAGAGGTCCATACAAGACCTTCATTACAATAATACATCCCCTATGTGATAACATAATAGACATGATAACTCTGATTTAAGGAGACATCAGGGGTCTAATAGACCCCTAATGTCATACAGCAGTCAGAGAATGAAAGTTCTGAACCCAGAAGTGACTTAATACACATCGCTTCTGTGTTCATCAACCCATGGAGTGATCAACAAATACAGCAGCCAGAGAATGAAAGTTCTGAACCCAGAAGTGACTTAATACACATCGCTTCCGTGTTCATCAACCCATGGAGAGATCAACAAATGGATGTTCTGTGATCTTCCTCCACTCTACCGCCAACACCATCCATGGCACTGCCAGTTACAGAGGAAAGAGGTCCATACAAGACCTTTATTACAATAATACATCCCCTATGTGATAGCATAATAGACATGACAAGTCTGATTTAAGGAGACATCAGGGGTTTAATAGACCCCTAATGTCATACAGCAGTCAGAGAATGAAAGTTCTGAACCCGGAAGTGACTTAATACACATCGCTTCCGTGTTCATCAACCCATGGAGTGATCAACAAATACAGCAGTCAGAGAATGAAAGTTCTGAACCCAGAAGTGACTTAATACACATCGCTTCCGTGTTCATCAACCCATGGAGAGATCAACAAATGGATGTTCTGTGATCTTCCTCCACTCTACCGCCAAAACAACATCCATGGCACTGTCAGTTACAGAGGAAAGAGGTCCATACAAGACCTTTATTACAATAATACATCCCCTATGTGAAAGCATAATAGACATGGCAAGTCTGATTTAAGAAGACATCAGGGGTCTAATAGACCCCTAATGTCATACAGCAGTCAGAGAATGAAAGTTCTGAACCCGGAAGTGACTTAATACACATCGCTTCTGTGTTCATCAACCCATGGAGAGATCAACAAATACAGCAGCCAGAGAATGAAAATTCTGAACCCGGAAGTGACTTAATACACATCGCTTCCGTGTTCATCAACCCATGGAGAGATCAACAAATGGATGTTCTCTGATCTTCCTCCACTCTACCGCCAAAACAACAGGAAAGAGGTTCATACTAAGGAAAGAGGTCCATACTAAGAAGACCTTTATTACAATAATACATCCCCTATGTGAAAGCATAATAGACATGTCAAGTCTGATTTAAGGAGACATCAGGGGTCTTTTAGACCCCTAATGGCATACAGCAGCCAGAGAATGACATTTCTGAACCCGGAAGTGACTCAATACACATCGCTTCCGTTTTCATCAACCCATGGAGAGATCAACAAATGGATGTTCTCTGATCTTCCTCCACTCTACCGCCAAAACAACATCCATGTCACTGTCAGTTACAGAGGAAAGAGGTCCATACTAAGGAAAGAGGTCCATACTAAGAAGACCTTTATTACAATAATACATCCCCTATGTGAAAGCATAATAGACATGGCAAGTCTGATTTAAGGTGACATCATGGGTCTATTAGACCCCTAATGACATACAGCAGCCAGAGAATGAAATTTCTGAACCCGGAAGTGACCTAATACACATCGCTTCCGTGTTCATCAACCCATGGAGAGATCACTAAATGGTTGTTCTCTGATCTTCCTCCACTCTACTCTCAACACGTAGGAGGGACGGTGGAGCCCAGGATACATGGCAGTCATTCAAGGGGGAAGGGGGGTGCTATGGCATCCAAAAGTAAAGTTCTTTCTATTGAACCCGGAAGTGACTTTATACACGTTAGCTCCATGTTCATTAACTGGTGGGGGGGATGGAGTCAGTGAATGAATGTTTTCTGATCTCCCTCTGCTCTACTGTCAACACCCACCATGCCAGGCAGAGCCGGTACAAGGGGGAGCAGAAGGGGGGGATGCCCTGGACGGTACAATTTATTGGGGGTGGTGGAGTGTCCTTCTTAAACAGCCGTCACTAAATGGCGGCCCGCGGTCCGAGTCCGGACCGAGTGACGCTTCTCCCCGGAACGCCAGGCCGCCAGTGTAATTGGAAATGTCAGCAAGCGTTGGTTTGCTGGAACCGCGGGTTTCCCCAGCAACCAGTGATGCTGCGTGCATGCGCCCGCCCCCTGCTCCTCACTGCAGGTCTCGGAGTTGACAGAAGACCAGCTCGCACTCACGGGCCGCGAGTAGGGGCGTGACGTCAGGTGCGTGCCCCGCGCCCCGCCCCCTGCTACTCGCGGTTCACAGGTCCTGGCTCTCCATATCTCGCAGGCTCCGCCCCTTTCGGTATTTCAGTTGTGCCCTCCTGCATTCAAGGTATGTGGGCCACATGTTAACTAGTGATCGCTAATGGGCATATTTTTATTGTGCACACTGCTGGGCATATTTTGTTAAAGGTCACGCTGATGGGCACCTTTTTTTTTTTTGTTAAGGGGCACTCTAATGGACAAATTTTATTTTAAGGGGCACGCTGATGGGTATATTTTTAATGTGTACACTGATGGGCATATTTTCTTAAGGGGCACACTGATGGACACATTTTGTTGTGTCCATCAGATTGTCCCTTAACTTAAAATGTGCCCATCAGCGTGCACATTAAAAATATACCCATCAGGGTGCCCCTTAAAATAAAATGTGCCCATCAGAGTGCCCCTTAACATAAAAGGTGCCCATCAGCTTGACCCTTATTTTATGTTAAGGGGCATGCTGATGGCCACATTTTATGTTAAGGGGCATGCTGATGGGCACATTTTATGTTAAGGGGCACGGTGATGGGCACATTTTATGTTAAGGGCTACTCTGATGGGCACATTTTTATGTTAAGGGGCACTCTGATGGGCATATTTTACTTTAAGAGCAACACTGATGAACACATTTTGTATTAAGGGGCACTCTGACGGCCAGATTTTACGTTGAGGGGCACGTTTTGTTGTGCCCATCAGAGTGCCCCTTAATATAAAATGTGCCCATCAGGGTGCCCCTTAACATACAATTTACCCATCAGAGTGTCCCTTAATATAATAATAATAAGTATATTCTTGTTTTGAAACGACATTGATTCTTTCTTAAAAACGGGGGGCGCAGTTTGTCATCTTCGCCCTGGGCACCAAATGGCCTTGTCTCAGCACCGATGCCAGGGCTGGGCACACAGAAGTGACAGTAGAGCCCAGGAGACATGGCAGGGGTTGTTGGGCAACACAAGGTGGGGAGGGAGGGGGGCGCTACAGCAGCCAGGTGTAAAGTCCTCGCTATCATCTACTGTTTGTGAATAGCGCCGGTAGACAAGTGGACATCAATCAGAATGCCACATGGGCATCACATGCAGTTTGTCAATGTGAATACTCACCGGTAACATAATAAACCTTGGCAGCAAATGATTCCTGGAATCCAAGCCACAGACATAAGATGATATAATGGTGTTGCAATGCTGAGAAGAAACACCAAGTATAGTACTTAGCTGGAGCCATGTTCGTTCTCCAAAGATGGAACAAATGTGTGCTACCCCCCTGGCAGCAAGAACGCATTTCGACCACATCTGGGTCTTTTTGAAGACACTACTGAAGAGGATTATACACACCCTAATATAGGAAGAGGAACCCTCCCCCCCCCCCCCCCATTATGAAAACATGAGTTAACCCTAAGGGGGCTATTTATTAATCATTTGTTGCACAAATGTCAGAAGCACTTGTGCAAGTTGAATGAAATGTCCCGTATTCTTTCTAAGAGATTAGTGATTGTATCGTCGGCGCCATCTAGTGGCCGAAATGTGGTATTTTTCAGGAAAAACTATAATACATTTCAGCTTTCAGCGATGTCGCACTTTGAATGACGATTGCGCGGTCATACTACGCTGTACCCATGTGATACGTTTATCATTTTTGTCACACAAACGGAGATTTCTTTTGGTGGTATTTAATCACCACTGGGGGTTTTATTTTTTTGCAAAAAAATTTAAAAAAAAAGGAAGATAATTTTGAAAAAAAACTAAAATGTTTCATAGTTGTTATAAAATTTTGCAAACAGGTCATTTTTCTCCTTCACTGACGTGTGCTCATGAGGCGGCACTGATGGGCTGCACTAATGCCAGGACAAGGTCATCTGGAGCCCAGGGCAAACATACCAAACTGTGCCCCACAAGATGTATGAGCATTACGTGTTAGTGAATATACCCCCCCCCCCCCCAAAAAAAAATCGAGCACATATCTGCATGCTTACTCCCTAAGCATAAATTCCCCCTCCTCCCAGTACAAATCTGCCCCCCTGCCAAGCTCAAATCCTCTCTCTCTCACCAAATCACCCCTGCACAACCTCCCCCCCCCCAAAAAAAAAATCAACCCTCCTAGCACAAATCTACCCTTGAAATTTCCCCTTCAAGCACAAATCCTCTCCCCCTCTCAGCACAAATTCTCCCCCCAATTGCCCTTCTACTAGCATAAATCCCCCCCCCCCCCAATTTTCCCTCCTAGCATAAATACCCCATAAATCATCCCTACTAGCACAAATTCCCCCCAAAAAGAAAATCCCCTCCTAGCACAAACTCCTCAAATCCCCCCTCCTAGCACAACAAATCCTTTGCTCCCATCTCCCCCTCCCACACAAATTCCCCCACATCACCATTTTTAGCACACACCCCTAATTTTCCCTCCTAGATCAATTCTTATCGCCTACCAAAATTCCATTTACCAACACAAATCTCCCCACCCCAATCTCCCATGATACCAGTGCCCAGGGCAGCTGCCTCTCCTGCCCACCCCTTGTCCCGGCCCTGGGCTGCACTGATGGGCACTAATGAAGCAGCACTGATGGGCACTGATAGGTGGCACTGATGGGCACTGATAGGTGACACTGATGATGAATCACTGATGGGCACTGATTGGCAGCACTGATGGGCACTGATAGGTGGCACTGGTGGGCACTAATAGGTGGCACTGATGGGCACTAATAAGCGGCACTGATGGGCACTGATGAAGCTGCACTGATGGGCACTGATAAGGCAGCACTGATGGGCACTGATGAGGCGGCACTAATGGGCTCTTATAGGCGGCACTGATAGGTGGCACTGTTGATTGGCAGCACTGAAGGGCACTGAGAGGTGGCACTGGTGGGCACTGATTGGTGGCACTGGTGGGCACTAATTGGCAGCACTGATGGGCACTGATTTACAGAACTGGTGGGCACTGATAGGTGGCACTGGTGAGCACTGATGGGCACTGATAGGCAGCACTGATGAAGCTGCACTGATGGGCACTGATGGGCTCTGATAGGCAGGACTAAAGGGCAGTAATAGGAGACACTGATGGGCACTGACAAGCGGCACTGATGGGCGCTGATAAGCAGCACTGATAGGTGACACCGTTGATTGGCAGCACTGATAAGCAGCACTGATAGGTGACACCGTTGATTGGCAGCACTGATGGGCACTGATGGGCAGCGCTGATGGGCACTGATTGGCAGCACTGATGGGCACTGATTGGCAGCACTGATAGGTGGCACTGGTTGGCACTGATTAGCAGCACTGGTGGTCACAGTTTGGGACCGATGTCCCTGTAACAGAAGCCGGTTACCGGCTTACTTCTATTCACCTCACACTGATCGTGAGGAGAAAAAAAAAAACAATTACCGGCTTCTGTTTACTTCCGTGATCAGCTGTCATTGGCTGACAGCTGATCACGAGGTAAAGGGCTGCTGTGATTGGCCCTTTGCCTGTTTTTGTGATCAGCCGAGTCTGACAGGCGTGTGAGCAGCTCGATCACAGGAGGACGTCTATTAATGCCCTCCCGACACTGGGGAGACCCGCACTGTAGACGTCTTTCGGCTATAGAACGGGCGGAAAGTGGTTAGCGGGTAAGTTGAACCAACTCCAAGTATTCTGGCCACCCCCTTGGTTCCCAGCCACACACGTAAGATGATATAATGATGTTGCAATCCTGAGGATAAACACAAAGGGGTTGATTTACTAAAACTGGAGAGAGCAAAATCTGGGGCAGCTCTACATAGAAGCCAATCAGCTTCCAGGTTTGTTTGTCAAACCTTAACCCCTTCGTGACCATGCTATAGCCTGAAAGACGGCTACAGCGTGGCTGCACTTTGCCAGGAGGCCCTCACATGACCTCCTCCTGTGCTCACACGGCACCCATCGGCAGGGATTGGTGTAAAGAGCCAATCGTGGCGCCTCTTTACCACGTGATCAGCTATGTCCAAAGACAGCTGATCACAGGATTTGACGTTTATCGTGACAGCGCATGAGGAGAGGGGAGCCGAAAACCGGCAAATCCACACAGGGGACATCTGCACTGACAATCATCAGTGCAGCCCCAACAGTGCCCACCAGTGATGCGAATCTGTACCCACCAGTGCTGCCAATCTGTGCCCACCAGTGCTGCCAATCTGTACCCACCAGTGCTGCCAATCATTGGCAATCAGTGCCCAGTGATGCCTGTCAGTGCCAATCAGTGCCGCCTATCAGTATCCATCAGTGCCACCTATCAGTGCCGCCCACTAGTGCCACATATCAGTGCAGTCTCATCAGTGCCTCCTCATCAAGTGCACATCATTGCCGCCTATCAGTGCCCATCAGTGCAGCCAGGGCTGGTGCAAAGATTTTTGACACCCTAGGCAAAACCTCATTTTGCCGCCCCCCCCCCCCGGCTGACTCCGCCCCCTTTTCCCTGCCCATGTAAATTCCACCTTTTTAATAAAGTGCCCATCAAATGCAGCCTCACCAGCGCCCATCAAATGCAGCCTTACCAGCGCCCATCAAATGCAGCCTCACCAGCGCCCATCAAATGCAGCCTCACCAGCGCCCATCAAATGCAGCCTCACCAGAGCCCATCAAATGCAGCCTCACCAGCGCCCATCAAATGCAGCCTCACCAGAGCCCATCAAATGCAGCCTCACCAGCACCCATCAAATGCAGCCTCACCAGAGCCCATCAATGGCAGCCTCACCAGAGCCCATCAATGGCAGCCTCACCAGCGCCCATCAAATGCAGCCTCACCAGCGCCCATCTAATGCAGCCTCACCAGCGCCCATCTAATGTAGCCTCATCCGCACCCATCAAATGCAGCCTCACCAGCACCCCCCAAATGCAGCCTCACCAGCGCCCATCAAATGCAGCCTCACCAGCACCCCCCAAATGCAGCCTCACCAGAGCCCCCCAAATGCAGCCTCACCAGAGCCCCCCAAATGCAGCCTCACCAGAGCCCCCCAAATGCAGCCTCACCAGCACCCCCCAAATGTAGCCTCACCAGCGCCCATCTAATGTAGCCTCATCTGCACCCATCAAATGCAGCCTACCAGAGCCCTTCAATGCAGCCTACCAGTGCCCATCAGTGAATGTTTGCTTGCTGCGGGAGTCGGGACACAGACACAGTCCTCAACCACCGCTGCGCCTCTGACACTATGTGTGAACGGAGAGGCGGCTGCCTGCTGATGCTGAGACTTATTTACCTTCTGCAGAGATACCAGAGAAGCAGTGGCCGGGCGCCCTAGACAGCAGGGTGCCCTAGGCGGCCGCCTAGTTTGCCTAGTGGTAGCACCGGCCCTGAGTGCAGCCTCTAAGAAAAACTTTTTTCTGACCGCATCCCCCCGGATAGTTACATGAAACCAAGCTGGCCCAGTGTAAGTTTTAAAAAATGGATAATTCCTAGAGATCAGGTTTAAACACCAATCTGAATCTAATCAGTTTATGAGTTGATAGGTGATAAGAACGGAGTGACAGAGAGATAAACTCATCACTGCGCTGCTTCTCCATTCTCTGCCCAGTCGCAAGTTGGGGGCTTGTCCGGGATGGCCTGGGCTTAGAGGAAGTGGTTTGAATGATGAGGGAGGACATCTAGTGGCAGGAAAAAGTACTGCAGGGAAAATCTCTGTTTTGAAGATGAATAGTGCAGCAAAAGCTGGTGTAATTTTATCTGTTAATTGTCTATTAATTTTGAGCTTCTTATTTTTGGTTGGAAATCTGCATCATACATCCTTCCTCTCCACCTCGTCCAATCAGAGGAAGAAGCAGCAGAGGGAGCCAATCAGTTTATGAGTTGATAGGTGTAACTAACAGAGTGACAGAGAGATAAACTCATCACTGTCTGCTTCTCCTTTCACTGCCCAGTCACAGGTTGGGGGCTTGTCCGGGATGGCCTGGGCTTTAGAAGAAGTGGGTTGAATGATCAGGGAGGACATCTAGTGGCAGTAAAAAGTACTGCAGGGAAAATCTCTGTTTTGAAGGTGTATAGTGCAGCAAAAGCTGGTGTACTGTTATCTGTTGATTGGCTATTCTTTTTGATTTTGTTAATTTTGATTAGAGGTCTGCTTTAATTTACCCCCTAAAGGCTGCTTTTTGCAATGCGTTTTGGTCCTGAAGAAGAGGGGGGGGGGGGCGCCAGCCTCCAAACACATAGGAGTTTGCAACTCATCTCACAATTTAGTGAGCAACCATTTAACTCACCAGCATGTTGTCTTTGGGGTGTGGGAGGAAACCCAGAGAAGCACGCGCAAACTCCATGCAGACAGTGCTCTGGCTGGGATTCAACCCAAGGACCCCAGTGCTGCAAGGCAGAAGCTAACCAACTAAGCCATTTTTCTTCACCAATAATTGTATTATTGGGTGATAGTTAACGTTTGTTTAAGGTTCGGTGTCTGGAGTCCATCGGGTTTTACCAGCTGTCTGAAGAATAGTGCCAATCAGTGACGGCTGGTGCTCAAATTTTTTGGGGGGGGGCGCAAAACAAACAGCCTCACTGTGCCCATCAAACGCTGCCACTGTGCCCATTAAATGCTGCCACTGTGCCCATCAAACGCTGCCACTGTGCCCATTAAATGCTGCCACTGTGCCCATAAAATGCTGCCACTGTGCCCATTAAATGCTGCCACTGTGCCCATTAAATGCTGCCACTATGCCTATCAAACGCTGCCACTGTGCCCATCAAACGCTGCCACTGTGCCCATTAAATGCTGCCACTGTGCCCATTAAATGCTACCACTGTGCCCATCTAACGCTGTCACTGTGCCCCAAGTGCTGCCATTGTGCTTCAAATGCTGCCACTGTGCCAATTAAATGCTGCCACTGTGCCCATCTAACGCTGCCACTGTGCCCATCTAACGCTGCCACTGTGCCCATCTAACGCTGCCACTGTGCCCATGTAAAGCTGCCACCGTGCCCCAAGTGCTGCCACTGTGCCCATCTAACGCTGTCACTGTGCCCATTAAATGCTGCCAATGAGCCCATTAAATGCTGCCAATGTGCCGGCACTTACCTTGTCAGGCGGCGAGCGGTGTCTCCTCATAGACCCAACATCTTCTCCCGCGCTCCTCCTGTCTTCTGCAGTGATTGGACGCCTAGGCGTCCAACCACAGCGCCTGTGACTTCAGCCAATCAGGGGACCGGTAACACAGACCGGCAACCTGATTGGCTGAGAGGCGGGTCTGTGTTAGGGAAGCGATGTATTCGCTTCCCTAACACAATACTGTGTAAGCAGGGAACGCAAAGCATTGCGCCCGCTGTTTACACTTATGGAAGTCTATTAGAGCCCACCGCTCTAATCAGGTCCCCTATTAGAGCTTACAGCTCTAATAGGGCGCTTCCAAAAACACCCCACCCCCCGCTGTAATTCAGATGCCCGGCGCCCGACAAGGGGCCGGACACCTGAATAGGGGGCGGCAGCGGTGACAATAGATAGATTCATGCAATGCATGATTCTATCTATTGGTGATAGAGCGGTGCAGGAGAGAGGGGGCAGCGCTCCTGCGCCCTCTATGCACGCACCGCCACTGGTGCCAATCCTCAACCTGCATCTTTTGGTGCCGATACCCGAGAGCGCTGCGGGTGCACAATTATACAAGTACTGTGTGTGGTGTGTAGCCCATCAGTCTATTTCCTCGAAAGGTCGGATGTTATTCTTAGTACAGAATAGAGTGAAACAGGAAAAAACGGCCACTAGATGAAGCTCATATGTTTCTATGAAAGTGTTATTACATGAAATAAATATTCCTGACATGAACATCTTTGTGTATATGAATAGAAGGAGAAAAGGAAGGATGTAGGACTCTGTAACATCCCCCTGGTTTTGTTTCCCCTTTCATCAATGGTGTGCTCAGGGGTCTATTTATAAATCTCCAATGTCGTTAAATGCAGAAGTTGACCCTCACTGGACACAATTATATCTGTGTACGGCTCCTCTGGGCTTGATTGCTCATGTTTCTCCCGAGCCTGGCCAATCTACGGCTCCTCTGGGCTTGATTGCTCAGATTTCTGTCAGGCCTGGCCAATCTACGGCTCCTCTGGGCTTGATTGCTCAGATTTCTGTCGGGCCTGGCCAATCTACGGCTCCTCTGGGCTTGATTGCTCAGGTTTCTCCCAGGCCTGGCCAATCTACGGCTCCTCTGGGCTTGATTGCTCAGATTTCTGTCAGGCCTGGCCAATCTACGGCTCCTCTGGGCTTGATTGCTCAGATTTCTGTCGGGCCTGGCCAATCTACGGCTCCTCTGGGCTTGATTGCTCAGGTTTCTCCCAGGCCTGGCCAATCTACGGCTCCTCTGGGCTTGATTGCTCAGGTTTCTCCCAGGCCTGGCCAATCTACGGCTCCTCTGGGCTTGATTTCTCAGGTTTCTCCCGGGCCTGGCCAATCTACGGCTTCTCTGGGCTCGATTGCTCAGGTTTCTTCCGGGCCTGACCAATCTACAGCTCATCTGGGCTTGATTGCTCAGGTTTCTGTCAGACCTGAGCCTGGCCAATCTACAGCCCCCCTCTGGGCTGTATTGCACAGGTTTCTCCCACACCCAGGCCTGGCCATTCTACTTTTCCTCTGGGCCTGATTGCTAAGGTTTCTCCTGGGCCTGGCCAATCTACAGTTCCACTGGGCTTGATTGCTCAGGATTCTGCAGAGCCTGGGCCTTGGCAATCTACAGATCCACTGGGCTTGATTGCTCAGGCATCTACCGACCTAGGGGCTGACCAATCTACAGCTCCTCAACCCCCCTTTGGCTTGGTTGCTCATGTTTCTCCTGGACTTGGGACTTGCCAATCTACAGCTCCTCTGGACTTGATTGCTCAGGTTTCTCCCAGGCCCGGCCAATCTACAGCTCCTCTGGGCTCAATTGCTCAGGTTTCTCCCGAGCCTGGCCAATCCAAAGCTCCACTGGGCTCGATTGCTCAGGTTTCTCCCGGGCCCGGCCAATCTACAGCTCCTCTGGGCTCGATTGCTCAGGTTTCCCCCGAGCCTGGCCAATCTACAGTTCCTCTGGGCTTGATTGCTCAGGTTTCTCCCGGGCCTGGCCAATCTACAAATCCACTGGGCTTGATTGCTCAGGTTTCTGTCAGGCCTGAGCTTGGCCAATCTACCGCCCCCCTCTGGGCTTGATTGCTCAGGTTTCTCCTGGGCCTGACCAATCTACGGCTCCTCTGGGCTTGATTGCTCAGGTTTCTCCCGGGCCTGGCCAATCTACAAATCCACTGGGCTTGATTGCTCAGGTTTCTCCCGGGCCTGACCAATCTACGGCTCCTCAACCCCCCTTTGGCTTGGTTGCTCAGGTTTCTCCTGGACTTGGGACTTGCCAATCTACGGCTCCTCTGGGCTTGATTGCTCAGGTTTCTCCCAATCCTGGCCAATCTACAGTTCCACTGGGCTTGATTTGTTCAGGTTTCTGTCGGGCCTGGCCAATCCAAAGCTCCACTGGGCTTGATTGCTCAGTTTTCTCCCACTCCCAGGCCTGGCCAATCTACTGCTCATCTGGGCCTGATTGCTAAGGTTTCTCCTGGGCCTTGGCAATCTGCAGATCCACTGGGCTTGATTGCTCAGGCATCTCCTGACCCAGGGGCTGACCAATCTACAGCTTCTCTACCCCCCTTTGGCTTGGTTGCTCAGGTTTCTCCTGGGCCTGGCCAATCTACGGCTCCTCTGGACTTGATTGCTCAGGTTACTCCCAGGCCCGGCCAATCTACAGCTCCTCTGGGCTTGATTGCTCAGGTTTCTCCCTTATCTGGCCAATCTACGGCTCCTCTGGGCTTGATTGCTCAGGTTTCTCCCTTATCTGGCCAATCTACGGCTCCTCTGGGCTTGATTGCTTAGGTTTCTCCCTTATCTGGCCAATCTACGGCTCCTCTGGACTTGATTGCTCAGGTTTCTCCCAGGCCCGGCCAATCTACAGCTCCTCTGGGCTCGATTGCTCAGGTTTCTCCCGGGCCCGGCCAATCTACAGCTCCTCTGGGCTCGATTGCTCAAGTTTCTCCCGAGCCTGGCCAATCTACAGTTCCTCTGGGCTTGATTGCTCAGGTTTCTCCCGGGCCTGACCAATCTACGGCTCCTCTGGGCTTGATTGCTCAGGTTTCTGTCAGACCTAAGCCTGGCCAATCTACAGCCCCCCTCTGGGCTGTATTGCACAGGTTTCTCCCACACCCAGGCCTGGCCATTCTACTTCTCCTCTGGGCCTGATTGCTAAGGTTTCTCCTGGGCCTGGCCAATCTACAGTTCCACTGGGCTTGATTGCTCAGGTTTCTCCCGGGCCTGGCCAATCTACGGCTTCTCTGGGCTTGATTGCTCAGGTTTCTCCTGGGCCTGACCAATCTACGGCTCCTCTGGGCTTGATTGCTCAGGTTTCTCCCAGGCCTGACCAATCTACGGCTCATCTGGGCTTGATTTCTCAGGTTTCTTCCAGGCCTGGCCAATCTACGGCTTCTCTGGGCTCGATTGCTCAGGTTTCTTCCGGGCCTGACCAATCTACAGCTCCACTGGGCTTGATTGCTCAGGTTTCTGTCAGACCTAAGCCTGGCCAATCTACAGCCCCCCTCTGGGCTGTATTGCACAGGTTTCTCCCACACCCAGGCCTGGCCATTCTACTTCTCCTCTGGGCCTGATTGCTAAGGTTTCTCCTGGGCCTGGCCAATCTACAGTTCCACTGGGCTTGATTGCTCAGGATTCTGCAGAGCCTGGGCCTTGGCAATCTACAGATCCACTGGGCTTGATTGCTCAGGCATCTACCGACCTAGGGGCTGACCAATCTACAGCTCCTCAACCCCCCTTTGGCTTGGTTGCTCATGTTTCTCCTGGACTTGGGACTTGCCAATCTACAGCTCCTCTGGACTTGATTGCTCAGGTTTCTCCCAGGCCCGGCCAATCTACAGCTCCTCTGGGCTCGATTGCTCAGGTTTCTCCCAGGCCCGGCCAATCTACAGCTCCTCTGGGCTCAATTGCTCAGGTTTCTCCCGAGCCTGGCCAATCCAAAGCTCCACTGGGCTTGATTTCTCAGGTTTCTGTCGGGCCTGGGCCTTGGCAATCTACAGATCCACTGGGCTTGATTGCTCAGGCATCTACCGACCTAGGGGCTGACCAATCTACAGCTCCTCAACCCCCCTTTGACTTGGTTGCTCATGTTTCTCCTGGACTTGGGCCTTGCCAATCTACAGCTCCTCTGTGCTTGATTGCTCAGGTCTCTCCCAGGCCCGGCTAATCTACAGCTCCTCTGGGCTTGATTGCTCAGGTTTCTCCCTTATCTGGCCAATCTACGGCTCCTCTGGGCTTGATTGTTCAGGTTTCTCCCAGGCCTGGCCAATCTACAGTTCCACTGGGCTTGATTTGTTCAGGTTTCTGTCGGGCCTGGCCAATCCAAAGCTCCAATGAGCTTGATTTCTCAGGTTTCTCCCACACCCAGGCCTGGCCAATCTACTGCTCCTCTGGGCTTGATTGCTCAGGTTTCTCCCAGGCCTGGCCAATCTACAGCTCCTCTGGGCTTGATTGCTCAGGTTTCTCCCAATCCTGGCCAATCTACAGTTCCACTGGGCTTGATTTGTTCAGGTTTCTGTCGGGCCTGGCCAATCCAAAGCTCCAATGGGCTTGATTTCTCAGGTTTCTCCCACACCCAGGCCTGGCCAATCTACTGCTCCTCTGGGCCTGATTGCTAAGGTTTCTCCTGGGCCTGGCCAATCTACAGTTCCACTGGGCTTGATTGCTCAGGTTTCTGTTGGGCTTGGGCCTTGGCAATCTGCAGGTCCACTGGGCTTGATTGTTAGGCATCTCCTGACCCAGGGGCTGACCAATCTACAGCTCCTCTACCCCCCCTTTTGCTTGGTTGCTCAGGTTTTCATGGACTCGGGCCTTGCCAATCTACAGCTCCTCTGGGCTTGATTGCTGAGATTTTCCCCAGGTCCCAGGCCTGGCCAATCTACTGCTTCTCTGGGCTTGATTGCTCATGTCTCTGTCGGGCCTGGCCAATCTACAGCCCCATTTTGGGCTTGATTGCTCAGGTTTCTCTCCGGCTCGGGCCTTGCCAATCTACTGCTCCTCTGGGCTTGATTGCTCAGGTTTCTCCCTTGCCCAGGCCTGGCCAATCTACAGCACAAGCCCCCCCCCCCCCTCTGGGTTTGATTGCTCAGGTTTCTCCCTGGCTCAGGCCTGGCCAATCTACAGATAAAATTTATTTTGCCATTGAATGGTATGACAGCAGAATAATTGTCATATGAAGGGGGTGCAACATGTCAGTCCTCTTCAAATGGCTAAAGAGAGATAACAAGGTTGCAATAGGTTCTAGAAAAATAGGCAATACTAAGGTTTCTAAACATGGTCTCTCTTCATAAGTAATGATGACAACGTAAATAAAGTATAATAAAAAAAAAACACAAATTAGATGTAAAAAAATGTAAGAAAAAACATTTATATCGTGAGTTAAAGTTAGGCTTTGAATAACTCTGATGTGGTAGACTGGGAACGTAAGTCAAAAATCTCTATGCTAGACAAAGGAGTCCTTTTACAATACAATTGCATAGCCATTCGTCCAGTGAATCTGCATGTACATTCGTTCTGTGCAAATTGGGCAAAAAAAAAACACAGAATGTTCTTTAGGTTATTTTTTCTTCTGAACAAATGTATTTTTTTGATTGAGGAACATAGGAAATATATATATATATATATATATATATATGTCTTTGTAATAAAAAATACAATATAACAATTCTAAAGAATGCAAATAAATGTAGAAGGTTACCTATACGTTCTAATTCCCTCTAGTGTTCTCTAGAATTGTTATATTGCATCTCTGTAACTAGTGGTTACATTTATTTGCTAATTCCCTCTAGTATTCTCTAGGACTGTAACATTGTTTCTCTGTAATCAGTATTTACATTCTTTTGCTTATTCCCTCTAGTGTTCTCTAGACTTGTTACATTGTATCTCAGTAACTAGTGGTTACATTTATTTGCTAATTCCCTCTAGCATTCTCTAGAATTGTTACATTGTATATCTGTAGCCAGTAGTTACATTTATTTGCCAATTCCCTCTAGCATTCTCTAGAAATGTCCATCTAGTATTCACTATAATTGTTATATTGCATTTCTTTAACCAATGCATTCATTTATTTGCTAATTCCCTCTAATGTTCCCTAGAACTTTCCATCTAGTATTCTCTTTCTCTAGAATTGGTATATTGTATCTTTGTACCCATTGGTTACATTTATTTTCTAATTCCCTCTAGTGTTCTCTAGGACTGTAACATTGTATCTCTGTGACCAGTAGTTACATAAATTAGCTAATTCCCTCTAGTGTTCTCTAGACTTGTTACATTGTATCTCAGTAACTATTGGTTACATTTATTTGCTAATTCCCTCTAATGTTCCCTAGAACTTTCCATCTAGTATTCTCTATCTCTAGAATTGGTATATTGTATCTTTGTACCCATTGGTTACATTTATTTGCAAATTCCCTCTAGTGTTCTCTAGGACTGTAACATTGTATCTCTGTGACCAGTAGTTACATAAATTTGCTAATTCCCTCTAGCGTTCTCTAGACTTGTTACATTGTATCTCAGTAACTATTGGTTACATTTATTTCCTAATTCCCTCTAGTGTTCTCTAGGACTGTAACATTGTATCTCTGTGACCAGTAGTTACATAAATTTGCTAATTCCCTCTAGTGTTCTCTAGGACTGTAATATTGTATCTCTGTGACCAGTAGCTAAATTAGTTTGTTAATTCCCTCTAGCGTCCTCTAGACTTGTTACATTGTATCTCAGTAACTATTGGTTACATTTATTTCATAATTCCCTCTAGTGTTCTCTAGGACTGTAACATTGTATCTCTGTGACCAGTAGTTACATACATTTGCTTATTCCCTCTAGTGTTCTCTTGGACTGTAACATTGTATCTCTGTAACAGTAGTTAAATAAATTTGTTAATTCCCTCTAGTGTTCTCTAGGAATGTAACATTGTATCTCTGTGACCAGTAGTTACATAAATTAGCTAATTCCCTCTAGCGTTCTCTAGGCTTGTTACATTGTATCTCAGTAACTATTGTTTACATTTATTTGCTAATTCCCTCTAGTGTTCTCTAGGACTGTAACATTGTATCTCTGTGACCAGTAGTTAAATAAATTAGCTAATTCCCTCTAGCGCCCTCTAGACTTGTTACATTGTATCTCAGTAACTATTGGTTACATTTTTTTTTTATAAATTCCCTCTAGTGTTCTCTAGGACTGTAACACTGTAACTCTGTGACCAGTAGCTAAATCAGTTTGTTAATTCCCTCTAGTGTTCTCTAGGACTGTAACATTGTATCTCTGTGACCAGTAGTTACATTTATTTGCTAATTCCCTCTAGTGTTCTCTAGAAATGTTAGGTTGTATCTCTTGTTACAAGGACATACTGTATGTTTTTTTTTCCTATACTCCTCAGCTCCATCTGGTGGCCATAATGCAGTATTTACTTCTTGCCCACAAGAACATTCCTTCAGAAGAGGGAACAGCCTAAAGAACATTCGTTATTGTGATCAGTAATACAAACTGTATAAAATACATCAATCTAATGATTATTTTGCCCAATAAAGACAAAGAGATGGAAGTTTCCGGCTCCTCCTTGTAGCCTCGGGGTGGTTTGTGTTTTAGCAGTTCCCCTTAGTTTATGATGTAGACGAGTCTGTGAGACATGTGAGCACTCAGGATCCGTCTCTGAGGAATTCATAGAAGCGTGATCGGAGGAGGGGGGGGGGGTGACCGATCGTCCAAAATACTTTCCTCTTCCCTGAGAAAGACAGAGGTTTGGGACTTCCCCTCCTCCTCCTCCTCCTCCTCCTCCTCGCTCATCTACTGTATATTAATCTTGGCTCTAAGGGCCGGATTCATCTCCTTTTGTCACGGTGCCCTCGCTGTGTTCTTTGTTTAATCACCTGAGTATAAAAGCTCAGCGTCACGCGGCCCTGAGAAGACAGAAAACAAAGCTGGAGCCAACGGGAGGCCTTCATGTCCTCCAGGAGCCAATCAGATCATTGCTTCATTTAGGAGGTGAAACCCCATCGAGATACCCTCAGTGAGGCCTTCAACCATAAAACCATCCCCTGAAATACTGGAGGACTCTGCTCCTTCCCCTAGAACTCTCCTCTCCTGAAATACTCTGCACTGCTGGAGGACTCTGCTCCTTCCTCCATAACTCTCCTCTCCTGAAATACTGCTGGAGGACTCTGCCCCTTCCCCTAGAACTCTCCTCTCCTGAAATACTCTGCACTGCTGGAGGACTCTGCTCCTTCCTCCATAACTCTCCTCTCCTGAAATACTGCTGGAGGACTCTGCCCCTTCCCCTAGAACTCTCCTCTCCTGAAATACTCTGCACTGCTGGAGGACTCTGCTCCTTCCTCTATAACTCTCCTCTCCTGAAATACTGCTGGAGGACTCTGCTCCCTCCTCTATAACTCTCCTCTCCTGAAATACTACTGGAGGACTCTGCTCCTTCCTCTATAACTCTCCTCTCCTGAAATACTGCTGGAGGACTCTGCTCCCTCCTCTATAACTCTCCTCTCCTGAAATACTGCTGGAGGACTCTGCTCCTTCCTCTATAACTCTCCTCTCCTGAAATACTGCTGGGGGACTCTGCTCCTTCCTCTATAACCCTCCTCTCCTGAAATACTCTGCTCTGCTGGAGGACTCCGCTCCTTCCTCTATAACTCTCCTCTCCTGAAATACTCTGCACTGCTGGATGACTCTACTCCTTCCTCTATAACTCTCCTCTCCTGAAATACTGCTTGAGGACTCTGCTCCTTCCTCTATAACTCTCCTCTCCTGAAATACTCTGCACTGCTGGAGGACTCTGCTCCTTCCTCTATAACTCTCCTCTCCTGAAATACTCTGCTGGAGGACTCTGCTCCTTCCTCTATAACTCTCCTCTCCTGAAATACTCTGCTCTGCTGGAGGACTCTGCTCCTTCCTCTATAACTCTCCTCTCCTGAAATACTCTGCACTGCTGGATGACTCTGCTCCTTCCTCTATAACTCTCCTCTCCTGAAATACTCTGCTGGAGGACTCTGCTCCTTCCTCTATAACTCTTCTCTCCTGAAATACTCTGCTGGAGGACTCTGCTCCTTCCTCTATAACTCTCCTCTCCTGAAATACTCTGCACTGCTGGAGGACTCTGCTCCTTCCTCTATAACTCTCCTCTCCTGAAATACTCTGCACTGCTGGATGACTCTGCTCCTTCCTCTATAACTCTCCTCTCCTGAAATACTCTGCTGGAGGACTCTGCTCCTTCCTCTATAACACTCCTCTCCTGAAATACTCTGCTGGAGGACTCTGCTCCTTCCTCTATAACTCTCCTCTCCTGAAATACTGCTGGAGGACTCTGCTCCTTCCTCTATAACTCTCCTCTCCTGAAATACTCTGCTGGAGGACTCTGCTCCTTCCTCTATAACTCTCCTCTCCTGAAATACTCTGCTGGAGGACTCTGCTCCTTCCTCTATAACTCTCCTCTCAATGACTCTGCTGATCTTATATTGAAAAGAATCAAGCCAACAAATGTTATACAAAGGTAAAAAAACAAAACCATGGTACAAAACTTCAACTGAAAACAAAGAAATACACATCCATGTTCAGAATATATACAATATATACATAATCCACATATACAATATATACATAATCCACATATACAATATATACATAATCCACATATACAATATATACATAATCCACATATACAATATACACATAATCCACATATACAATATACACATAATCCACATATACAATATATACATAATCCACATATACAATATATACATAATCCACATATACAATATATACATAATCCACATATACAATATATACATAATCCACATATACAATATATACATAATCCACATATACAATATATACATAATCCACATATACAATATACACATAATCCACATATACAATATATACATAATCCACATATACAATATATACAATATATACATAATCCATATATACAATATATACATAATCCACATATACAATATATACATATTTAGAAAATGTTTTCCATAAAGCAGCAGAGAGGGCCTAAGAGGCACAACCCATCACCTATGTACACAGCCATCAAACGTGAATCATAAATGATAAAATCTAGGGTGAAGGCAACGAAGCAGAAAATGGTCCATAGTCTCCTCCTCATCTGCACTCTCCTCCCGAAGACAACGACGATCCATCTCACTTCGGTGTTTCAAATTGCCCCCCGAACATAGAGCCTCCCGTGGAAGTACAACCAGGCCAGATCCCTAAATTTAAGGGGGACTCTATCCAAATTTATCATTCTTAACCCTGCCCTCAAAACTGGGCCTGGGCAATCCCTTAAGGCCAGTGGGTCATGAAGGTCTTCGCTCAAGACTCGGCTTATAAGGACTTTCCTGGAAACCAATCTGAGATCTTCAGCCGACACTCGCCACTGCCGCAGTAACTTCAGGAACGGAGCGACGTAGGCTGGAAGCTGACCACGGTGACCTCAAGTCTAGATGCCTAAATTTAAGGGGGACTCTATCCAAATTTATCAGTCTTAACCCTGCCCTCAAAACTGGGCCTGGGGGCAATTCCTTAAGGCCAGTGGGTCATGAAAGTCTTCGCTCAAGACTCGACTCATAAAGACTTTCCTCGGAAACCGATCTGAGGTCTTCAGCCGACAATCGCCACTGCCGCAGTGACTTCAGGAACGGAGCGACGTAGGCTGGAAGCTGACCACGATGACCTCATGTCCAGATCCCTAAATTTAAGGGGGACCCTATCCAAATTTATCAGTCTTAACCCTGCCCTCAAAACTGGGCCTGGGCAATCCCTTAAGGCCAGTGGGTCATGAAAGACTTCGCTCAAGACTCGACTTATAAGGACTTTCCTCTGAACCGATCTGAGATCTTCAGCCGACAATCGCCACTGCCACAGTAACTTCAGGAACGGAGCGACGTAGGCTGGAAGCTGACCACGATGACCTCATGTCCAGATCCCTAAATTTAAGGGGGACTCTATCCAAATTTATCATTCTTAACCCTGCCCTCAAAACTGGGCCTGGGCAATCCCTTAAGGCCAGTGGGTCATGAAAGTCTTCGCTCAAGACTCAACTCATAAGGACTTTCCTGGTAACCGGTCTGAGATCTTCAGCCGACAATTGCCACTGCCGCAGTAACTTCAGGAACGGAGCGACGTAGGCTGGATGCTGACCACAGTGACCTCAAGTCCAGATCCCTAAATTTAAGGGGGACTCTATCCAAATTTATCAGTCTTAACCCTGCCCTCAAAACTGGGCCTGGGCAATCCCTTAAGGCAAGTGGGTTATGAAGGTCTTTGCTCAAGACTCGACTCATAAGGACTTTCCTCGGAAGCCGATCTGAGGTGTTCAGCCAACAATCGCCACTGCCGCAGTAACTTCAGGAACGGAGCGACGTAGGCTGGAAGCTGACCACGATGACCTCATGTCCAGATCCCTAAATTTAAGGGGGACTCTATCCAAATTTATCATTCTTAACCCTGCCCTCAAAACTGGGCCTGGGCAATCCCTTAAGGCCAGTGGGTCATGAAGGTCTTCGCTCAAGACTCGACTCATAAGGACTTTCCTGGAAACCGATCTGAGATCTTCAGCCGACAATCGCCACTGCCGCAGTGACTTCAGAAACAAAGCGAGGTAGGCTGGAAGCTGACCACGGTGACCTCAAGTCTAGATGCCTAAATTTAAGGGGGACTCTATCCAAATTTATCAGTCTTAACCCTGCCCTCAAAACTGGGATTGGGCAATCCCTTAAGGCCAGTGGGTCATGAAGGTCTTCACTCAAGACTCGACTTATAAGGACTTTCCTCGGGAACCAATCTGAGGTCTTCAGCCAACAATCGCCACTGCTGCAGTGACTTCAGGACGGAGTGACGTAGGCTGGAAGCTGACCACGATGACCTTATGTCCAGATCCCTAAATTTAAGGGGGACTATCCAAATTTATCATTCTTAACCCTGCCCTCAAAACTGGGCCTGGGCAATCCCTTAAGGCCAGTGGGTCATGAAGGTCTTCGCTCAAGACTCGGCTCATAAGGACTTTCCTCGGAAACCCATCTAGACCGTGGTGGGTTGGCAGGAACCACAGGGGCTGGTGTGGGTGCAGGGAGGATTGAAGCTGGTGGGTTGGTAGGAACTACAGGGACTGGTGCAGGTGCAGGGAGGATCGAAGCTGCAACAACTGGTCTTGTGCAGAGAGGAATCGGAGGATCAGGTAAGTATATCTCCTTTCTCTTCTGCCCTAGAAGAAAACGAGACTAATAGACCGGGGTGACCATTAGACCATAGTGGGTTGGCAGGAACCACAGGGGCTGGTGTGGGTGCGGGGAGGATTGAAGCTGCAAGAACTGGTCTTGTGCAGAGAGGAATCGGAGGATCAGGTGAGTATATCTCCTTTCTCTTCTGCCCTAGAAGAAAACGAGACTACTAGACCGTGGTGACCACTAGACCATGGTGGGTTGGCAGGCACCACAGGGGCTGGTGCGGGTGTGGAGAGGAATCAGAGCATTAGGTGAGTATATCTTCTTTCTCTTCTGCCCTAGAAGAAAACAAGCACTTACCCTTGATTGCAATGCGGGCACAGCCAACTTTATTTTTGGGCTTTAACCATTGTACTGCAGACGGGTGGCCGCTGTAGGCAAATCGATGTACTGGTACGTCGCTGCCTACTTCCTGGTTTAGGGCACGCGCGTGCACGCCCTCGGCCGGTTCCCACCTGTGATTGTACACAGCCGGAGTCTGTCAGCAATGATTCACAGCTGGGACTTGCTGATCGGTTGTGTCCAGCGCAGAGCTCTGTGTTGACATTTAACATACAGGGAATGATCTGCCAGTTTCTCCTCCCTGCAAAGCAGGGAGGAGAAACTGACAGATCATTAGTAAAAAAACAGCACACTTTAAACATTGTTAGGCACATAGTTAACCCCATTGTTTGCTCTAGATGTTAACCCCTTCCCAGTCAGTGCCATTAGTACAGTGACAGTATATAAAAGCAGTAATGATTTCGCGCTAAATTTACTGCTTTTATGTTATTTGTGGATTTGTGTTTACCATTAGATTTTGCGGCTATATTTTATGTCACATTTTAGCTGTTTTTTTTCCAGCTGTTTATAGATTATTTCTATTTCACTATAATTTATTTATATATATTTATACACGTATATATTCACAACACTGATTGATTGATTTGTTCAGTGTTTAACGTGCACGTTTTCTAGTTCATACTAGCGCGAAGGTCACTTATATTATTATTTAGTGACAGTATATAGTTGTCAGAAACCATGAAATCAGGCCGAGACAGAAGTACATTTAAATCCCACTTGTTTAATAATAAAAGTAAAAATAACAAACTTAGTCAAAACATAGCCAAAGTTCAGTAACCGGAATGGATAGTCAGCCAAGCCAGAAGTCAGGGATCAATGTAGTGGAACAGCAAGCAGGATCTGGAGACAGAAGGGATGTTAAAAAAGCAAGTCTTGAACAGGATCGCAGGAGATAGTCTCTGTGATGTTGACCAAAGCGAAGGCAGAGATCCTCTGGACTGGACGGCTTAAGTAGGCAGGACTGACGAGCAGGATATCATCAATAGCTGAGTAACTGTGGAGAGATAGGAGCTGGCAATTAGCCGACAGCTGAGCGGCCAGCTCAGAGAAGGAAGGGCTGAGCCCAACCCTGACACATAGTATTATCACTGTATTAACCATTCCTCCACTGCCCCATAGCAGTATTACTGCTACAGGGTGGCCGTTCGATGCAGAATTACGTATATATATAACTATATATATATAGACATATATATATACGTGATTCTGCACTTCCAGGCAGGGGGCATTAATAGTATAAAAAAATTTAATAAAAAAAATTCCAGTATATATCCCGTATCAGTTTGTAGACGCTATAACTTTTGCGCAACCCAATCAATATACACTTATTGTGATTTCTTTTTTTTTCATCAAAAATATGTAGCAGAGTACATAATGGTCTAAATTTATGAAAATGTATTTGTACATTTTTTAATTGGATGTGTTTTATAGCAGAAAGTAAAAAAATATTGTTTTTTTTTCTTTTTTTTTAATGGTCGGTCTTTTTTTGTTTATAGAGCAAAAACAAAAAAAAACAACGCAGGGGGTGATCAAATACCACCAAAAGAAAGCTCTATTTCTGGGGGGAAAAAATGACATGAATTTCATTTGGGTACAGCATTGTATGACAATTGTCAGTTAAAGTAATTTAGTGTGCCGTATAGCAAAAAATGGCCTGGTCATGAAGGGGGTAAATCTTCTGAAAGTCAAGTGGTTATATAAAAAAACATATTCTGTGTTGCTCCACGCCAAACTCAATAATCCATGTCTTTATGGGGCTGGCTTTGTACACGGGGGGGTGGGGGGGCGGGGCACAGTCATGGTGGAACAGAAAAGGGCCTTCAAAATGTTACTGCAAGTTTCGAAGAGCTCAGTTGTCTACAATGTAGTAGACATTCAGCCAAAAGAACATTTGTGAGGTCAGGTACTCATGTAGGTCAGGTACTCAAGAAGGTCAAGTACTCATGTAGGTCAGGTACTCATGTAGGTCGGGTACTCGTGAAGGTTAGGTACTGATGAAGGTCAGGTACTCATGAAGTTCAGCTACTCGTGTAGGTCAGGTACTCATGTATGTCAAGTACTCATGAAGGTTGGGTACTCATGAAGGTTGGGTACTTATGTAGGTCAGGTAATCATGAAGGTTGGGTACTTATGTAGGTCAGGTACTCATGAAGGTCGGGTATTCATGTAGGTCAGGTACTCATGAAGGTTGGGTATTCATGTAGGTCAGGTACTCATGAAGGTTGGGTATTCATGTAGGTCAGGTACTCATGAAGGTTGGGTATTCATGTAGGTCAGGTACTCATGAAGGTTGGGTATTCATGTAGGTCAAGTACTCATGTAGGTCAGGTACTCATGTAGGTCAGGTACTCATGAAGGTTGGGTACTCATGAAGGTCATGTACTCATGAAGGTTGGGTATTCATGTAGGTCGGGTACTCATGAAGGTCGGGTACTCATGTAGGTCGGGTATTCATGTAGGTCAGGTACTCATGAAGGTCGGGTATTCATGTAGGTCAGGTACTCATGAAGGTTGGGTATTCATGTAGGTCAGGTACTCATGTAGTTCAGGTACTCATGAAGCTCAGGTACTCATGAAGGTCGGGTACTCATGAAGGTCGGGTACTCATGTAGGTCAGGTACTCATGAAGGTCAGGTACTCGTGAAGCGCAGGTACTCATGTAGGTCAGGTATTCATGAAGTTCAGGTACTCATGAAGGTCAGGTACTCATGAAGTGCAGGTACTCATGTAGGTCAGGTACTCATGAAGGTCAGGTATTCATGTAAGTCGGGTACTCATGAAGGTTGGGTATTCATGAAGGTAAGGTACTCATGAAGGTAAGGTACTCATGTAAGTCAGGTACTCATGAAGGTTGGGTACTTATGTAGGTCAGGTACTCATGAAGGTCAGGTATTCATGTAGGACAGGTACTCATGAAGGTCATGTACTTATGAAGGTAAGGTACTCATGTAAGTCAGGTACTCATGAAGGTTGGGTACTTATGTAGGTCAGGTACTCATGTAGGTCAGGTACTCATGAAGGTCAGGTACTCATGAAGGTGAGCTACTCATGTAGGTCAGGTACTCATGTATGTCAAGTACTCATGAAGGTCGGGTATTCGTGTAGGTCAGATACTCATGTAGGTCAGGTACTCATGTAGTTCAGGTACTCATGAAGGTCGGGTACTCATGAAGGTCGGGTACTCATGTAGGTCAGGTACTCATGAAGGTCAGGTACTAATGAAGCGCAGGTACTCATGAAGGTCAGGTACTCATGTAGGTCAGGTACTCATGTAGGTCAGGTACTCATGAAGGTCAGGTATTCATGTAGGTCAGGTACTCATGTAGGTCAGGTACTCATGAAGCGCAGGTACTCATGAAGGTCAGGTACTCATGAAGGTCAGGTACTCATGAAGCGCAGGTACTCATGTAGGTCAGGTACTCATGAAGCGCAGGTACTCATGAAGGTCAAGTACTCATGAAGGTCGGGTACCCATGAAGCGCAGGTACTCATGTAGGTCAGGTACTCATGAACGTCAGGTATTCATGTAGGTCAGGTACTCATGTAGGTCGGGTACTCATGTAGGTCGGGTACTCATGAAGGTCAGGTATTCATGTAGGTCGGGCATTCATGAAGGTCGGTACTCATGTTAGTCAGGTACTCATGTAGGTTGGGTACTCACGAAGGTCAGGTACTCATGAAGGTCAGGTACTCATGAAGGTCGGGTACTCATGAAGGTCAGGTACTCATGTAGGTCAGGTACTCATGTAGGTCAGGTATTCATGTAGGTCAGGTACTCATGTAGGTCAGGTATTCATGTAGGTCAGGTACTCATGAAGGTCAGGTACTCATGTAGGTCAGGTACTCATGTAGGTCAGGTATTCATGTAGGTCAGGTACTCATGTAGGTCAGGTACTCATGTAGGTCAGGTATTCATGTAGGTCAGGTACTCATGTAGGTCAGGTACTCATGTAGGTCAGGTACTCATGAAGGTCAGGTACTCATGTAGGTCAGGTACTCATGTAGGTCAGGTACTCATGAAGGTTGGGTACTTATGTAGGTCAGGTACTCATGAACGTCAGGTATTCATGTAGGTCGGGTACTCATGAAGGTCAGGTATTCATGTAGGTCGGGTACTCATGAAGGTCGGGTATTCATGTAGGTCAGGTACTCATGAAGGTTGGGTATTCATGTAGGTCAGGTACTCATGAAGGTCAGGTACTCATGTAGGTCAAGTACTCATGTAGGTCAGGTACTCATGAAGGTCAGGTACTCATGTAGGTCAGGTACTCATGTAGGTCAGGTACTCATGAAGGTCGGGTATTCATGTAGGTGAGGTACTCATGTAGGTCGGGTACTCATGAAGGTCAGGTATTCATGTAGGTCAGGTACTGATGAAGGCCATGTACTCATGAAGGTCAGGTACTCATGTAGGTCAGGTACTCATGAAGGTCAGGTACTCATGTAGGTCAAGTACTCATGTAGGTCAGGTACTCATGAAGGTCAGGTACTCATGTAGGTCAGGTACTCATGTAGGTCAGGTACTCATGAAGGTCGGGTATTCATGTAGGTCAGGTACTCATGTAGGTCAGGTACTCATGAAGGTCGGGTATTCATGTAGGTCTGGTATTCATGTAGGTCAGGTACTCATGTAGGTCAGGTACTTGTGTAGGTCAGGTACTCATGTAGGTCAGGTACTCATGTAGGTCAGGTACTCATGTAGGTCAGGTATTCATGAAGTTCAGGTACTCGTGTAGGTCAGGTACGCATTTGTACTCATTCGGTAATAACATTACCTATCACTGGAGTTGCTTGGACTTCCTCATTTGTAGGGGTGTCCTCATACGTTTGGTCACGTAGTGGATGTGATGGTCAAGCGTCTCCAATTTTCAGCCAGATTGTAGAATACTAAGGTGCATTAAGAAAAATTCAGAAAACAGTTTCAGTCTCCATTTCTTTCTTCGGTAGCTCTCTCCACTGCCAGTGTCACCCCTCATCACCATACAGAGTGACAAAAGCCCAAGCCGCCCAAAGTCAGACATCTTCAACGAGAGGCTTCTGCTGGCCCAGACCGTGTTCCGGATTGGAGAGGGGATCGATCAGGACAGGTGAGACACTATTTACCCGGGCAAAATTAAATAAGCAGCATGATAGCCAAAAGCTGGAGGGGGAATTATGGAAGGCAACACAGTCATATGTCCACTCAGGATCTCCTCCATTGCAGTGCGAGGAATTCATGGTAGAGCCACTTTTTCCTCTATGGAAAAATAGCAAACCTACGAGAAGATGGGCCAGCGAAATAACTGAAATGACCTGTGTTTAAAGAGGACCCGTTAGTGCACAAACATGGCCCAATATAAGTATTTTTCCATCACGGCGCCTCCAATCTTGAGGATGCTGATGTCTGTGGGTGGGAGGCAAAGAGAGGAAGATTTCGTAGGAATGTGAGGTGTGAATTTCACACATAGGCAGAAGAATCTCAGGTTGACATAAACACACAACACAACTCTACCAGAGTCATCACGCTGACATTCGGGTGTTGACTGCTCTGTCTCTTTTCCCTCTTCACAGTGCGCCCAACAGTACCGGAGCCATTGACAACAAGATAGAACAGGCTATGGTAAGGAACTGCACCACCACCAAACCAAAGAGCGTGGTCACCACACCTCCATCCTGTCCTGTATATTCCTGTACTGACCCCTCACACAGCGTGGTCACCTCACCTCAATCCTGTGCTGTATATTCCTGTACTGACCTCTCACACAGCGTGGTCACCTCACCTCCATCCTGTCCTGTATATTCCTGTACTGACCCCTCACACAGCGTGGTCACCTCACCTCAATCCTGTGCTGTATACTCCTGTACTGACCCCTCACACAGCGTGGTCACCACACCTCAATCCTGTGCTGTATACTCCTGTACTGACCCCTCACACAGCGTGGTCACCACACCTCCACCCTGTCCTGTATATTCCTGTACTGACCCCTCACACAGCGTGGTCACCTCACCTCCATCCTGTCCTGTATATTCCTGTACTGACCCCTCACACAGCGTGGTCACCTCACCTCCATCCTGTCCTGTATATTCCTGTACTGACCCCTCACACAGCGTGGTCATCACACCTCCATCCTGTCCTGTATATTCCTGTACTGACCCCTCACACAGCGTGGTCACCTCACCTCCATCCTGTCCTGTATATTCCTGTACTGACCCCTCACACAGTGTGGTCACCTCACCTCCATCCTGTCCTGTATATTCCTGTACTGACCCCTCACACAGCGTGGTCACCTCACCTCCATCCTGTCCCGTATATTCCTGTACTGACCCCTCACACAGCGTGGTCACCTCACCTCCATCCTGTCCTGTATATTCCTGTACTGACCCCTCACACAGCGTGGTCACCTCACCTCCATCCTGTCCTGTATATTCCTGTACTGACCCCTCACACAGCGTGGTCACCACACCTCCATCCTGTCCTGTATATTCCTGTACTGACCCCTCACACAGCGTGGTCACCACACCTCCATCCTGTCCTGTATATTCCTGTACTGACCCCTCACACAGCGTGGTCACCTCACCTCCATCCTGTCCTGTATATTCCTGTACTGACCACTCACACAGCGTGGTCACCTCACCTCCATCCTGTCCTGTATATTCCTGTACTGACCACTCACACAGCGTGGTCACCTCACCTCCATCCTGTCCTGTATATTCCTGTACTGACCACTCACACAGCGTGGTCACCTCACCTCCATCCTGTCCAGTATATTCCTGTACTGACCACTCACACAGCGTGGTCAACTCACCTCCATCCTGTCCTGTATATTCCTGTCCTGTATATTCCTGTACTGACCCCTCACACAGCGTGGTCACCACACCTCCATCCTGTCCTGTATATTCCTGTACTGACCACTCACACAGCGTGGTCACCTCACCTCCATCCTGTCCTGTATATTCCTGTACTGACCACTCACACAGCGTGGTCACCTCACCTCCATCCTGTCCTGTATATTCCTGTACTGACCACTCACACAGCGTGGTCACCTCACCTCCATCCTGTCCTGTATATTCCTGTACTGACCCCTCACACAGCGTGGTCACCTCACCTCCATCCTGTCCTGTATATTCCTGTACTGACCCCTCACACAGCGTGGTCACCTCACCTCCATCCTGTCCTGTATATTCCTGTACTGACCTCACACAGCGTGGTCACCTCACCTCCATCCTGTCCTGTATATTCCTGTACTGACCCCTCACACAGCGTGGTCACCTCACCTCCATCCTGTCCTGTATATTCCTGTACTGACCCCTCACACAGCGTGGTCACCACACCTCCATCCTGTCCTGTATATTCCTGTACTGACCACTCACACAGCGTGGTCACCTCACCTCCATCCTGTCCTGTATATTCCTGTACTGACCCCTCACACAGCGTGGTCACCTCACCTCCATCCTGTCCTGTATATTCCTGTACTGACCCCTCACAAAGCGTGGTCACCTCACCTCCATCCTGTCCTGTATATTCCTGTACTGACCCCTCACACAGCGTGGTCACCTCACCTCCATCCTGTCCTGTATATTCCTGTACTGACCCCTCACACAGCGTGGTCACCTCACCTCCATCCTGTCCTGTATATTCCTGTACTGACCCCTCACACAGCGTGGTCACCTCACCTCCATCCTGTCCTGTATATTCCTGTACTGACCCCTCACACAGCGTGGTCACCTCACACCTCCATCCTGTACTGACCCCTCACACAGCGCTGTCACCTCACCTCCATCCTGTCCTGTATATTACTGTACTGACCCCTCACAAAGCGTGGTCACCTCACCTCCATCCTGTCCTGTATATTCCTGTACTGACCCCTCACACAGCGTGGTCACCTCACCTCCATCCTGTCCTGTATATTCCTGTACTGACCTCTCATACAGCGTGGTCACCTCACCTCCATCCTGTACTGACCCCTCCCTGTACTGTATATTCCTGTACTGACCCCTCACACAGCGTGGTCACCTCACCTCCATCCTGTCCTGTATATTCCTGTACTGACCCCTCACACAGCGTGGTCACCACACCTCCATCCTGTCCTGTATATTCCTGTACTGACCCCTCACACAGCGTGGTCACCACCTCCATCCTGTCCTGTATATTCCTGTACTGACCCCTCACACAGCGTGGTCACCTCACCTCCATCCTGTCCTGTATAGTCCTGTACTGACCCCTCACACAGCGTGGTCACCTCACCTCCATCCTGTCCTGTATATTCCTGTACTGACCCCTCACACAGCGTGGTCACCTCACCTCCATCCTGTCCCGTATATTCCTGTACTGACCCCTCACACAGCGTGGTCGTGGTCACACACAGCGTCACCTCCATCCTGTCCTGTATATTCCTGTACTGACCCCTCACACAGCGTGGTCACCACCTCCACCTCCATCCTGTCCTGTATATTCCTGTACTGACCCCTCACACAGCGTGGTCACCACACCTCCATCCTGTCCTGTATATTCCTGTACTGACCCCTCACACAGCGTGGTCCATCACACCTCCATCCTGTCCTGTATATTCCTGTACTGACCCCTCACACAGCGTGGTCACCTCCCTCCATCCTGTCCTGTATATTCCTGTACTGACCCCTCACACAGCGTGGTCACCTCACCTCCATCCTGTCCTGTATATTCCTGTACTGACCCCTCACACAGCGTGGTCACCTCACCTCCATCCTGTCCTGTATGTACTGACCCCACACACAGCGTGGTCACCTCACCTCCATCCTGTCCTGTATATTCCTGTACTGACCCCTCACACAGCGTGGTCACCTCACCTCCATCCTGTCCATATTCCTGTCCTGTATATTCCTGTACTGACCCCTCACACAGCGTGGTCATCACACCTCCATCCTGTCCTGTATATTCCTGTACTGACCCCTCACACAGCGTGGTCACCTCACCTCCATCCTGTCTGTATATTCCTGACCCCTCACACAGCGTGGTCATCACACCTCCATCCTGTCCTGTATATTCCTGTACTGACCACTCACACAGCGTGGTCACCACACCTCCATCCTATCCCGTATATTCCTGTACTGACCTCTCATACAGCGTGGTCACCACACCTCCATCCTGTCCTGTATATTCCTGTACTGACCCCTCACACAGCGTGGTCACCACACCTCCATCCGGTCCTGTATATTCCTGTACTGACCCCTCTCACAGCGTGGTCACCACACCTCCATCCTGTCCTGTATATTCCTGTACTGACCCCTCACACAGCGTGGTCACCTCACCTCCATCCTGTCCGTATATTCCTGTACTGACCTCTCACACAGCGTGGTCACCACACCTCCATCCTGTCCTGTATATTCCTGTACTGACCCCTCACACAGCGTGGTCACCTCACCTCCATCCTGTCCTATATATTCCTGTACTGACCCCCTCACACAGCGTGGTCACCTCACTTCCATCCTATCCCGTATATTCCTGTACTGACCCCTCACACAGCGTGGTCACCTCACCTCCATCCTGTCCTGTATATTCCTGTACTGACCCCTCACACAGCGTGGTCACCACACCTCCATCCTGTCCTGTATATTCCTGTACTGACCCCTCACACAGCGTGGTCACCTCACCTCCATCCTGTCCTGTATATTCCTGTACTGACCCCTCACACAGCGTGGTCACCTCACCTCCATCCTGTCCTGTATATTCCTGTACTGACCCCCTCACACAGCGTGGTCACCTCACTTCCATCCTATCCCGTATATTCCTGTACTGACCTCTCATACAGCGTGGTCACCTCACCTCCATCCTGTCCTGTATATTCCTGTACTGACCCCTCACACAGCGTGGTCACCTCACCTCCATCCTGTCCCGTATATTCCTGTACTGACCCCTCACACAGCGTGGTCACCTCACCTCCATCCTGTCCTGTATATTCCTGTACTGACCCCTCACACAGCGTGGTCACCTCACCTCCATCCTGTCCTGTATATTCCTGTACTGACCCCTCACACAGCGTGGTCACCTCACCTCCATCCTGTCCTGTATATTCCTGTACTGACCCCTCACACAGCGTGGTCACCACACCTCCATCCTGTCCCGTATATTCCTGTACTGACCCCTCACACAGCGTGGTCACCACACCTCCATCCTGTCCTGTATATTCCTGTACTGACCCCTCACACAGCGTGGTCACCTCACCTCCATCCTGTCCTGTATATTCCTGTACTGACCCCTCACACAGCGTGGTCACCACACCTCCATCCTGTCCTGTATATTCCTGTACTGACCCCTCACACAGCGTGGTCACCACACCTCCATCCTGTCCTGTATATTCCTGTACTGACCCCTCACACAGCGTGGTCACCTCACCTCCATCCTGTCCTGTATATTCCTGTACTGACCCCTCACACAGCGTGGTCACCTCACCTCCATCCTGTCCTGTATATTCCTGTACTGACCCCTCACACAGCGTGGTCACCTCACCTCCATCCTGTCCTGTATATTCCTGTACTGACCCCTCACACAGCGTGGTCACCACACCTCCATCCTGTACTGACCCCTCACACAGCGTGGTCACCTCACCTCCATCCTGTCCTGTATATTCCTGTACTGACCCCTCACACAGCGTGGTCACCTCACCTCCATCCTGTACTGTATATTCCTGTACTGACCCCTCACACAGCGTGGTCACCTCACCTCCATCCTGTCCTGTATATTCCTGTACTGACCCCTCACACAGCGTGGTCACCACACCTCCATCCTGTCCTGTATATTCCTGTACTGACCCCTCACACAGCGTGGTCACCTCACCTCCATCCTGTCCTGTATATTCCTGTACTGACCCCTCACACAGCGTGGTCACCACACCTCCATCCTGTCCTGTATATTCCTGTACTGACCCCTCACACAGCGTGGTCACCTCACCTCCATCCTGTCCTGTATATTCCTGTACTGACCCCTCACACAGCGTGGTCACCTCACCTCCATCCTGTCCTGTATATTCCTGTACTGACCCCTCACACAGCGTGGTCACCTCACCTCCATCCTGTCCTGTATATTCCTGTACTGACCCCTCACACAGCGTGGTCACCTCACCTCCATCCTGTCCTGTATATTCCTGTACTGACCCCTCACACAGCGTGGTCACCTCACCTCCATCCTGTCCTGTATATTCCTGTACTGACCCCTCACACAGCGTGGTCACCTCACCTCCATCCTGTCCTGTATATTCCTGTACTGACCCCTCACACAGCGTGGTCACCTCACCTCCATCCTGTCCTGTATATTCCTGTACTGACCACTCACACAGCGTGGTCACCTCACCTCAATCCTGTGCTGTATACTCCTGTACTGACCCCTCACACAGCGTGGTCACCTCACCTCCATCCTGTCCTGTATATTCCTGTACTGACCCCTCACACAGCGTGGTCACCTCACCTCCATCCTGTCCTGTATATTCCTGTACTGACCCTCACACAGCGTGGTCACCTCACCTCCATCCTGTCCTGTATATTCCTGTACTGACCCCTCACACAGCGTGGTCACCTCACCTCCATCGTGTCCTGTATATTCCTGTACTGACCCTCACACAGCGTGGTCACCTCACCTCCATCCTGTCCTGTATATTCCTGTACTGACCCCTCACACAGCGTGGTCACCTCACCTCCATCCTGTCCTGTATACTCCTGTACTGACCCCTCACACAGCGTGGTCACCTCACCTCCATCCTGTCCTGTATATTCCTGTACTGACCCCTCACACAGCGTGGTCACCTCACCTCCATCCTGTCCTGTATATTCCTGTACTGACCCCTCACACAGCGTGGTCACCTCACCTCCATCCTGTCCTGTATATTCCTGTACTGACCCCTCACACAGCGTGGTCACCTCACCTCCATCCTGTCCTGTATATTCCTGTACTGACCCCTCACACAGCGTGGTCACCATTCCTCCATCCTGTACTGACCCCTCACACAGCGTGGTCACCTCACCTCCATCCTGTCCCGTATATTCCTGTACTGACCCCTCACACAGCGTGGTCACCTCACCTCCATCCTGTCCTGTATATTCCTGTACTGACCCCTCACACAGCGTGGTCACCTCACCTCCATCCTGTCCTGTATATTCCTGTACTGACCCCTCACACAGCGTGGTCACCTCACCTCCACCCTGTCCTGTATATTCCTGTACTGACCCCTCACACAGCGTGGTCACCACACCTCCATCCTGTCCTGTATATTCCTGTACTGACCCCTCACACAGCGTGGTCACCTCACCTCCATCCTGTCCTGTATATTCCTGTACTGACCCCTCACACAGCGTGGTCACCTCACCTCCATCCTGTCCTGTATATTCCTGTACTGACCCCTCACACAGCGTGGTCACCACACCTCCATCCTGTCCTGTATATTCCTGTACTGACCCCTCACACAGCGTGGTCACCTCTCCTCCATCCTGTCCTGTATATTCCTGTACTGACCCCTCACACAGCGTGGTCACCTCACCTCCATCCTGTCCTGTATATTCCTGTACTGACCCCTCACACAGCGTGGTCACCTCACCTCCATCCTGTCCTGTATATTCCTGTACTGACCCCTCACACAGCGTGGTCACCTCACCTCCATCCTGTCCTGTATATTCCTGTACTGACCCCTCACACAGCGTGGTCACCACACCTCCATCCTGTCCTGTATATTCCTGTACTGACCCCTCACACAGCGTGGTCACCTCACCTCCATCCTGTCCTGTATATTCCTGTACTGACCCCTCACACAGCGTGGTCACCTCACCTCCATCCTGTCCTGTATATTCCTGTACTGACCCCTCACACAGCGTGGTCACCTCACCTCCATCCTGTCCTGTATATTCCTGTACTGACCCCTCACACAGCGTGGTCACCTCACCTCCATCCTGTCCTGTATATTCCTGTACTGACCCCTCACACAGCGTGGTCACCTCACCTCCATCCTGTCCTGTATATTCCTGTACTGACCCCTCACACAGCGTGGTCACCTCACCTCCATCCTGTCCTGTATATTCCTGTACTGACCCCTCACACAGCGTGGTCACCTCACCTCCATCCTGTCCTGTATATTCCTGTACTGACCCCTCACACAGCGTGGTCACCTCACCTCTCCTGTCCTGTATATTCCTGTACTGACCCCTCACACAGCGTGGTCACCTCACCTCCATCCTGTCCTGTATATTCCTGTACTGACCCCTCACACAGCGTGGTCACCTCACCTCCATCCTGTCCTGTATATTCCTGTACTGACCCCTCACACAGCGTGGTCACCTCACCTCCATCCTGTCCTGTATATTCCTGTACTGACCCCTCACACAGCGTGGTCACCACACCTCCATCCTGTCCTGTATATTCCTGTACTGACCCCTCACACAGCGTGGTCACCACACCTCCATCCTGTCCCGTATATTCCTGTACTGACCCCTCACACAGCGTGGTCACCTCACCTCCATCCTGTCCTGTATATTCCTGTACTGACCCCTCACACAGCGTGGTCACCACACCTCCATCCTGTCCTGTATATTCCTGTACTGACCCCTCACACAGCGTGGTCACCTCACCTCCATCCTGTCCCGTATATTCCTGTACTGACCCCTCACACAGCGTGGTCACCTCACCTCCATCCTGTCCCGTATATTCCTGTACTGACCCCTCACACAGCGTGGTCACCTCACCTCCATCCTGTCCTGTATATTCCTGTACTGACCCCTCACACAGCGTGGTCACCTCACCTCCATCCTGTCCTGTATATTCCTGTACTGACCCCTCACACAGCGTGGTCACCTCACCTCCATCCTGTCCTGTATATTCCTGTACTGACCCCTCACACAGCGTGGTCACCTCACCTCCATCCTGTCCTGTATATTCCTGTACTGACCCCTCACACAGCGTGGTCACCTCACCTCCATCCTGGTCCCCTCACACAGCGTGGTCACCTCACCTCCATCCTGTCCTGTATATTCCTGTACTGACCCCTCACACAGCGTGGTCACCTCACCTCCATCCTGTCCTGTATATCCTGTACTGACCCCTCACACAGCGTGGTCACCTCACCTCCATCCTGTCCTGTATATTCCTGTACTGACCCCTCACACAGCGTGGTCACCTCACCTGACCCCTCACACAGCGTGGTCACCTCACCTCCATCCTGTCCTGTATATTCCTGTACTGACCCCTCACACAGCGTGGTCACCTCACCTCCATCCTGTCCCGTATATTCCTGTACTGACCCCTCACACAGCGTGGTCACCACACCTCCATCCTGTCCTGTATATTCCTGTACTGACCCCTCACACAGCGTGGTCACCTCACCTCCATCCTGTCCCTTATATTCCTGTACTGACCCCTCACACAGCGTGGTCACCTCACCTCCATCCTGTCCTGTATATTCCTGTACTGACCCCTCACACAGCGTGGTCACCTCACCTCCATCCTGTCCTGTATATTCCTGTACTGACCCCTCACACAGCGTGGTCACCTCACCTCCATCCTGTCCTGTATATTCCTGTACTGACCCCTCACACAGCGTGGTCACCTCACCTCCATCCTGTCCCGTATATTCCTGTACTGACCCCTCACACAGCGTGGTCACCTCACCTCCATCCTGTCCTGTATATTCCTGTACTGACCCCTCACACAGCGTGGTCACCTCACCTCCATCCTGTCCTGTATATTCCTGTACTGACCCCTCACACAGCGTGGTCACCTCACCTCCATCCTGTCCTGTATATTCCTGTACTGACCCCTCACACAGCGTGGTCACCTCACCTCCATCCTGTCCTGTATATTCCTGTACTGACCCCTCACACAGCGTGGTCACCTCACCTCCATCCTGTCCTGTATATTCCTGTACTGACCCCTCACACAGCGTGGTCACCTCACCTCCATCCTGTCCTGTATATTCCTGTACTGACCCCTCACACAGCGTGGTCACCTCACCTCCATCCTGTCCTGTATATTCCTGTACTGACCCCTCACACAGCGTGGTCACCTCACCTCCATCCTGTCCTGTATATTCCTGTACTGACCCCTCACACAGCGTGGTCACCTCACCTCCATCCTGTCCAGTATATTCCTGTACTGACCCCTCACACAGCGTGGTCACCTCACCTCCATCCTGTCCCGTATATTCCTGTACTGACCCCTCACACAGCGTGGTCACCTCACCTCCATCCTGTCCCGTATATTCCTGTACTGACCCCTCACACAGCGTGGTCACCTCACCTCCATCCTGTCCTGTATATTCCTGTACTGACCCCTCACACAGCGTGGTCACCTCACCTCCATCCTGTCCTGTATATTCCTGTACTGACCCCTCACACAGCGTGGTCACCTCACCTCCTCCCTGTATATTCCTGTACTGACCCCTCACACAGCGTGGTCACCTCACCTCCATCCTGTCCTGTATATTCCTGTACTGACCCCTCACACAGCGTGGTCACCTCACCTCCATCCTGTCCCATATATTCCTGTACTGACCCCTCACACACCCCCACCTCCATCCTGTACTGTATATTCCTGTACTGACCCCTCACACAGCGTGGTCACCTCACCTCCATCCTGTCCCGTATATTCCTGTACTGACCCCTCACACAGCGTGGTCACCTCACCTCCATCCTGTCCAGTATATTCCTGTACTGACCCCTCACACAGCGTGGTCACCTCACCTCCATCCTGTCCTGTATATTCCTGTACTGACCCCTCACACAGCGTGGTCACCATTCCTCCATCCTGTACTGACCCCTCACACAGCGTGGTCACCTCACCTCCATCCTGTCCTGTATATTCCTGTACTGACCCCTCACACAGCGTGGTCACCTCACCTCCATCCTGTCCAGTATATTCCTGTACTGACCCCTCACACAGCGTGGTCACCTCACCTCCATCCTGTCCTGTATATTCCTGTACTGACCCCTCACACAGCGTGGTCACCTCACCTCCATCCTGTCCTGTATATTCCTGTACTGACCCCTCACACAGCGTGGTCACCTCACCTCCATCCTGTCCTGTATATTCCTGTACTGACCCCTCACACAGCGTGGTCACCTCACTCCATCCTGTCCTGTATATTCCTGTACTGACCCCTCACACAGCGTGGTCACCTCACCTCCATCCTGTACTGTATATTCCTGTACTGACCCCTAATACAGCGTGGTCACCTCACCTCCATCCTGTCCTGTATATTCCTGTACTGACCCCTCACACAGCGTGGTCACCACACCTCCATCCTGTCCCTGTATATTCCTGTACTGACCCCTCACACAGCGTGGTCACCTCACCTCCATCCTGTCCTGTATATTCCTGTACTGACCCCTCACACAGCGTGGTCACCTCACCTCCATCCTGTCCTGTATATTCCTGTACTGACCCCTCACACAGCGTGGTCACCTCACCTCCATCCTGTCCTGTATATTCCTGTACTGACCTCTCACACAGCGTGGTCACCTCACCTCCATCCTGTCCTGTATATTCCTGTACTGACCCCTCACACAGCGTGGTCACCACACCTCCATCCTGTCCTGTATATTCCTGTACTGACCCCTCACACAGCGTGGTCACCTCACCTCCATCCTGTCCTGTATATTCCTGTACTGACCCCTCACACAGCGTGGTCACCTCACCTCCATCCTGTCCTGTATATTCCTGTACTGACCCCTCACACAGCGTGGTCACCTCACCTCCATCCTGTCCTGTATATTCCTGTACTGACCCCTCACACAGCGTGGTCACCTCACCTCCATCCTGTCCTGTATATTCCTGTACTGACCCCTCACACAGCGTGGTCACCTCACCTCCATCCTGTCCTGTATATTCCTGTACTGACCCCTCACACAGCGTGGTCACCTCACCTCCATCCTGTCCTGTATATTCCTGTACTGACCCCTCACACAGCGTGGTCACCTCACCTCCATCCTGTCCTGTATATTCCTGTACTGACCCCTCACACAGCGTGGTCACCTCACCTCCATCCTGTCCTGTATATTCCTGTACTGACCCCTCACACAGCGTGGTCACCTCACCTCCATCCTGTCCTGTATATTCCTGTACTGACCCCTCACACAGCGTGGTCACCTCACCTCCATCCTGTCCCGTATATTCCTGTACTGACCCCTCACACAGCGTGGTCACCTCACCTCCATCCTGTACACTCACACAGCGTGGTCACCACACCTCCATCCTGTCCTGTATATTCCTGTACTGACCCCTCACACAGCGTGGTCACCATTCCTCCATCCTGTACTGACCCCTCACACAGCGTGGTCATCACACCTCCATCCTGTCCTGTATATTCCTGTACTGACCCCTCACACAGCGTGGTCACCTCACCTCCATCCTGTCCTGTATATTCCTGTACTGACCCCTCACACAGCGTGGTCACCTCACCTCCATCCTGTCCTGTATATTCCTGTACTGACCCCTCACACAGCGTGGTCACCACACCTCCATCCTGTCCTGTATATTCCTGTACTGACCCCTCACACAGCGTGGTCACCTCACCTCCATCCTGTCCTGTATATTCCTGTACTGACCCCTCACACAGCGTGGTCACCTCACCTCCATCCTGTCCTGTATATTCCTGTACTGACCCCTCACACAGCGTGGTCACCTCACCTCCATCCTGTCCTGTATATTCCTGTACTGACCCCTCACACAGCGTGGTCACCTCACCTCCATCCTGTCCTGTATATTCCTGTACTGACCCCTCACACAGCGTGGTCACCACACCTCCATCCTGTCCTGTATATTCCTGTACTGACCCCTCACACAGCGTGGTCACCTCACCTCCATCCTGTCCTGTATATTCCTGTACTGACCCCTCACACAGCGTGGTCACCTCACCTCCATCCTGTCCTGTATATTCCTGTACTGACCCCTCACACAGCGTGGTCACCTCACCTCCATCCTGTCCTGTATATTCCTGTACTGACCCCTCACACAGCGTGGTCACCTCACCTCCATCCTGTCCTGTATATTCCTGTACTGACCCCTCACACAGCGTGGTCACCTCACCTCCATCCTGTCCTGTATATTCCTGTACTGACCCCTCACACAGCGTGGTCACCTCACCTCCATCCTGTCCTGTATATTCCTGTACTGACCCCTCACACAGCGTGGTCACCTCACCTCCATCCTGTCCTGTATATTCCTGTACTGACCCCTCACACAGCGTGGTCACCACACCTTCATCCTGTCCTGTATATTCCTGTACTGACCCCTCACACAGCGTGGTCACCTCACCTGACCCCTCACACAGCGTGGTCACCTCACCTCCATCCTGTCCTGTATATTCCTGTACTGACCCCTCACACAGCGTGGTCACCTCACCTCCATCCTGTCCTGTATATTCCTGTACTGACCCCTCACACAGCGTGGTCACCTCACCTCCATCCTGTCCTGTATATTCCTGTACTGACCCCTCACACAGCGTGGTCACCTCACCTCCATCCTGTCCTGTATATTCCTGTACTGACCCCTCACACAGCGTGGTCACCTCACCTCCATCCTGTCCTGTATATTCCTGTACTGACCCCTCACACAGCGTGGTCACCTCACCTCCATCCTGTCCTGTATATTCCTGTACTGACCCCTCACACAGCGTGGTCACCTCACCTCTATCCTGTCCTGTATATTCCTGTACTGACCCCTCACACAGCGTGGTCACCTCACCTCCATCCTGTCCTGTATATTCCTGTACTGACCCCTCACACAGCGTGGTCACCACACCTCCATCCTGTCCTGTATATTCCTGTACTGACCCCTCACACAGCGTGGTCACCTCACCTCCATCCTGTCCTGTATATTCCTGTACTGACCCCTCACACAGCGTGGTCACCTCACCTCCATCCTGTCCTGTATATTCCTGTACTGACCCCTCACACAGCGTGGTCACCTCACCTCCATCCTGTCCTGTATATTCCTGTACTGACCCCTCACACAGCGTGGTCACCATTCCTCCATCCTGTACTGACCCCTCACACAGCGTGGTCACCTCACCTCCATCCTGTCCTGTATATTCCTGTACTGACCCCTCACACAGCGTGGTCACCTCACCTCCATCCTGTCCCGTATATTCCTGTACTGACCCCTCACACAGCGTGGTCACCTCACCTCCATCCTGTCCTGTATATTCCTGTACTGACCCCTCACACAGCGTGGTCACCTCACCTCCATCCTGTCCTGTATATTCCTGTACTGACCCCTCACACAGCGTGGTCACCTCACCTCCATCCTGTCCTGTATATTCCTGTACTGACCCCTCACACAGCGTGGTCACCTCACCTCCATCCTGTCCCGTATATTCCTGTACTGACCCCTCACACAGCGTGGTCACCTCACCTCCATCCTGTCCTGTATATTCCTGTACTGACCCCTCACACAGCGTGGTCACCTCACCTCCATCCTGTACTGTATATTCCTGTACTGACCCCTCACACAGCGTGGTCACCTCACCTCCATCCTGTACTGACCCCTCACACAGCGTGGTCACCTCACCTCCATCCTGTCCTGTATATTCCTGTACTGACCCCTCACACAGCGTGGTCACCTCACCTCCATCCTGTCCCGTATATTCCTGTACTGACCCCTCACACAGCGTGGTCACCTCACCTCCATCCTGTCCTGTATATTCCTGTACTGACCCCTCACACAGCGTGGTCACCTCACCTCCATCCTGTCCTGTATACTCCTGTACTGACCCCTCACACAGCGTGGTCACCTCACCTCCATCCTGTCCTGTATATTCCTGTACTGACCCCTCACACAGCGTGGTCACCTCACCTCCATCCTGTCCTGTATATTCCTGTACTGACCCCTCACACAGCGTGGTCACCACACCTCCATCCTGTCCTGTATATTCCTGTACTGACCCCTCACACAGCGTGGTCACCTCACCTCCATCCTGTCCCGTATATTCCTGTACTGACCCCTCACACAGCGTGGTCACCTCACCTCCATCCTGTCCTGGTACTGACCCCTCACACAGCGTCACCTCCCTCATCCTGTCCTGTATATTCCTGTACTGACCCCTCACACAGCGTGGTCACCTCACCTCCATCCTGTCCTGTATATTCCTGTACTGACCCCTCACACAGCGTGGTCACCTCACCTCCATCCTGTCTGACCCCTGTATATTCCTGTACTGACCCCTCACACAGCGTGGTCACCTCACCTCCATCCTGTCCTGTATATTCCTGTACTGACCCCTCACACAGCGTGGTCACCACACCTCCACCCCTCACACAGCGTGGTCCTCACCTCCATCCTGTCCTGTATATTCCTGTACTGACCCCTCACACAGCGTGGTCACCACACCTCCTGTATCCTGTACCCCCTCACACAGTATATCCATCCTGTATATTCTGTACTGACCCCTCACACAGCGTGGTCACCTCACCTCCATCCTGTCCTGTATATTCCTGTACTGACCCCTCACACAGCGTGGTCACCTCACCTCCATCCTGTCCTGTATACTCCTGTACTGACCCCTCACACAGCGTGGTCACCTCACCTCCATCCTGTACTGTACCCCTCACACAGCGTGGTCACCTCACCTCCATCCTGTCCTGTATATTCCTGTACTGACCCCTCACACAGCGTGGTCACCTCACCTCCATCCTGTCCTGTATATTCCTGTACTGACCCCTCACACAGCGTGGTCACCTCACCTCCATCCTGTCCCGTATATTCCTGTACTGACCCCTCACACAGCGTGGTCACCTCACCTCCATCCTGTCCTGTATATTCCTGTACTGACCCCTCACACAGCGTGGTCACCACACCTTCATCCTGTCCTGTATATTCCTGTACTGACCCCTCACACAGCGTGGTCACCTCACCTCCATCCTGTCCCGTATATTCCTGTACTGACCCCTCACACAGCGTGGTCACCTCACCTCCATCCTGACCTGTATATTCCTGTACTGACCCCTCACACAGCGTGGTCACCTCACCTCCATCCTGCCCTGTATATTCCTGTACTGACTCCTCACACAGCGTGGTCACCTCACCTCCATCATGTCCCGTATATTCCTGTACTGACCCCTCACACAGCGTGGTCACCTCACCTCCATCCTGTCCCGTATATTCCTGTACTGACCCCTCACACAGCGTGGTCACCTCACCTCCATCCTGTCCCGTATATTCCTGTACTGACCCCTCACACAGCGTGGTCACCTCACCTCCATCCTGTCCTGTATATTCCTGTACTGACCCCTCACACAGCGTGGTCACCACACCTCTATCCTGTCCTGTATATTCCTGTACTGACCCCTCACACAGCGTGGTCACCTCACCTTCATCCTGCCCTGTATATTCCTGTACTGACCCCTCACACAGCGTGGTCACCTCACCTCCATCCTGTCCTGTATATTCCTGTACTGACCCCTCACACAGCGTGGTCACCACACCTCCATCCTGTCCCGTATATTCCTGTACTGACCCCTCACACAGCGTGGTCACCTCACCTCCATCCTGTCCTGTATATTCCTGTACTGACCCCTCACACAGCATGGTCACCACACCTCCATCCTGTCCTGTATATTCCTGTACTGACCCCTCACACAGCGTGGTCACCTCACCTCCATCCTGTCCCATATATTCCTGTACTGACCCCTCACACAGCGTGGTCACCTCACCTCCATCCTGTCCTGTATATTCCTGTACTGACCCCTCACACAGCGTGGTCACCTCACCTCCATCCTGTCCCGTATATTCCTGTACTGACCCCTCACACAGCGTGGTCACCACACCTCCATCCTGTCCTGTATATTCCTGTACTGACCCCTCACACAGCGTGGTCACCTCACCTCCATCCTGTCCCGTATATTCCTGTACTGACCCCTCACACAGCGTGGTCACCTCACCTCCATCCTGTCCTGTATATTCCTGTACTGACCCCTCACACAGCGTGGTCACCTCACCTCCATCCTGTCCCGTATATTCCTGTACTGACCCCTCACCTCACCTCCATCCCATGCCTTTATCTCTCTCCCAGGACCTGGTGAAAACTCACCTTCTGTTTGCCGTACGCGAGGAAGTCGAGGCTTTAAAGGAACAAATTAAGGACCTTTCAGAACGGAACAGCCACTTGGAACACGAAAATACTCTTTTGAGGACGCTGGCTACTCCGCAGCAGCTGTCGGAGCTCAACGCCCGGATGAAGGCTATTAGGAAAGGAGTGTGAAAACAACAATGGAAGCGATCGGTGGCCCCCCCGTCGATTTTTACTCATCATGTCAGAGGTAGAAGATAGCAGGAAGGAAAAGTATTTTCTACTCCAGCAACCTAACTATGGAGGAGAGCAATGCATACCGGGGCAAGTGCCCACCCCCCCCCCCTCCGTGTTGGGTTTTTAGGGTCTCTGGGAGGGGGACGGGGGGCGGGGGGTTGCCATTGGGTGTAATGAATTTTGCAATAAGTGACTAGACTTTATTTACTTAAATGCTGCCAGCATCAGTGTACTAATCACCTCGCATCAATGAGTTGGCTATTGGAAAGGGATTTGCAGCCTGTTGGTGCCCTAATGGTAAAGACGAGCAACCCCCCCCTTCTTCTTGGAAAACTGCATGTACAGTACATTCATTCTGTTCGAAGGGGCGCAAAATAGAATGTTATTCGATTACTTTCTAACTAGGTTGAATGTTATTCATTCTAAAAAAAAAAGAAGTGGTTTGGGAAAGTACCACATAATGCCACCAGCTCCCTCTAGTGGCATTATGTGATACTTTTCCAAACCATTCTGTTTTATCCCAATAACATTTGCCCCCATTTGTACAGAACAAATGTACATGTAGTGTCAAATAGCTCTCCAAATTAATAATAATAAACCCCCCAAGTGTTCTTTGGACATCTGTCATTTGTGTCGCCATCTGCTGGTGAAATGTAGTATTGCAGGACGACCATGACATGGCTCTCTATGAAGCCGACCAGCCAAATGTCAGTCCACCAAGTCATGTTAGGAGCAGGAAGGATCCTTCTTCTTTTTTTTTTTGTTAAACAAGGTGGCTACGAAAAGTAAGGACCGTTTTCCATTATGTGAGGGAAGGGTTCAAATATGGGGACCATTCTGTTTTATCCCAACAACGTTTGCCCCCATTCGCACAGAGCAAATGTACATGTAGTGCCACAGGACAAATAGCTCTCCAAATTAATAATAATAAACCCCCCCAAAGTGTTCTTTGGACATCTGTCATTTGTGACGCCATCTGCTGGTGAAATGTAGTATTGCAGGACGACCACGACATGGCTCTCTATGAAGCCGACCAGCCAAACGTCAGTCTACCAAGCCATGTTAGGAGCAGGACGGGTCCTTCTTTTTTTTTTGTTAAACAAGGTGGCTATAAAAAGTAAGGACCATTTTCCATTATGTGATGGAAGGGTTCAAATATCGGGACCATTCTGTTTTTATCCCAACAACATTTTCCCCCATTTGTACAGCACAAATGTACATGTAGTGCCACAGGACAAATAGCTCTCCAAATTAATAATAATAAACCACCCCCCAAGTGTTCTTTGTACATCTGTCATTTGTGTCGCCATCTGCTGGTGAAATGTAGTATTGCAGGATGACCCTGACATGGCTCTCTATGAAGCCGACCAGCCAAACGTCAGTCCGCCAAGCCATATGTTAGGAGCAGAAGGGGTCCTTCTTTTTTTTTAATAAACCCCCCAAGTGTTCTTTGTGGAAAAGAATTGAAAAAGAGCTAAAATACTGAAACCACATTTTTAGCGCCACATCCCTAAGAATAATATATATTTAGGATTTTTTTTTTTTGGTATGGGACTTTTAAAGCGCAGATACAAAAATTTGTATAAAAAAATATAAATTTATTTGGACAATTTAACAAGACATATAAATAATTATTTTCATAACATATTCAAAAGAAATACATCACTGAATGCATATAAAAAATTTGCAATGTCGATAAGTCTCTACATGTTTCGCCTCAAATAAGGCTTCTTCAGGAGAACTGCTAGTATCGCAAATTATATGATCACTATAATGAAAAAACAAAACATCAAAAACACAAACAAACGCAATGAATCAAAATCAAAAATAACAGCCATAGAAGACACCCAGAAGATCAAAGATTGACCTCAAGAGCTGACCTGTGCAATCAGGAGAATTAACTTGCAATCCACAAACAGCCGGGTATAGAGGGGTTCAATAATGATGAAACCACAGAGAGGGATAAATTATCCAAGACGTTCACATCTTAGAATCCATCTATTAGGTTTATATAAAGGGAAAATTATTTAAATGGTACTCAAATAACCTCATCACTTTTGGGCACCTGTCGTTTGTATCGCCATCTGCTGGCGAAATGTTGTATTGCAGGACGACCATGACATGGCTCTCTGTGAAGCCGACCAGCCAAACGTCAGTCCACCAAGTCATGTTAGGAGCAGGAAGGATCCTTCTTCTTTTTTTTTTTTAACTAGGTGGCTACGAAAAGTAAGGACCGTTTTCCATTATGTGATGGAAGGGTTCAAATATCGGGACCATTCTGTTTTATCCCAACAACATTTGCCCCCATTCGCACAGAACAAATGTACATGTAGTGCCACAGGACAAATAGCTCTCCAAATTAATAATAATAAACCACCCCCCAAAGTGTTCTTTGGACATCTGTCATTTGTGTCGCCATCTGCTGGTGAAATGTTGTATTGCAGGACTACCATGACATGGCTCTCTATGAAGCCGACCAGCCAAACGTCAGTCCACCAAGTCATGTTAGGAGCAGGAAGGATCCTTCTTCTTTTTTTTTTTTTTTGTTAAACAAGGTGGCTACGAAAAGTAAGGACCGTTTTCCATTATGTGAGGGAAGGGTTCAAATATCGGGACCATTCTGTTTTATCCCAACAACATTTGCCCCCATTCGCACAGAACAAATGTACATGTAGTGCCACAGGACAAATAGCTCTACAAATTAATAATAATAAACCCCCCCAAGTGTTCTTTGGACATCTGCCATTTGTGTCGCCGTCTGCTGGTGAAATGTTGTATTGCAGGACGACCATGACATGGCTCTCTATGAAGCCGACCAGCCAAACGTCAGTCCACCAAGTCATGTTAGGAGCAGGAAGGGTCCTTCTTTTCTTTTTTTTTTGTTAAACAAGGTGGCCAAGAAAAGTAAGGACCGTTTTCCATTCTGTGATGGAAGGGTTCAAATAAGGGATGTAGGTGCAACCAAGCACAGGAAAGAACGAATAAATTAGGCACAGGAGCACTGAGCTGTGTATAACTAGAAACAAAGAGCAATCTATCTCAGAAGTCTATTTAAAGAGTCCGCAGTCTGTTCAAACTTGAGGGAACATCTGTGATAGCAGTTGGTCCTGCTGCTCCTTGTGGTCAAGGGTGTCCCATCCCCGTAGAAATGATAAGATTGCAAGAGAAGGTTGCACGGACCTGCTTTAAAAAGGCGATTTAACTAACCTTCTCCAACTAACGCCACACATATGTACCCATTGGGCTAACTGCGCACTCGCAAACACAGAGACTGATGGCTCTCAGTCTCGGTGTTGGTGATTGAGAGCCAGCGGCCATGCTCTTGATCTTGTGCCTGCTGTGAGAGCCAGTGATTGGGTCGCCACCTCCATCTCACCGGCATTAACACCCAGTTAACGGGCAGGAAGGGGTTAATCAATAAATGCAAGAAAAGGAGTCCCAACCCACTCGGAAGCAGTGTGTCCTCCTTCTGAGGTGCTTCCTAAGTGACCAGGCATGGGTGTCCGCAGGTAGGGGCAAGGGGGGGCAAGTTCCCCCCCCCCCTGGAATCAGGGATCGGATCAGGAGTGATGATTCCCCATCACCCCTCTGTCTCTCTCTGTCACCCTCTTTCTCTGTGTCACCCCCTCTGTCTCTCTGTGTCACCCCCTCTGTCTCTCTGTGTCACCCCCTCTGTCTCTCTCTGTCACCCCCTCTGTCTCTCTGTGTCACCCTCTTTCTCTGTGCCACCCCCTCTGTCTCTCTGTGTCACCCCCTCTGTCTCTCTGTGTCACCCCCTCTGTCTCTCTCTGTCTGTCTCTCTGTCACCCTCTTTCTCTGTGTCACACCCTCTGTCTCTCTCTGTCACCCCCTCTGTCTCTCTGTGTCACCCTCTTTCTCTGTGCCACACCCTCTGTCTCTCTGTGTCACCCTCTTTCTCTGTGCCACACCCTCTGTCTCTCTGTGTCACCCTCTTTCTCTGTGTCACACCCTCTGTCTCTCTCTGTCACCCCCTCTGTCTCTCTGTGTCACCCTCTTTCTCTGTGCCACACCCTCTGTCTCTCTGTGTCACCCTCTTTCTCTGTGCCACACCCTCTGTCTCTCTGTGTCACCCTCTTTCTCTGTGGCACACCCTCTGTCTCTCTGTGTCACCCCCTCTGTCTCTCTGTGTCACCCCCTCTGTCTCTCTCTGTCACCCCCTCTGTCTCTCTCTGTCACCCTCTTTCTCTGTGCCACCCCCTCTGTCTCTCTGTGTCACCCCCTCTGTCTCTCTCTGTCACCCCCTCTGTCTCTCTCTGTTGCCCCCTCTGTCTCTCTCTGTCACCCTCTTTTTCTGTGCCACCCCCTCTGTCTCTCTGTGCCACCCCCTCTGTCTCTCTCTGTCACCCCCTCTGTCTCTCTCTGTCACCCCCTCTGTCTCTCTCTGTCACCCTCTTTCTCTGTGCCACCCCCTCTGTCTCTCTGTGTCACCCCCTCTGTCTCTCTCTGTCACCCCCTCTGTCTCTCTCTGTCACCCTCTTTCTCTGTGCCACCCCCTCTGTCTCTCTCTGTCACCCCCCACATGTATGCAGTCTCTGGTCATCTTTTGTGCCATGTCCGCAGTCTCTGACAGTCTCTTGGGCCATGTCCACAGTCTCTGACAGGCTCTTGGGCCATGTCCGCAGTCTCTGACAGGCTCTTGGGCCATGTCCGCAGTCTCTGACAGGCTCTTGGGCCATGTCCGCAATCTCTGACAGGGCTCTTGGGCCATGTCTGCAGTCTCTGACAGGCTCTTGGGCCATGTCCGCAGTCTCTGACAGGCTCTTGGGCCATGTCCGCAGTCTCTGACAGGCTCTTGGGCCATGTCCGCAGTCTCTGATAGGCTCTTGGGCCATGTCCGCAGTCTCTGACCATCACCTGTACTACATCTGCAGTCTCTGACTGTGATAATGTGATAATGACATTGTCGAAAAAAGGTCAGAGCATGGGTGACCTTAAAATGATGCCCCCCCCCTGAAAAAAGTTCTGCGGGCGCCCATGTGACCAGGGACTCCTCGTGATTGCCATGGATGGCCACTATTAGCCTCGGTGGGTGGGTGTTGCACCATTGGGCCTTTAGATGCACTGCCTCAGGTTTTTGTCACCTGTGTCCTGCTTTTATACATGAATGTCTTTCAGTGCACTAGGTCTGTGCGCCCTTCTCTTGCTTTGTATTCTAATGAAGCAGCAGGTCAGATGTCGGGTTTATGTTCCAGATTGTTCTGTTCTCTCGTCTCTAGCAGATGATATCATCCAGATCTAATGAATGACCTCCTCTGTTGTTATGTCTGGATGACGTATTTTCTTCTTATTTTTTTTCTCCTGCTAAATCGTAGCTGCCAGTACGGCAAAAAACCAACAGGCTGGATTCTTATCATTGTCAGCAAAACCCAGAAAGTGTCTTGTCTTTGCTGGTTGGTGGGTCTACTGTGGAGTCCCATCTGTAGCTCTGGATAATGGAGGAGGACAGCAGAGGCAACTACAGACCCCGTTGCTCTGTTAACAAAAGGTCTTGGATACTGCTGAAGGGTTAGATTTTTCACCATTTGTCTTTGGTGACCAAGGTCACCAGGACTGAAAAGTATTTTGGAAGGTTGATGCTGAAGTGTCCATAAAGCCCAATCTTCTTTTTTAAGTTTTGGATACTGGTGAGAAATCATAGTGACCACCAGGGGCGTTGCTAGGTCTACAAAAGATCTGGGGCTAGATCCCATAGCAACATAGTAAAGGAAGTCATACGCTTGGGCGGGCATACACATGTATATAATATACGTGGGTGTGTGTTGGATTCAATATACTGGGATCCGTACATCCCTACATGGACAGTCTCCTGGATAACAAGATGCACCCCCCCCCCCCCTGTGGAATGTAGCCAGTCATAAATCTCTTTTTGTCAAACACACCTCAAGCATAGCACCTCCCATTGCCCGCCCACCTACTTCCTTGGTAGACGCCTTCATTTATTCTGATCGTCCTGCCACAAGTGGTCTCTGGGGGGCAGTATCTGTCCAGAATTGCACTTAATCCGACTGTTGTCTAATCTTGGAATTTTGATCTCTGGTAGCCCACACCTTACTTAAATTAGCCTTTTGTTTCGCACAGACAGATTGGAGCCGCCATTCATCACGTACAATAGCCTTAGCCTCAGTGTGTGTGTGTATATATATCCCCTTACATCAGGGTCACCAGAGAGCCTCCACCTTAAATCAGGGTCCCCAGAGAGCCTCCCCCTTAAATCAGGGTCCCCAGAGAGCCTCCCCCTTAAATCAGGGTCCCCAGAGAGCCTCACCCTTAAATCAGGGTCCCCAGAGAGCCCCCAAATTACATCAGGGTCCCCAGAGAGCCTCCCCCTTATAATATACGTGGGTGTATGTGTGTATATATCCCCTTACATCAGGGTTCCCAGAGAGCCTCCCCCTTGCATCAGGGTCCCCAGAGAGCCTCCCCCCCCTAAATCAGGGTCCCCAGAGAGCCTCACCCTTAAATCAGGGTCCCCAGAGAGCTCCCAAATTACATCAGGGTCCCCAGAGAGCCTCCCCCTTATAATATACATGGGTGTGTGTGTGTGTGTGTATATATCCCCTTACATCAGGGTCCCCAGAGACCCCTTACATCCGGGTCTCCCCTTGCATCAGGATTCCCAGAGAGCCTCCCCCTTGCATCAGGGTTCCCAGAGAGCCTCCCCCCTTGCATCAGGGTTCCCAGAGAGCCTCCTACTTAAATCAGGGTCCCCAGAGAGCCTCCCCCTTGCATCAGGGTTCCCAGAGAGCCTCCTACTTAAATCAGGGTCCCCAGAGAGCCTCCCCCTTGCATCAGGGTTCCCAGAGAGCCTCCTACTTAAATCAGGGTTCCCAGAGAGCCTCCCCCTTGCATCAGGGTTCCCCAGAGAGCCTCCTACTTAAATCAGGGTTCCCAGAGAGCCTCCCCCTTGCATCAGGGTTCCCAGAGAGCCTCACCCTTAAATCAGGGTCCCCAGAGAGCCTCCTACTTAAATCAGGGTCCCCAGAGAGCCTCACCCTTAAAACGGGGTCCCCAGAGAGCCTCACCCTTAAATCAGGGTCCGCAGAGAGCCCCCAAATTACATCAAGGTCCTCAGAGAGCCTCCCCTTCCCGTTGGGGATCCCTGCAGAGACTCAGGGCTATGGGTCCCAGGATGCGGGGCTATAGCCCCAAAAGCCACCCCCTAGCGACGCCACTGGTGACCACCATTGTCACTAGGATTGAAAATTACAAAAATAGTCATCTTGTTCTAATATTACCTGTTCTGAGTGGACTTTTCCCAAGTTTGGAGAGATTTCCTCTCACTTGTGGTATCTACAAGACGGGACGTTAAAGAGAAGTCTCCCTAATGAGACACAGATGGCCAAAAAAAACAAAAAAAAAAACAACACTGGTTTTACCTCTTCTCTAAAGAAAATTGGATTTAGATACACTTTTAGTCTTTATTCCTGTAAGTCCTTTCACCTGTACACATAAAGCCCACCTCCAGGTACAATAAAGCAGGTTTACGTTACGTTGGCACAAAACCAGCTACCCCCAACCCCGCATTCTGCTGCCTTTATTCTACATTTGGCAAATCTACTTATTTACATGCCGGGATTAGTAGAGCTCCCGCTGTACCTCTCACCCACTCTGATGTAAGTGTTGCAGGTCTCATATAGACCCCATTGCTACGGGTTGGGTTTCCGCATCACTATATGCCTGGCCATCTACAAAACACACAGCCCTAGGCCTCAATCTGGGAATGGCCAAAAGGAGAGGGGGTGCAGAGACAGCTAACGGTGCTGGGGGTCTATGAGGCCTGCAGCGCTAACATCCAAGTGGGAAGCACAGCAGGAGCTTTACCAATCATGTAAATCAGTGGTCTCCAAGCTGCGACTATTCCTCTTACTGCCACAAACAATGGGGGCCTAATTCTTGCCACTGATGCCAACAATGGAGCACTATTTCTCCTACTGATACCAATGATGGGGTACTAATCCTTCCACTTACACCAAAAATGGGACACTATTCCTCTCACTTACACCAACAATGGGGTACTATTCTTCCCACTGACACCAATGATGGAGCACTATTCCTCCCATTGACACCAATGATAGGGCACTATTTCTCCTACTGATACCAATGATGGGGCACTAATTCCTCCCACTGACACCAATGATATGGAACTATTCCTCCCACTTACACCAATAATGGGACACTATTCCTCCCATTGACACCAATGATAGGGCACTATTCCTCCCACTGACACCAATGATGGGGCACTATTCCTCCCACTGACACCAATGATGGGGTACTATTTCTCCCACTGACACCAATGATGGGGCACTATTCCTCCCACTGACACCAATGTTAGAGCACTATTCATTCCACTGACACCAATCATGTAAATCAGTGGTTTTCAAACTGCAGACCAGGGGTCGGATGCGGCCCTTTGCTTGCATTTATCTGGCCCTTGGGGCACTATTTCTCCTACTGACTAACAATGTGGGCATAATTCTTGGCACTGACACCAACAATGGAGCACTATTCCTCCCACTGATACCAATGATGGGACACTATTCCTCCCACTGACACCAACGAAGGGGGATTATTCCTCCCATTGGCACCAACAATGGGCCATTAGTCATCCCACTGACACCAATGATGGGGCACCATTCCTCCCACGGAAACCAATGATGGGGCATTATTCCTCCCAATAGGGGGCATCATTTCTGCCACTGACACCAACAATGGGGCATTATTCCTCCCACTAACACCAACAATGGGGCACTATTCCTCCCGTTGACACCAACAATGGGGCGTTATTCCTCCCACTGACACCAATGATGGGGCACCATTCCTTCCACTGATACCAATAATGGGGCACCATTCCTCCCACGGAAACCAATGATGGGGCATTATTCCTCCCAATAGGGGGCATCATTTCTGCCACTGACACCAACATTGTGACACTGACACTAAGGATGGGGCATTGTTCCTTCCACTAAAGATTTGGCATTGTTTAGTCCCACTAGCCACAGTGTGGCCGTCCTAAAGTCTGAGGCTGGGTTCACATCCGAGAACGCAGCAGCTCAGAGCAGAAGTCCGGCATGTCTCCATTTCAGGTCTGATTTCGGCACGAATTTTGGGCTGAATTCGGACCTGAAACGGTCCAAAAGACGCACAGGACTCCCGTGCAATTCGCACCAGAGCCGCTGCGGGGATGTGCGAACTGGCTCCATAGAGAGCCGGTGACAATTCTCCTGTTATGCAAATTGGATGCGGGGTAACGCATCCAATTCGCAATAGTGTGAACCCAGCCTGAAGGATAGTAAACTGGCCCTTGGTTTGGAAAGTTTGGAGACCCCTGATGTAAAATGAACAGATTTGCTGAATGTAGAATTTTCTCATGATAAGGTCAGTCCAAGGCCTACTGATTTGTTTACATGGCAGCCATATGAAGACCAAATCATGGACACCGGACCATTACACCTACTATATTGCCAAAATATATGGACACCTTCCAAATGATGGCGTTCACTGTTAATACTACAGAATACAAGGACAATTTAGATAATTGTACACTTCCAACCTTGTGGTAACAGTTTGGGGGAAGGATCTTTTCTGTTCCAGCATGACTGTGCCCCTGTGTACAAAACCAGCTCCATAAACATGGTTTGGCGTGGAGGAACTTGAGTGGCCTGCATAAAGCCCTGACCTCAGGACTACCTAACACCTTTGGGATAAATTGAAATGCTGGTGGTGAACCAGGTCTTCTCATCCAGCATAAGTACCTGACCTCACAAATACCCTTTTGGCTGAATGTACACAATTTTCAACAGACATAGTCCAAAATTTTGTGGAAAAACCTTCCCAGATGGGTGAAACCAGTTGCATAATGGCATGGTTTGGTGGGTTTGGTTTGGAGGAACTCGAGTGGCTTGCACAAACCCCAGACTTCAACCCTACTGAACATCTTTGTAATGCTGAGCCAGGTCTTCTCATCCAACCTCACCACTTAACCTTACAAATACCCTTTTGGCTGAATGTACACAATTTTCAACAGACATAGTCCAAAATTTTGTGGAAAAACCTTCCCAGATGAGTGGAGCCAGTTGTATAATGCCATGGTTTTGGTGGGTTTGGTTTGGAGGAACTTGAGTGGCTATCACAAGGCCCAGACTTCAACCCTACTAAACATCTTTGTAATGCTGAGCCAGGTCTTCTCATCCAACCTCACCACTTAACCTTACAAATACCCTTTTGGCTGAATGTACACAATTTTCAACAGACATAGTCCAAAATTTTGTAGAAAACCTTCCCAGACTAGTGGAGCCAGTTGCATAATGCCATGGTTTTGGTGGGTTTGGTTTGGAGGAACTTGAGTGTCTTTCACAAGGCCCAGACTTCAACCCTACTAAACATCTTTGTAATGCTGAGCCAGGTCTTCTCATCCAACCTCACCACTTAACTTTACAAATACCCTTTTGGCTGAATGTACACAATTTTCAACAGACATAGTCCAACATTTTGTGGAAAAACCTTCCCAGATGAGTGGAGCCAGTTGTATAATGCCATGGTTTTGGTGGGTTTGGTTTGGAGGAACTTGAGTGGCTATCACAAGGCCCAGACTTCAACCCTACTAAACATCTTTGTAATGCTGAGCCAGGTCTTCTCATCCAACCTCACCACTTAACCTTACAAATACCCTTTTGACTGAATGTACACAATTTTCAACAGACATAGTCCAAAATTTTGTAGAAAACCTTCCCAGACTAGTGGAGCCAGTTGCATAATGCCATGGTTTTGGTGGGTTTGGTTTGGAGGAACTTGAGTGTCTTTCACAAGGCCCAGACTTCAACCCTACTGAACATCTTTGGAATGCTGAGCCAGGTCTTCTCATCCAACCTCACCACTCGACCTCACAAATACCCTTTTGGCTGAATGTACACAATTTTCAACAGACATAGTCCAACATTTTGTGGAAAACCTTCCCAGACGAGTGGAGTCAGTTGCATAATGCCATGGTTTTGGTGGGTTTGGTTTGGAGGAACTTGAGTGTCTTTCACAAGGCCCAGACTTCAACCCTACTGAACATCTTTGGAATGCGGAGCCAGGTCTTCTCATCCAACCTCACCACTCGACCTCACAAATACCCTTATGACTGAATGTGCACAAATTCCCACAGACACAGTCCAACGTTTTGTAGAATGCCTTCCCAGATCAGTGAAGCCAGCTCCATAAAGACATGGTTTGATGAGCTTGGTGTGGAAGACCTCGAGTGGCTTGCACAGAGCCCTGAACTAAACCTAACTGAACACCTTTGGAATGTCCGTTGTAAGCCAGGTCTTCTCATCTAACATCACCACTTGACCTCACAAATGCTCTCCTGACTGAGTGTGCACAGATTCCCCCAGACACAGTCCAACATCTGGGAACTGTAGGTATAATTTATAATTATTGCGCTATCCTCAAAATGTGGGGACACCAAATAAGTGATTGAAAGCCAGAATAATAAATGTAAACAGCTGCGACTTTGCTGCAAGATACACACATCAATAAACAATTTTCCAATATCAAGTCGCGCTTTGCACGAAATAAATGACAAATAAAATGTTGTGACCTTATATAAATAAAACCGTCAAATATATGACTAATCAAATAGTGAATGATTGATAGTCCATTCAGATTGTAAATCGATCTCCTCCGTGTAGATATCACACACACAACACCCGAGAGTAGTGACAAAAGGATAAGGGGCTGCCTTCCAGCTCCACACAAACTGCCTCTTACCGGATCATATGGACCTCTTAGTTATAGGAGATCGTATGCGCCTATGGCTTAATGCCCAGCCAGGGCCGTTAATTGTTCGCAGTCAGGATCCCAGCGCCTTTGCAGGAGTATGTGGCTCAATCAGGAGATTTATAGCAGATGTTAACCGGAAAAGAATAATAAAAGTGCTTCCATAGCGTAAAACTATAGACATTTATTTAGAAGGTAGAAGGCTCTCTGTAACAACCCGCGAGTCCGGGACTTCCGTGTATCGCAGTGACGTCAGCACGTCGCTCCTCCCAACGCCACTCCTCCCAAGTGGGAGGAGCAACACGCTGACGTCACCGCGATACATGGAAGTACTCTGCTCTTTTTACACTAATGTGAGTGCAATACTTTTTACCTTTTAAATAAATGTCTATGGTTTTTACGCTATGGAAGCACTTTTATTATTCTTTTCCGGGTAACATCTGCTATAAATTTCCTGATTGAGCCACATACTCCTGCAAAGGCGCTGGGATCCTGACTGCGAACAATTAAAGGCCCTGGCTGGGCATTAAGCCATAGGCACATACGATCTCCTATAATTAAGAGATCCATATGATCCGGTAAGAGGCAGTTTGTGTGGAGCTGGAAGGCAGCCCCTTTTCCTTTTTTCACTACTCTCGGGTGTTGTGTGTGTGATATCTGCACGGAGGAGGTCGATTTACAATCTGAATGGGCTATCAATCATTCACTATTTGATTAGTCATATATTTTGCGGTTTTATTTACATAAGGTCACAGCATTTTATTTGTCATTCCTTTAGTTCACAGCGCGGCTTGATATTGCAACATCTGGGAACGCCTTCCCAGAAGACTAGAGCCAGCTCCATAAAGACATGGTTTGATAAGTTGGGTGTGGAGGAACTTGAGTGGCCTGAGAAAAGCCTGACCTCAAACCTACTTGAACACCTTTGGAATGCCGATTGTGAGCCAGGTCGCCTAATCCAACATCACCACTTGACCTCACAAATGCTCATATGACTGTATGTCAACATTTGGAGAATGCCCCGACCTCTACCCTACTTTAACACCTTTGGAATGCTGATTGGGAGCCAGGTCTTCTCATCCAACCTCACCACTTGACCTCACAAATACCCTTTTGGCTGAATGTACACAATTTTCAACAGACATAGTCCACAATTTTGTGGAAAACCTTCCCAGATGGGCCAAGCTAGTTGCATAATGCCATGGTTTTGGTGGGTTTGGTTTGGAGGAACTTGAGTGGCTTGCACAAGGCCCAGACACCCAAACCCTACTGAACATCTTTGGAATGCTAAGCCAGGTCTTCTCATCCAACCTCACCACTTGACCTCACGAATACCCTTATGACTGAATGTGCACAAATTCCCACAGACACAGTCCAACATTTTGTAGAATGCCTTCCCAGATCAGTGTAGGCAGCTCCATAAAGACATGGTTTGATGAGCTTGGTGTGGAAGACCTTGAGTGGCTTGCACAGAGCCCTGAACTAAACCCAACTGAACACCTTTGGAATGTCCGTTGTAAGCCAGGTCTTCTAACATCACCACTTGACCTCACGAATGCTCTCATGACCGAATGTGCACAAATTCCCCCAGACACAGTCCAACACCTGGGAACTATAGGTATAATTTTGTGACCTCACAAATGCTCATATGTCAACATTTGGAGAATGCCCCGACCTCTACCCTACTTGAACACCTTTGGAATGCTGATTGTGAGCCATGTCTTCTCATCCAACATCACTACTTGACCTCTCAGATACCCATATGGCTGGATTGGGAGCAAATTCCAACAGACATCTCGAAATCTTGTGGATAACCTTTGTCAGAAGAGTGGTGGCTGTTATAGCTCACTCCATATGAATGTCCATCATTTTGGAATTGGATGTCCAACAAATCCGTGTAGGTGTGGTGCTCAGGTTCCCACCAGCTTTTGGCCATGTAGTGTAAACAAAATGGAGTTACACAGGCGTATATGGGTGCCGTTACTCATCTCACTCCCAAAATACAGTAAAAGCTTTATCTCTGGAAGAAGCCATTTTAGAGTCTTATGCCCCGTACACACGTTGGGACTTTCCGACAACAGAACCGTGGATTTTTGTTCGAAGGGTGTTGGCTCCAACTTGTCTTGCATACACACGGTTATGCCCCGTACACACGGTCGGAAAATCCGACCACAAAATCCATCGGATTTTTTCCGACGGATTTTGTCCGACACTGGTGTTGCATACACACGGTCGGACAAAGTTGTCGGAAAATCCGATCATTCTGAACGTGGTGACGTTTGTTGCCTACGACGGGACTACGTAGAGGCTAGTAGCCAATAGCTTTGGTCTTGTAATGTGATCTGAGCATGCGTAGCACTTTGTCCGTCGGACTACGCTACACGCGATCGGAATTGGTGTGATCGGACTTTGTTGTCGGAAAATTTGAGAGCAGGAGATAAAACTTTGTCCGTCGGACAATCCGATGGAAAATGTCCGATGGTGCCTACACACGGTCGGAATTTCTGACAACATTGTCCGATAGGACAGAATCCATCGGAAAATCCGACCGTGTGTATGGGGCTTTAGACAAATGTTGGCCAACAATTACGAACGTAGTGAGGTACAAGACGTACGTGATATATCTCCATTGCGAACGCTAGTTTTACAAGACCGAGCGCTTCCGGCTCGTACTTGATTCCGAGCATGCGTGGACTTTTGTCCGACGGACTTTTGTACACACGATCGGAAGGTCAAACATTTGTTGGCGGAAAATTTGAGAACCTGCTAGCCAACATTTGTTGGCGGAAAGCCCGACAACAAATGTGCGATGGAGCATACACACGGTTGGACTTTCCGCCAATAACAAACATCCAACATTTGTTGTCGGAAAATCCGATCGTGTGTACGCGGCATAACTCTTCCCACATAGCATTACGTTTGCTACTATGACACAGGTGCTCTTTGATGCAATCGTTGACGATGATTAATGTATTAACACTGTACCTAATCAACTATTCAATGCAGGAGTGAAGAGGTCCACTGTCCCGCCTGCCTGACACCGCCGCAGTTTTTCCGCTGCCCCACTAGAACGCCATACTTTTAGCTTACTAGCGCAAAATAGACGCCGAGTTTTAGGGGGAACGTTAACAGAACAAGGATAATGGTACACTAGGCTTATTAATAAAGGACAACTATGTCCTCGCTTACACTCCTGAATGTCTTTTAGGTCTTTACCATGTTGTTAATAGCCTTGGATGGAAATCCCGGTGAAAATATGCCCCGCCCCTCTTTTTTTAGATGTAATGCCAGCAGACTCAGACCCCTCACACAAGTGTCATTCTATAGTATTCTCCATCACTCCTCTCACATTAGCTACATAAAATCTATGTGGGGAGGTAAAGGGAGGGACAGAGGAGCTGGGCCTGCACAGACAGTAATTAGACACTCCCAGAAGAGAAAAGGGCTATGACTGCAAGAAGGGAGGGTGCTGTGCTAGTAAATTGACTCTTCTAGAGGTAAAATTTGTAGAGATGGGTTTTAATCTTACAAAATGTTCAATATATTGACAGTCTTACCCGTCAATGGGCTTTCCTCGCTTAAAACTGAACTGGAGCTAAGTGAAATTTGTCTATTAGCCTCCTGCAATCCCCTGATTTCAGACTCAGGACTAGGAGCCAATCAGGTTCTGCTGCAGCGCACATGTGCCAATGGGAAAATAAGGCAGATTGTGGATCTTCTCTTGGTGTTCCGCTGTTTTTTTTTTTACTGCCACTCAGCATGCTGGGGTGTATTTTTGACTAGAGATGAGCTAGAGCTTGGACTAAACCCAGTTCGGCCTAAACCCTCAGAAAGCAGGCCAACAGCCCCATCAGTTGCAGAAGGCAGGCCACCAGCCCAGTTAGTTGCAGAAAGCAGACCGCCAGCTCACCAGTTCCGAGAGGCAGGCCATAAGCCCAGTTATTTGCGAAAAGCATGCTACCAGCCCATCAGTTGCAGAAAGCAGGCCATCAGCCCAATCAGTTACAAAAAGCAGGCCACCAGCCCCATCAGTTGCAGAAAGCAGGCCACCAGCCCCATTGGTTGCAGAAAGCAGGCCACCAGCCCCATCAGTTACAGACAATAGACCACCAGCCCCACCAATCACACAAAATAAAAATTCAGGTGTTTGTGACGTTAATGACAACATGATTGACCCAATATAGTCACATACCCAAAATGTGATCAATAACATTGTCCAATTATGGCCTAGTGGTCATATTTAGATTATCGACATTAGCCAGCACCCTTACCCCGGGCCACTGCCAATGAAAGGGCAGGGGATAGTGGCCGATGCCAATTATCCAAAATTCCTTGCTGATATGGCCCGATGGCCTGCGGACATGTGACAGCCTTTCCGCGGGGTTCGGTCCGAACTTTAGCTCATCCCTGTTTTTGGAACAAGCGATATTGTGCTACAGCACCACCGTAACTGTAATAAAACATCAAACGTACTCTGTATTGTAGAATCCTATCACCCCCAAGTCACAAAAGTAGCTTTGTATCCCGTGTGGAAATTGAAGAATATATTTAAAATGCATATTTTTTTTGTTTTTTTGCCTGGAGTTTACCTTTAAATCCTCTTCAAAACTCTAATGGATCTCTTACAATGTGGGGCCCCCAGACTGTACTCGATATTAAAGTGACTTATCATATTAAGCATCCCTTGTCCATGTATCTTTCTCCAGGTGTGGGGATCGGGGCCTATACCTCCGGGGACATCCTGCGCTATTCACAATGATGGTCTTTCCTACAAATGAATGTTTTTTTTTTATGAATGTAACTGTACTGATGAATAAACTATTTTTCTACTACCCAAACAAAGGTCTCCCTATGCCTTTTTATATACACGCAATAACCCAAAGGCCAGCAGGTATTTATTAGACATGTGCAATTCGTTTCGTTTTTTTTCCTTTTCCGTTAAAATTCGTTATATTCGTTATCGTACGAATGAACGAACGATTCGCTACAAATTTTAACGAATAACGAATCGTTCGAATCGAACGAATATGAAAAAACAACGAAAATCCGAAATAACCAAATTAGAAACAACGAAACTACGAAAGAAAGAAAATCCGAAAAAAAACGAAAACAGGAACAACGAAAATCAAAATGAACGAAAAAATTCGTACATTCGTAACTTTTTTTTTTTTGTTGAATTGGTAATTTTCCGTGTCTCTTACAATGGCGCTGCTTAACGTGCTTCGAATGGATTGAACAAAAAAATTCGTACATTCGTAACTTTTTTTTTTTCGATCCGTAATTTTCCGTGTCTCTTACAATGGCGCTGCTTAACGTGCTTCGAATGGATTGAACGAAAAAATTCGTACATTTGTAACTTTTTTTTTTTTTTCGATTCGTAATTTTCCGTGTCTCTTAAAATGTAATAATAGCATACACGTTACATAAAATTATGAATTATGCTCCAATTCGTAATTTTCCGTGTCTCTTACAATGGCGCTGCTTAACGCGCTTCGAATGGATTGAACGAAAAAATTCGTACATTCGTAACTTTTTTTTTCGATTCGTAATTTTCCGTGTCTCTTACAATGGCGCTGCTTAACGTACTTCGAATGGATTGAACGAAAGAATTCGTACGGAAAATTACGAATCGAAAAAAAAAAGTTACGAATGTACGAATTTTTTCGTTCAATCCATTCGAAGCACGTTAAGCAGCGCCATTGTAAGGGACACAGAAAATTACCAATTCAACAAAAAAAAAAAAGTTACGAATGTACGAATTTTTTCGTTCATTTTGATTTTCGTTGTTCCTGTTTTTGTTTTTTGGATTTTCTTCTTTCGTAGTTTCGTTGTTTCTAATTTGGTTATTTCGGATTTTCATTGTTTTTCATTTTTTTCGATTCGTAATTTTCCGTGTCTCTTACAATGGCGTTGCTTAACGTGCTTCGAATGGATTGAACAAAAAATTTGTACATTCGTAACTTTTTTTTTTTTATTGATTCGTAATTTTCCGTGTCTCTTACAATGGCGCTGCTTAACGTGCTTCGAATGGATTGAACGAAAAAATTCGTACATTCGTAACTTTTTTATTTTTTGCGATTCGTAATTTTCCGTGTCTCTTACAATGGCGCTGCTTAACGTGCTTCGAATGGATTGAACAAAAAATTCGTACATTCGTAACTTTTATTTTTTTTTTGCGATTCGTAATTTTCCGTGTCTCTTACAATGGCGCTGCTTAACTTGCTTCGAATGGATTGAACGAAAAAATTTGTACATTCGTAACTTTTTTATTTTTTTACGATTCTTAATTTTCCGTGTCTCTTACAATGGCGCTGCTTAACGTGCTTCGAATGGATTGAAGGAAAAAATTCGTACATTCGTAACTTTTTTTTTGTTTTTTTCGATTCGTAATTTTCTGTGCCTCTTAAAATGTAATAATAGCATACACATTACATGAAATTATGAATTATGCTCGGATTACGAATCTACGAAAACAATGTTACGAAAGTACGAATAAATCAATCTTACGAAAGTAGGAATGTAACTAAATCTACGAAAATACGAATGCGTCCGAAATTCGAATAAATGAAAATTAAACTAACGGAAAAAACGAATCAACGAAAAAATAACTCTTACGAAAATACGAATCGTTACGAATACGAACACCGACGACTTACGAATTTACAAATCGTTACGAATCAACGGAAACGAAAGAAACGAAACGAAAATAAACAAATTTTTCTATTGTGCACATGTCTAGTATTTATTTTTCCGGTATTTTGCACAATTTGTACATTAAAACGCACTAATGCCTCTTTCACGCGGGCTTCAAGATGCGGCGAAAAACGCTTGATGTTTCCGCTTTTTTTAGCACCACCAATCGGCCTGCCAACAAGCTAGGCAGTAAAAACAATGGCAGGTGATGGGGCAGTCTACGCGTGCACATACGGTATGTGTGTTGTGCCAAGGATTTTTAATGGCCTGCCACGTTCTCTAGGCTTCGTCACAACGGCCAACTCCACTGAATCCAGTTGCAGCGCTTCAAAAAAATGCATGGTGAATGCGTCCAAAAAGTATGCGCTTGGCATGTTTACATTGTTCACATCCCCTTAGCTTAGGTGTTCCCAGCCTATTGCATTACAGTGTGCACCCCAAAGTTCAAAAAAAACACATATATATGGCATCTCACAAAAGTAAGTACACCCCTCACATTTTTGTAAAGATTTTATTCTATCTTTTCATGTGACAACACTGAAGAAATTACACTTGTCTACAATGTAAAGCAGTGAGTGTACAGCTTGTATAAGGCTCCATGCACACTGGAGCTCATAAACGGAAGTTTTTTGTATGTTTTTAATAGCCCATAAACTCCACTCTATGTTATCCTATGTGCACACATGGACGTTGTTGGACGTTTATCAGCAGTGGAGTTTATGGGCTGTTTTCTGAACGCCGTAAAATCGCGTTCAGGAGCAGTACTGGAAATGCCAGACTCCAGTAAAAGGTGTTAAATGAGGGTTAACGCTGTAAAAAAGAGCGTTAAGCCTCGTTCGGCATTTCTCTTCCTCTATTCAAAATCAATGGTTCCCTATGGGAGCCCATTGATTTGAATAGAAGTCGCACCAGAAGTCAGATCATCGTGGTCCGACTTGCGGTGCGACTTGTGTGCTGAGGATGAAGGGGAACCCCGCCAAAATGAGAAAAAAATTGGCGTGGGGTCCCCCCCTCGGATGATACCAGACCCTTTGGTCTGGTGTGGATTTTAAGGGGAACCCCCTTCACTGAAAAAAACGACGTGGGGTCCCCCCCAAAAATCCATACCAGACCTTTATCCGAGCACGCGCCCCCCCCCTCCTGAATTGTACCAGGCCCCATGGCCTCAACATGGGGGGTGGGTGCTTCGGGACAGGGGGGGGCCTGCACCCCCCGCCCCAAAGCACCTTGTCCCCATGTTGATGAGGACAAGGACTCTTCCCGACAACCCTGGCTGTTGGTTGTCAGGGTCTGCAGGCGAGGAGCTTATCGGAATCTGGGAGCCCCCAGATCCCCGGCCCCCCCCACCCTATGTGAATGAGTATTGGGTACATCGTGCCCCTACCCATTCACCTTGAAAAAAGAGTCAAAAATAAAACACACTACACAGGTTTTTAAAATAATTTATTAGGCAGCTCCGGGGGTCTCTTCCTTCTTCTCTGCGCTCTCCGGCCTCTTCTCCGCGCCCTCCGGTTCTTCTGCCACTGTCCGGTATCTTCTGCCGGGCTCCTCCGCTATCTTGTGCCCCCTCTTTTACTAGCGGTGGCCCGGTCTCCTTTGTCTTCTGCCCTCTTCTCTTCTTCCGATCTTGACACGACGCTCTCTCCCGCTGTAATGCAGTGTGCGCAGTGCACAACGACTTATATTGGCATGGGGCTGGGTCGCCGTGACCACGCCCCTTATGACGTCACCGTTCCACCATGCCCCATGAGGTGACGTCATAAGGGGCATCACCCGGTGACCACGCCCTATTCCAATATAAGTTGTTGCGTACCGCACACACTGCATTACAGCGGGAGAGAGCGTTGTGTCAACATCAGAAGAAGAGAAGAGGGAAGAAGACGACGGAGAAGACAAGGCCACCGCTAGTAAAAGAGCTGGAAGAAGATAGCAGAGGAGTCTGCCAGAAGGCACCGGAGAGCGGAAGAGACCCCCAGAGCTGCCTAATAAATTATTTTAAAAACCTTTGTAGTGTGTTTTATTTTTGACACTTTTCAAGGTGAATGGGTAGGGGTACGATGTACCCCATACTCATTCACATAGGGTGGGGGGCCAGGATCTGGGGGCCCCCTTATTAAAGGGGGCTCCCGGATTCCATTAAGCCCCCCGCCCGCAGACCCTGACAACCAACGGCCAGGGTTGTCGGGAAGGGCCCTTGTCCTCATCAACATGGGGACAAGGTGCTTTGGGGTGGGATTGTTGGGCCCCCCCTGCCCCGAAGCACCTACCCCCCATGTTGAGGGCATGCGGCCTGGTACGGTTCAGGAGGGGGGGGGGGGGCGCTTGCTCGTCCCCACCTCCCTTCCTGACCGGCTGGGCTGCGCGCTCGGATAAGGGTCTGGTATGAATTTTTGGGGGGACCCCACGCCGTTTTTATGGCGAAGGGGATCTGGTATCGTCTGAGGGGGAACCCCACGCCATTTTTTTTTCATTTTGGCGGGGTTCCCCTTCATCCTCATCACACAAGTCGCACCACAAGTCGGATTATGATGATCCGACTTCTGGTGCGACTTCTATTCAAATCAATGGGCTCCCATAGGGAACCATTGGTTTTGAATAGAGGCAGAGAAACTCTGCTAAAAGCTAGCGCCGCTAAACATGCATTAACGGCAATGCAAAACGCTGATAAAATCACGTTTTTCAACCAGCGTTTTCTGCCAGAATTCTGGCGTCCAGAAACAGCTTTTTGGGCAACAGTGTGCATGGAGCCTTACAGTGTAAATTTGCTGTCCCCTCAAAAATAACTCAACACACAGCTATTAATTAATGTTTAAACCGCTGGCAACAAAAAGTGAGTACACCCCTAAGTGAAAATGCCCAAATTGGGCCCAATTAGCCATTTTCCCTCCCCGGTGTGACTCGTTAGTGTTACAAGGTCTCAGGTATGAATGGGGAGCAGGTGTGTTAAAGTTGGAAGTTCAACATGGCACCTCATGGCAAAGAACTCTCTGAGGATCTGAAAAAAATAATTGTTGTTCTACATAAAGATGGCCTAGGCTATAAGAAGATTGCCAAGACCCTGAAACTGAGCTGCAGCACGGTGGCCACAAGACCATACAGCAGTATAACAGGACAGGTTCCACTCAGAACTGGCCTCACCATGGTCCACCACTGAAGTTGAGGTCACGTGCTTAGCGTCATATCCAGAGGTTGTCTTTGGGAAATAGACGTATGAGTGCTGCCAGCATTGCTGCAGAGGTTGTAGGGGTGGGGGGGTCAGCCTGTCAGTGCTCAGACCATACGCCGCACACTGCATCAAATTGATCTGCATGGCTGTCATCCCAGAAGGAAGCCTCTTCTAAAGATGATGCACAAGAAAGCCGAAAACTGTTTGCTGAAGACAAGCAGACTAAGGACATGGATTACTGGAACCATGTCCTGTGGTCTGATGAGACCGAGATAAACTTATTTGGTGTCAGATGGTGTCAGGCGTGTGTGGGGGCAACCAGGTGAGGAGGACAAAGACAAGTGTGTCTTCCCTACAGTCAAGCATGGTGGTGGGAGTGTCATGGTCTGGGGCTGCATGAGTCAGGGCTGGTGCAATGGTTTTTTGACACCCTAGGCGAAACCTCATTTTGCCTCCCCCATTGGCTCCACCCCCTTTGCCCTGCCCATGTGACAGAAGGTGCCGCTATACAGGAAACACCGGCTCTGCTTCCTCTAGCGCTGGCTCCAGTGCTCTGCTGCACCTCTTATTACACTACCGGTTGGACTGAGTTAGTTACATGCTGCAGCCTGCAGAGCATACAAACACGGAGGGAAACCAGCGGCCGGGCGCCCCTAGGCAGCAGTGCGCCCTAGGCGGCTGCCTAGTTTGCCTAGTGGTAGCACCGGCCCTGGCATGAGTGCTGCCGGCACTGGGGAGCTACAGATCATTGAGGGAACCATGAATACCAACATGTACTGTGACATACTGAAGCAGAGCATGATCCCCTCCCTTCATAGACTGGGCCGCAGGGCAGTATTCCAACATGATAACGACCCCAAACACACCTCCGAGATGACCACTGCCTTGCTAAAGAAGCTGAGGGTAAAGGTGATGGACTGGCCAAGCATGTCTCCAGGCCAAGAACACACAGGCATGGTCACCATCAGGAAACACGCCCCAGGCGTATATAGGGCAGGAAGTGGCTTCTAAGAAGTTGTGGGGGAATCAACAGCACCAAGGTAAAGGATGTAAAAGGTTAAAAAAACAAAGGTTTTATTGTAAAACATGGAATTGGTTTATGATACAATGTGCACAGAAAACAGACTAAAACTGTCAGTTATGTAACACAAGGAACACACCCAGCCCCGCCCCCTCCTATTTACATTATATTTCACACAGGCCTGGAGGCTGAGGGCTTCTCCGCCATCTTTGTTGCTGGCACCAGATCATGAATTGAATTAAACAAGCTGATTCTTCCGAATCTGTCCTGTAATCCACTGAGAAGGAAAAACGTATTACATTCGGTCCGATGTTTCTCGTTCCAATATGTGCAGAAAAGGAAATAAATGAAGCAGATTGCCAGCACTTAAGATGGTCGCAGCGGTTTCAGATTTTTCTCACAGGTTTGACAAGGAACTTGTCTCTGTTCCTGAGAGAAAGACGAGGCAGAGGGTATGTGAAGACTTTGCCCTCATTTAAGATGGCCGCCAGTCCAGATGGTAAGCTTACCGTGGTGTTGCTAGGTGCGGGGTGTACCAAGATGGCCGCGACGAAAAGTCATTTCCGTTACAGGTTTTGATGGGTCGCCTAATCTGACGGAAGAGGGGGTTTCCGGTCTAGGCAGGAAGTGACGAACATCCTTCCCTTCCCGCCTCCATCATTGTGTGTGTCCGCAGTGAGGAGAGCCGGAGGAGGTGGAAGAACGGTGAGGTGAGCGGAGACGCCGGGCTGGGGGTGGAGGAGCCGTAGGGAGTTACGGGACGGGATCGGAGGGTCCGTAGAGAGTAAGGAGGTCCAAGGGGCATGAAAAGTCATGAGGCCTGGAGAACCAGGAGGAGGTACACTGGGGCCCCATAGAGAGTGAGGGGCCCCAAATACCAATGTTGGGTCTGTACGACTCCAGAGGGCAATGAATGAGGGGACCCTGCAGAGTGATCGGGGCCTGAGAGGATGACGGGAGGGGGGGCAGTGGAGGGTGATGGGGGCAACGGAGGCTGACGGGAGGGGGAGCAGTGGAGGGTGATGGGGGCAACGGAGGGTGTCGGGGGGCAGCGGAGGCTGATGGGGGGCAGCGGAGGCTGATGGGGGGCAACGGAGGGTGTCGGGGGGCAGTGGAGGCTGATGGGGGGCAGTGGAGGGTGTCGGGGGACAGCGGAGCATGATGGGGGGCAGCGGAGGCTGATGCGGGGGGGGGCTGTGAAGGGTGATGGGGGGCAGCAGAGGCTGATGCGGGGGGGGCAGCGGAGGGTGTTGGGGGGCAGCGGAGGCTGATGGGAGGGGGGCAGCGGAGGCTGATGGGGGGGGGGACTGTGAAGCGTGAGGGGGGGGCAGCGGAGGCTGATGGGCGGGGGGGGAGTGGAGGGTAATGGAGGGGGGAGCTGTGAAGCGTGAGGGGGGGCAGCGGAGGCTGTTGAGGGGGGGGGGCGCTGTGAAGCATGAGGGGGGGCAGCGGAGGCTGTTGGGGGGGGGGGGCAGCGGAGGGTGATGGGGTGGGGGGGGACTGTGAGGGGGGCAGCGGAGGCTGTTGGGGGGGGGGGGGCTGTGAAGCGTGAGGGGGGCAGCGGAGGCTGTTGGGGGGGGGGGGGCTGTGAAGCGTGAGAGGGGCAGCGGAGGCTGTTGGGGGGGGGGGGGGGCTGTGAAGCGTGAGAGGGGCAGCGGAGGCTGTTGGGGGGGGGGGGGGGGGGCTGTGAAGCGTGAGAGGGGCAGCGGAGGCTGTTGGGGGGGGGGGGGGGGGGCTGTGAAGCGTGAGGGGGGCAGCGGAGGCTGTTGGGGGGGGGGGGGGCTGTGAAGCGTGAGGGGGGCAGCGGAGGCTGTTGGGGGGGGGGGGGGGCTGTGAAGCGTGAGAGGGGCAGCGGAGGCTGTTGGGGGGGGGGGGGGGCTGTGAAGCGTGAGAGGGGCAGCGGAGGCTGTTGGGGGGGGGGGGGGGGGGCTGTGAAGCGTGAGGGGGGCAGCGGAGGCTGTTGGGGGGGGGGGGGGGGGGGGGTGTGGGCTGTGAAGCGTGAGGGGGCAGCGGAGGCTGTTGGGGGGGGGGGGGGGGGCGGGCTGTGAAGCGTGAGAGGGGCAGCGGAGGCTGTTGGGGGGGGGGGGGCTGTGAAGCGGGAGAGAGGGGCCGAGCAGGGGGGGGGGGGGGTATTATAGGGGGGGGGGGGGGGGGGGGGGGGGTCCTGGGGGGGTGGGCGGGGGGGGGTGGGGGGGGGGGGGGCTGTGAAGCGTGGGGGGGGCAGCGGGGCAGGGGCTGTTGGGGGGGGGGGGGGGGGGGGGTGGGGCGGGGGGGGGGGGGGGGGGGGCTGTGAAGCGTTGAGAGGGGCAGCGGAGGCTGTTGGGGGGGGGGGGGGGGCGTGTGAAGCGTGAGGGGGCAGCGGAGGGTGATGAGGGAGGGGCAGCGGAAGCTTGTTGGGTTGTGGAGGGTGATGAGGGCCCTGGCGGGGGTGGGATCACATGAAGAGTTTGAGGGACCCCAGAAAGTGATGAGGGTCCTGGAGGGGGGGGGGGCACACAGTGAATGATGAGAGGTCTGGAGAGACCCGGGGGGGGGGGGGGGGGGGGGGGGATGATGGTTCTGGGCGGCCATGAAGAGTGATGAGGGTCCAGGGTGATCCTACAGACTGGGGGGACCCCATAGAGTATTGAGAGGCCTGGGGTGGGGGGGGGGGTGGGGATCCAGGCAGTACAGCCATACCTGATGTATGTTCCTTTTTAGGAATTAAGATCCTGACACTGATTGTTTTCTTCCTCGTAGTACCGTCTAAGTGTACAAGATGGCGGACAGTGATGATGAATACGACCGTCGCCGCAGAGACAAATTCAGGAGGGAGAGGAGCGACTACGATCGTTCCAGAGAGCGGGACGAGAGGAGGAGAGACGACTGGAGTGACAGGTGAGGCAGCAGATGGAACGGGTCCTAGACTAAGAGGGGCGCCTTGCCTCTTTAAAGCTCAATGGAAGACCCCCCCCCCCCCGCCTTGCCACCCGCAGGACGTCATATGACACGGTGGTTATAGTCTAGAACAGGGCTTGACAAATTTGCTTGGAATCTAGGAGCCAGCTAAAAAAAGTTAGGAGCCAGGTTTTTTTTTTTTTAACGACAACGACTGACAGGTGGCACTGGGCACCGTAGGACGTCCTCCCAGAACCTTGTTCCTGCGCGCCCCCTGGGGCGCGCACTCGGGAACATCCGTGACCGCCAGGTCCCGAGGACCCGGCGCATCGCGGTAAACAGACGCCGATAGCGCCCGTTTACCACGTGATCGCTCTGTCAAATGACGGTGCGATTACATGTACACAAACCGGCGTCACGTCATGACGCCGGTTCCTCCCTCCCCTCTCTGTATCGATCGGTACAATGAGAGGGGAGAAGCGGAGAGGGGGAGAGATGGGACCAGCGCTGTGGGCTGGATGTGTAGTGCCCACAGCGCTGGTCAGTGACAGCTACACTGCCAGCACTGTGCAATACTCTGCCAATACATTTTAATAGAAACAAATAAAATTTTTTTTTTTTTTTACCGAATTGTCAGTATTTTTTTGATTTATAGCGCAAAAAAAAGTAAAAAACCCAGTGGTGATTAAATACCAGCAAAAGAAAGCTCTATTTGTGTGAAAAAAAAAGGACAAAAAAATTCATTTGGGTACAGTGTTGCATGACTGAGAAATTGGCATTCAAAGTGTGAGAGCACCGAAAGCTGAAAAGTGCCCAGTGGTTAACATTGCATTAGCATTGTTAAAGGTGTTGCAATACCAACGGCCACCACAAGATGGCGCCATAGAAGGATTTCAGAAGGCCGCAAAGTCGCGGCCTAAATTTCTGACCGGCGCGGCCCGATGCAATCGCGCGGCGGGGGTCGGTGTCAATAGGTTGACGGGGTACCGCAGCTGTGTCGCCCCAGGCGCCAAAACCCCAATTCTAGGCGCAATTGCGCCCGGGCGACCAGGGTTTGTCGAGGCCTGGTCTAGAAAACCAGGAGCGACTAGTAGAGGATCACTTCTGGTTGCGGCGCTTTGTTTACCTGACACCAGTGGCCAGGAAAGCAGCCGATAAGACCCGATCGCTGGGGGGGGGGGGGGGGGGGGGGGGGGGGGGGGTCATTTACTAAACCTTCATGGTAGAGCTTTCTTTTGGTGGTATTTGATCACCTCTGGGTTTTTTTTTTTTTTTTTTTGTGCCCTATAAACAAAAAAAAAAAAGTTAAAAATTTGAAGAAAAAATTTTTTTTTGCTATCATAAATATCCCACAAAATATATTAAAAAAAAAACTAATTTTCTTCATCAGTTTAGGCCGATATATATTCTTCTACATATTTTTGTTAAAAAACAAAAAAAAAAATCGCAATAGGTGTATATTCATTTGGTTTGTGCAAAAGTTATCAAATCTACAAAATAGGGGATAGATTTATGGACTTTTATTTTTTTATTGTTTTTACTGGTAATGGCGGCGATCTGCAATCCTTTTTTTATTTTGTGAGTGATTGCGAAGAACAAATCTGACCCCCAAATTACACTTTTTGGGGACCAGTGACATTATTACATTGATCAGTGCATTTTTATAGCATTGATCAATGTAAACATGACACTGACAGGGAAGGGATTAAACACTAGGGGGCGATCACGGGGTTAAGTGTGTTCCCTCAGCGTGTTCTAACTGTAGGGGCGGCCAGAGACATGACGGAGATCACTGGGAACACTAGATCTGTCATGTCATCTGTCAGAAGGGACTGCCTCTGTACTAGGCAATGGCGGATCGCCGGTGGACATAGTCGCCCCCAAACCCGCAAGCATGCTTCCTGCAGCGTGTAGCGAGCACGTGCGCCCGCTGTACAGCTACGGCGTTTTTGCGCAGGAGAGCCAAACTGCCGCCGTATAGCGGCGGCTGGTCGGCAAGTAAGGTAAACGCCGTAGTTTGTGACAATTCGACGGGCAGATGTAATTTTTAACGCGTGACATGTCCGGTATCTATTTACTCGGCGTAACCTCATCAAAAAAAATAATTGGGTTATCATTATTTTTTAAATTAATGAAGGTGTTTTTCACCCCCAAAAAATTGCATTTGAAAAACTTCTGCGCAAATACCGTGTGACATTAGGGTCTCTGCTAAAGAATTCTCTCTCTCATTTTTTTTGTTTGGAGGGTTTAAGTAATTTTCTAGCTTGGCAATTCTACTTTTTTCTTTGCTAGAAAATTACTATTGGATTGTTTACATGAAGGGGAGAAGTGTCATAAATGTCCCGGATGGGAAGTGGTTAATGTAGAAGTGATTTCAAGTGTCTCTATACAGCGAATCGTATCTACAGGTGGGGTGGGGGTGTGTCCTCCCTTGGCCCTTCTTCTTCTTCTTCTCCTTCTTCTCCTCCTTCTCCTTCTCCTTCTCCTCCTCCTCCTCCTCCTCCTCCTCCAAAAGAAAGCTCTATTTGTGTGAAAATACAAATCGCATTTTGGTGCAGTGTTTGCATGACATTGCAATTACCAGTTAAAGTAGCGCAGTGCTGAATAGCAAAGAATGTCTTGGCCATGAAGGGGGTAGAACCTTCCGTTTGGTTAATATATGGAAGTGTTCAGTGTTGTCTGGTCTTACCCAGGAAGAAAATGTTTCAATGATTGGGGAAAAGTCCCAGCTCTGCTCCTATTGGCTGTTCCTGCTGTCAGAATGATGCAGCAGAGAGGATCTCGCAGATCTTGTAGTCTGAAGGGTTCAGGTCCTGGGACTGCTCTCCCCTTACATCAGGGCTTGACAAATTTGCTTGGAATCTAGGAGCCAGGTTTTTTTTTTTTTTTTTTTTTGACAACGACTGACATGTGGCACTGAGGGATGATCTCATATGTTTACACATGAGATCACCTCTTGTTGGACAAGCTGGTCGAGTGCTAAATGGCCGCTGTGATTGGCCATTTAGCACGATCTGTGGTTGGCTGTTTCCAAGGGACACGGCCAACACAGAACTTCCCGATGCGCGCTTGCGGCGGGGTGCAGAGGGGAAGTAAACAGGAGGACGACCAGGGATGCCCTCCCGGCAATTGGCGGCAGGGAGAACATGCAAACCCCAGGCAGGTAGTTGTTGGGATTCGAACCAGTGACCCTTTTTACTGCTAGGCGAGAGTGTTACCCACTACACCCCTGTGCCACCTATTACACCACATTATGGTGATGCACAGCTTCTGGGGCACTGGCTTGAGGTCACGTGACAGAGCTTTTTTTTTTGTACTGAAAGTAGGCATAGACCAGTGATGGAGAACCTTGGCACCCCCAGATGTTTTGGAACTACATATCCCATGATGCTCAACTACACTGCAGAGTGCCAGAGCATCATGGGAAATGTAGTTCCAAAACATCTGGGGGTGCCAAGGTTCGCCATCACTGGCATAGACTCTCATTGGTCAGTGCTGTCACATGACTGCGGTGACCCAAAGACTGTGAGCTATTGTGCACAGAGCTGCTTATTTCATGCAATAGCTTGTAGTTCCTTGGTCATGTGACAGCGCTGACCAATGAGAAATCGATACACCAGCAGACATGGGTGACGGGTGATTCTAAGCAAAGGTAGATAAGTGGGGGTGGGGGGGGCGGGGTAGGAGGAGAGGGGAGGCTGATGGGAAGAAGTTTTTAGTAGTATAGGTGGAGATACCCTTTAAGCCAGGGATCTTCAAACTACACATCCCATAAAACTCTGACTTTCACAGACATGACCAGGCATGATGGGAATCGTAGTTCCCGAACAACTGGAGGGCTGTAGTTTGAAGACCCCCTGCCCTCTGCTTTAAGGTGTCCATACATGTAAAAGACGACTCTTGTTCAGCCCAAGAAAAGTCCGTAGATTCCCCCCATTCGCATTCAAGGCTATGGATGGAGGATTCGCCTGCTGTCCGCTGTTGTGGTCTGATAGCTGGTTACCCACAGCTGTCGGAATGCCTCAACAGTGACTGCAGCTGATTGGCTACAGTCACTTTTCAGTCAACTTATTTTTTTTTTTCCTGTTTTGTCCCTTTTGCGTTCTCGCTCAATGTTTGTGGAGCCGCAATTTTTTTTTTTTTTTTTTTCCAGACACGGGAATCGGCCAAGCCTAATGCCGCGTACAGACGAGCGGATTTTCCGTCGGAAAAAATTTGGATGTTTTTTTCCGACGGAATTTCACGCAAGCTTGGCTTGCATACACGCGGTCACACAAGTTTGCTGAACTTTCGACCTTCAAGAACGCGGTGACGTACAACACTACGACAAGCTGAGAAAAAGAAGTTCAATGCTTCCGAGCATGCGTCGAAATGTTTCCGAGCATGCGTAGGAATTTTTTGTGCGTCTGAATTGGTACAGACGATCGGAAATTTCCAATCAAAACGTTTTCCGACCGAAAAATAGAGAACATGCTCCCAATCTTTTGCTGGCAGGAATTCAGCAAAAGTCCGATGGAGCATACACGCGGTCGCATTTTCCGACAAAAAGCTCTCAACTGTCTTTTGCTGGCGGAATTTCCGATCGTGTGTACATGGCATTAGACTCTGCATACTGTGTTTACATTCTGAATAATACCATTGTGGTTGTAGGACATAACACCGCTCTGCTCGGCATCGCTGTATTATACTACAATTCCCATGATGCAATTGGAATTTAGTCATTATGGGCGGGTTCGTGGCGGAGCAGAAGTGAGTGGGCGTGACAGACCACGAGTCTCCGGCCCTGTCAGTCAGGTTATGACGTCATGGGGGACGAGGAGTCTTCTCGCCTTTCAGGCAAGTTATGATGTCATGGGGGACGGGGAAGACCCGGAGTCTCCTGTCAGGTTATGACATCATAGTTTTTTTTTCTTTTTCTTTTTTTTTTATTTGACAGTTCAAGAAAGCCCAGGGGCGAAGTGGGAAGAGCGCCCACCAGTCTTTTATGGAGGACATTGGATGGACACACAGCCCTGGGAATGCTACACTGTTGGCAAAGAACGGCGACAATGTTTTTTAGACAGGAACTGACTTTTATAGTGCTATTTAGAAATTTGTGCTGAAGTTGATGAGAGGCCAAGCAGTCTCGCTGTATTCTCTTTTTAATGGTTTGTTCTTGTGTTGCATCCTGCAGAGAATGGGACCGAGGACGGGAGAGGAGGAGCAGAGAGTACCGTGATTATGACAGAAGCAGGCGGGAGAGGTTCTCTCCTCCGCGCCATGACATGAGCCCCCCTCAGAAGCGTATGAGAAGAGACTGGTAAGGACTAATTCCACTGTGCATTGTGGGTTTGAGGGCCACCCTTGTCCCCGCCTGTGTGCGTGCGTGCACGGGCTGGCCTTGTCCCTGTGTGTGTGTGTGTGCGCGTGCGTGCGCCAGCCTTGTCCCCCGCCTGTGTGTGTGCGTGGGCCAGCCTTGTCCCCCGCCTGTGTGCGTGGGCCAGCCTTGTCCCCCGCCTGTGTGCGTGGGCCAGCCTTGTCCCCCGCCTGTGTGCGTGGGCCAGCCTTGTCCCCCGCCTGTGTGCGTGGGCCAGCCTTGTCCCCCGCCTGTGTGCGTGGGCCAGCCTTGTCCCCCGCCTGTGTCTGTGTGCATGCGTGGGCCAGCCTTGTCCCCACCCGTGTCTGTGTGCATGCGAGGGCCAGCCTTGTCCCCACCCGTGTCTGTGTGCATGCGTGGGCCAGCCTTGTCCCCACCCGTGTGCATGCGTGGGCCAGCCTTGTCCCCACCCGTGTGCATGCGTGGGCCAGCCTTGTCCCCACCCGTGTGCATGCGTGGGCCAGCCTTGTCCCAACCGTGTGTGTGTGTGCAAGCCAGCCTTGACCCCGCCTTGTCCCCACCCGTGTGGCATGCAGGGGTCAGCCTTGTCCCCACCCGTGTGCATGCGAGGGCCAGCCTTGTCCCCACCCGTGTCTGTGTACATGCGAGGGCCAGCCTTGTGTGTGTGTGTGTGGGCCAGTCTTGTCCCCGCCTTGTCCCCACCCATGTGTGTGCGTCGGCCAGCCTTGTCCCCACCCATGTGTGTGCGTCGGCCAGCCTTGTCCCCACGTGTGTGTGTGTGCGTGTGTGTGTGTGTGCGGGCCAGCCTTGTCCCCACCCATGTGTGTGCGTCGGCCAGCCTTGTCCCCACCCGTGTGTGTGTGTGTGCGTCGGCCAGCCTTGTCCCCACCCGTGTGTGTGTGTGTGCGGGCCAGCCTTGTCCCCACCCGTGTGTGTGTGTGTGCGCGCGTCGGCCAGCCTTGTCCCCGCCCGTGTGGCATGCGGGGGTCCGCCTTGTCCCCGCCCGTGTGGCATGCGGGGGTCAGCCTTGTCCCCGCCCGTGTGGCATGCGGGGGTCAGCCTTGTCCCCGCCCGTGTGGCATGCGGGGGTCAGCCTTGTCCCCGCCCGTGTGGCATGCGGGGGTCAGCCTTGTCCCCGCCCGTGTGGCATGCGGGGGTCAGCCTTGTCCCCGCCCGTGTGTGTGCGTCGGCTAGCCTTGTCCCCACCCGTGTGTGTGTGTGTGTGTGTGTGTGTGCGCGCGTCGGCCAGCCTTGTCCCCGCCCGTGTGGCATGCGGGGGATCAGCCTTGTCCCCGCCCGTGTGGCATGCGGGGGTCAGCCTTGTCCCCCCCCCCCCCCCCCCCCCCCCCCCCCCCTGTTTTGTTGTTTATCTGACTTTTTTCTTAGGGATGATCACAGCTCTGACCCTTATCACAGCGGCTACGATATGCCATATTCCGGGACTTCCGGTGGCCCAGCCTACGGTCCGCCACAGCCATGGGGGCATCCCGACATGCACGTCATGCAGCATCCTGGTATCCCCATACAGGCCAGGTAAATGCGTGTTTTAAGATGTATGTATATATTTTGTTTAATGCATTTACTTGTGTTGGCTACACAAAGAAAACTAGAGTGTAATGTTTTGTTACCATCGGTGCTCTCTTCAAGCATCTTAGACTTTGTGTATTGTGCTGCATGTGGATATGTTCCCTCCCCCGCCCACCATTGTATTTCCGATAAAGGACAGAGAGCAGAACAGCTTGGCCATCTATTGTTCTCTATGTGCTGCAACACCTGCACCAATCAGACCTGAGAAAAGTTGTGGGAGCCGCAGATGGTGTATTGTTATAGCAGGCTTAGAGGACGGAGGATAGACGGGAGTGCCAAGAATTTCACAAGCCAGATTGAATCTCTTATTAAATAATACATAGAAATGGGAAGATGGTATCGGTTCCATACAAGGCGATCCTAAGCTGTGACGATTGTCCGCAGAGAGTAAGACATTCCTATGGCTTTCCTGCATTGTGTATTAGAATGGTTTCATCTCACTTCTTCCAGTGTTTGGTATTTCTCATGAATTCTCCTCAGAGCGCTGCTTTACACTCCTGTAATTAGTGTCAATAAACCCGTATTGCATATACGCTTTTAGTTTATCAGCAAGAAGTATACCCTATGTGCCCATTTTTTATTAGTTCTCCTTATGTTTCAATTACCTAATGGTCCTGCCAAGAGCTTCAGCTTCCTCTCTTGTGACAACGAGAAGATCGGGGTACTTCCTGGGTTCAGCTTCTTCCCTTATGACAACAGCAAAAAGACCAGGGTACCTCATGATTTTTCAGGTTCTTCCCTTATAATGAAGACCAGGGTACCTCCTGATTTTCAGGTTCTTCCCTTATAATGAAGGCCAGGGTACCTCCCCGATTTTTCAGGTTTTTCCCTTATAATGAAGACCAGGGTACCTCCTGATTTTTCAGGTTCTTCCCTTTTTATAATGAAGACCAGGGTACCTCCCTGATTCTTTTCAGGTTCTTCCCTTATAATGAAGACCAGGGTACCTCCTGATTTTTCAGGTTCTTCCCTTATATTGAAGACCAGGGTACCTCCTGATTTTCAGGTTCTTCCCTAATAATGAAGACCAGGGTACCTCCTGATTTTCAGGTTCTTCTCTTATAATGAAGACCTTCTAATGAATGAAGACCCGAAGAACCTGATTTTTCAGGTTCTTCCCTTAGACCTCCTTCACACTGAAGGCGTTTTTCATGTGTTTTGGCACAAAAAAATGGCATCTGTGAAGCGCCTGAAAAACGCCTCCAATGCCACCCCAGTGTGAAAGCCAGAGTGCTTTCACACTGGGGTGGCATTGGAGGTGCTTTTCAGGCACAAAGGCAGTAGTTCCTAAACAGCCCCTGCCCATTGGAATGCATGGGCAGCACTTCAGAAGCCTCCGCAACATGGGCCGTTTTAACCCTTCGGCCACTGGCGGGGGGTTAAAAGCACCCTGCTAAAACAGTAAAGCTAAAACTAGTAGCGCTTTACCACTAATATGGCGTGGCCCCAGTTCGAAAGTGTCCTCATAATAACGAGACCAGGCTACCTCCCTGATTTCAGTTTCCTTTTATAATGAAGACCAGGGTACCTCCTGATTTCAGATTCCTCCTTTATAATGAAGACCAGGGTACCTCCTGATTTCGGTTTCCTCTTATAATGAAGACCAGGCTACCTCCTGATTTCGGTTTCCTCTTATAATGAAGACCAGGCTACCGCCTGATTTCAGTTTCCTCTTATAATGAAGACCAGGCTACCGCCTGATTTCGGTTTCCTCTTATAATGAAGACCAGGCTACCGCCTGATTTCGGTTTCCTCTTATAATGAAGACCAGGCTACCGCCTGATTTCGGTTTCCTCTTATAATGAAGACCAGGCTACCGCCTGATTTCAGTTTCCTCTTATAATGAAGACCAGGCTACCGCCTGATTTCGGTTTCCTCTTATAATGAAGACCAGGCTACCGCCTGATTTCGGTTTCCTCCCTTATAATAATGAGACCAGGGTACCTCCTGGTTTCAACTTCCTTTTTATGACAATGTTGAGAAGGACTGGGTACTTCCTAAGTTCAACTTCCTCCCTTATCAGAGGACCAGGGTACTTCCTGGTTTCAGCTTCCTCTCTTGTGACAATAATGAGATCAGGGTATTTCCTGGTTTCAGCTTCTTCACTTTTGACAATGAGAGAACCAAAGTACTACCTGGTTTCTACTTCCTCCCTTATGATAACAATGAGAAGACCAGGGTATTTCTTGGTTTCAGCTTTCTCCGTTAAAACAAAGGGGACCTTCCTGTTTTTTGCTTACTCCATTATGACAATGAGAAGACTAGAGTAGTTCCTGATTTCAGCTTCCTCTGACAACAATGAGGACCAGGGTACTTGCTGATTTCATCTTCCTCCCATATAATGAAAATGGAGGAGACCAGGTTATTTCTGGGTTTCAGCTTCCTCTTTGAATACATTAAGAAGACCAGGGTTTGTGCTGGTTTAATCTTCCTTCCTTATGGCAGCGAGAGGACCAGGGCACTTTGTGGTTTAAGCTTCCCTATGATTTTCACTTTCTTTCCTTATGACAGTATTGAGAAGCCTGCAGTACTTCCAGGTTTCAGCTTCCTCTGACCACAAAGAGGACCAGGGTACTTGCTGGTTTTGTCTTCCGTCCTCATGACGACAATGAGAAGACCAGGGTACTTCCTGGTTTCACTTTCTTCCCTTATAACAATGTTGAGAAGCTTGGAGTACTTCCTGGTTTCAGCTTCTTATGACCACAATGAGAGGACAAGGGTACTTGCTGGTTTAGTCTTCCTCCCTCATAATGACAATGAGTTGACCAGGGTACTTCCTGGTTTTAGCTTCCCCCCCTCATGACACAGAGAAGCCTAGAGTACTTCCAGGTTTCAGCTTCCTATGACCACAATGAGAGGACCAGGGTACTGGCTGGTTTCAACTTCCTCCCTTAGGATAAGACCAGGGTACTTCTGGCTCCATCATCTTCCCTTTAATGACCCCGCTGCCCCCACCCTCTGGTGACAACCAGAAATCCCAGGGTCCTTCCTGGTTTTAACGTTCTCCATTATGACAACAATGAGAGGACTTGGGGGGGGGTTACCTCCTGGCTTAATTTTTCTCCTTTATGACGACAATAAGACGCCCAGGGTGCTTGTGTTTTTAAGCTTCTTTCCTTATAACACTGGGGAGACCCAGGGATCTTCCTGGTTTCATTCTCATTATAACAGGAAGACAATTAGGCCACTCATTGGGCCACCCTTCACTACAGCCGTATCCGTGTTCAGGGTGCCGTAAGGATGTGATTACATAGGTAGCCATGTCTCCTGACCAGCCCCTATTGGTTGACAACCGCTCTGTTAGGGAGTAACAAAACATCTAAGGTAGGGTGATGAGTATCGTCCTTAATCTTTGGGCCCCCCCAGCTCTGAGGTGGGGGAAGAAGAGCCATTGTGTAACCACTAATGAAGGACATGCTTATCCAATAGATAGATTTTGCCATTCTAAGCTCAGAAGAGCATTACCACAAGACAGACGGGGGGATGCCTCTGCTCCTTCTGGGTATCTTGGTGCCCACAGAGGAAGGAGTGGTGGAAATCGCTGGATAGGTTAGTATAAGTAGGCTGGGGGGGGGGGGGGGGATTAGGGGCAAAGAAACAGTGGCTCAGATTGGTTCTGCAAAATTGTACAGAATGTATCGGGTATAAATCCTAATCCTCCGTCTTCTCTCTTTCTCCCTCCAGACTGGGGAACCTCCACGATGTAGACTTGGGGACTCCGACCCCTGTGATGAAGACCTTCAAAGAGTTCCTGCTGTCCTTGGAGGACACGGTGGACGAGACGGAAGCCGTCAGGCGCTACAACGAGTACAAATTGGAGTTTAGACGCCAACAGATGCAGGACTTCTTCCTGGCCCATAAAGACGAGGAATGGTACGAGGCTTGCCTTTATCTGCCTGTCTTTTTTTTTTTTTCCCTCCTACAATCCCCCCTCTTCTGTCTATCTTTCATGTCACTGTCATCCTCATCCTTCTCTTTTATTAAAGGGACCCTGTCACCAAGAAATTATTGCAGGTAAGGGGTCCGGCTCACACCTGAATCGCACAGGGACACGGTCCGGGTTCAGACAAACTCACTGTTTGGGGTGATGTTGGCAATATGTGCACTGACAAAAAATGTTTCGTTTTTGCGTTTCATTCGTTTTTTTTTTTTTTTTGCTTTTTTTCGGAAATTCGAATTCCGAATTTTCAGAATTTTGGAAATTTGAAAATCCGAAAAAGAGAGAATCTGTAAACTCGAAATAATAACTAATACATTTTATAGGTATTGGAATTTCCTTTTCAAAGTTGTCTGTTGGTGAACGGAACAAATACAAATTTATCTGAAGTTACAAATTATCCAAAATAACAAAAGCCGCATCTAAACAAATGGAACAAATTAATAATAATAATAATTTTTTTTATTATTATCGTTATTTATTAGATCGTTACGTTCCATTCTTTTAGATGCGGCATTCGTTATTTCAGAAAATTCTTAACTTCGGATAAATTCGTACTTGTTATGTTCACTATAATTCCAATACCTATAATTAAATAGTTATTCGTTATTTCAGATTTTCGAGTTTTCAGATTTTCATTTTTATTTTTGGAATTTCGAATCTCGTAAATTCACGAATTTGTCAAAATTTGTTAATCGAATTCGGAACTAAGCGAATTGCACATGTCTAGTTAGCAATATATTGAAACCCGCTTGCAGATGGACCACCCAGTGTGTTTTTTTTTTTTTTTTTTTTTTTTATGCGGTGCGGGAAACTCGCATGGGAAACGTGTCCCTTCTTATGTTCTGGTGTGACCGAACCCTAAAATCGATCCAGTTCAAGTTCCCAGCCGTGGATCTCGGTCTGCGATGACCAAAAAAAATCAAAAAAAAAAAATCACATGGAAGACTTTGAAAGTAAGAAAGTAAAAATTGGCTTCAGCTTGCAAAGACCACTGCAGCCTGTAGATGGCAGCGTGCCCCTTTTTTCAATCTTTTTAAAGGAGAAATCCAACCTGGGCTTCTCCTATGGTTCACAGAAGTGCAATCAGTTTGGTATCTTGTGACCCGTTTTTCAGCAGAGAGCGGTCTGAAGTCTGCTCTCTGCTGACGTCACTGGAATCAGTCCAGGCACCATGTTATCCCGACAGTCTGGATCCACCAGGTGCCTGGACTGATGCCTGTCTCAGCCTCTCAATGAGCTTCTGAGACGGCCCCTCCACAGCTCAACGCTCCAGTGAGCATGGAGAAGCAAAAGAAGCATCAGCTGTTTCCCTGAAGGTGGGTTCCGGGTGGCTTGCAATCAGCAAATTTATGATTCAAATGGAGCCTGTTTTTTTATTTTTTTTTGTTTTTTTTGTTTGGTGTTTTTGTTTGGCGTTTTTGTTGTTTTTTTTGTTTTGTGTGTGTTTTTTTGTTTTGTGTTTTTGTTGTTTTGTGTTTTTTGTTGTTTTGTGTTTTTGTGTTCTATGTTTTTTTTTTTTTTTTTTTTTTCTTTTACACATTATTGCGTATATCACTGCTATTGCCAGCCATTTTACTGAATGAAACAGATTTTTGTTTAGTGTTTTTTTTTTATTTTTTTATTTTTTTTGTGAAATGGTGCTAATCACATGGTGCAGATGGGCTGTGATTGGCCCAGTCTGTTCTATGTGATCACTGTGACCAATCGCAGCTAGCAACACAGTTGCACACATGAAAGGAAGGCATCCATTGTTTACAACTGTCATGTGATCTGATTGGGTCACAGTGCTCACATGGTACCAGCAGCAGGCAGGTAACAGTGATCTGTCGTCATGACGGGACATGCCGCAGCACGAGCTATACCAGGACAACGTCCATCTGGAGCAACGAATGCCCCGCCCCAGCCTATTGTCAAATGATGTCTGGGGCGGGTTAAAGGCACAAAGTAATCCAATGGGAAGATTGTTGAAATGAATGGTCTGAGTCTCCAACTATTGTGTGTGTGTGTGTGTGTATATATATATATATATATATATATATATATATATATATATATATATATATATAATATATATATATATATATAAAATTTAGAGATGTATGTATTCATTGCTGCTAAGTGGTAGATGTGACAGGTTCTCTTTAACAGTGACGCCCCCTCCTGTGTCATTATCCCATGTCCCCTCCCCCTCCTCCTCTATTCCTTGGCTCTCTGTGCGTAATCAATGTCAATTTATATAGATATGTATATTGTGTTCTATGATGTCATATATTTTTCTCCCTGTAACCTAAACGCACTTCTCTCCTTCTCCGAAGACGCTCAAGGTTGCGGATATCCTCCTCCTGGCGCCAGTTATTTTTTCTTTATTTTCCTTGTTCGACTTATTTTTTTGCGACGCTATCCAGTCAGGTTTTTTTGTTTTCTTTAGATTTGAAACGTGTTAGGATTAGCTAGAGCAGGTCGCAGCAGCGGGGGAGGAAAAAAAAAATGTCAATGTAAAAGCAAATCAAAGTAAAAAAAAAAACACACAAAAAAAAGCCCACAAAAACATCCTGTGGATATTGGTGGTAATATGTTTTGTTCGGAAACTGCTGCACACGGTAATGATCCAGGTAAAACCCGGGGTGATGCGATTTTGTCTGCTCTAATCCAATGTTTTTGGGGTGGGGAGGAGTGATTTGTGGGGTGGGGGGGGGGGTTGATATGTTGAATGGTGTGCTGAGTTGATGTATGGGAGGTGTGAATGTTGAGTTGTACTGTATCTGCATTGTTAACTTGCTGGATGGGGTGGGGGGGTTGTATGGCGTTGTTGAAAGGGTCAGTACATATAATACAGTACATTGCCAAACTGCTACTTCAGTTTTCTGTGGCTGGGCTGCATTGACCCCACAGGCCTCGTCCTGCAGTGAGGTACCCCTTCCCCTCCCCCATCTTGCTGTGTCCCTTAAAGTGGTATTTAACCTGACCCCTGACCTTCCTTCCAGTCTTGCACAGTTGTACCGGCGGCTCCTCCTCCTCCTACATGCCCCCACCCCCCCCCGCGGACTGAAATGTCTTCCTCTGAGTTCACTGCACACTGTGAGCTTCTCACAATGTGATTAAGAACCTGCTGCCAGCCAGCGCTCCGCCTAATTTCCTGGCAAGGGGATGTCCAGGATCATTTACTGTTTCCTCGCCAACCTGAGTGTTCCGGTACCCGCCCCTTTCATTCATTTGGTTTTCGGCTCAGCATCACAAATGGGCCTTAACACCTTCGCGCCTGCCCTGGTGTCCCTTTAACCACATCCCGCCCCGTGCTATATCCATAATACGGCTACAGCGTGGGCTGGCGTCTATGGACATCCTTCCATGATTGCGCTTCCCGGGTGCCCCCTGCGGCGTTCCTTTGGCAGGGATCTGTGATCGCTGGCTGTGTTCTTTGGACACAGTTGATCCCAGATCCGGAGTTAAGAGCCATTTACAGCTGCTCTTTACCATGTGACCAGCTGTGTCCAATCACTGTGTAAATAGGAAATGCCGGTTATCGACAGTCCTTTCCTCACACTGACAGGGCGTCAGAGAAGAGGAGAGTCGGTAAGCAGCAATCCACACAAAGGAGATCTACACTGATAATCACCGGTGTTGCCTCACCGGTGCCGCCCCCCCCCCCCCCCCCACCTGTGTTGCCTCACCGGTCAAATCCCATTGTGCCTCCTGGGAGTCATGCTTGTAACTGTCAGCGGCTTTTAATGCTTTATGGGACTTGTAGTTCCAGAACAGCTGAAGGGCCACAGTTTGAGCACCCACTGGATGATGCTGGATATCAACTAGCCAGGAAATGAGGCAGAGCTCTATCTGACTTGCTGAAGCGTCTAATGCACACTGTGAGAAGCTCACAGTGTGCAGTGGAATCGGAGTAAGCGGATTCAGTCCAGGAGAGGAGTCGGTACAATTGTGCAAGACTGAAGGGGATGCCGGAGGCGGGCCTAGACTCAGCCAGCCTTATTGTAACCCAGTGTGACGGTGCATTGATCCTTTCTGCACCCTCTCTCATTGCCTGATCTGACCCACCCTCCTCCTTCACAGATGCATACTTTTCCTCCACCTGACCGCCATGGTTCTGCTTTATGTTTACATCCAGCACAAGTCTTCACTGTCTGCGATTTGGATTAGAAGTCTGTGGGGTACTAATGCACGGGCGCATCCGGGACAGTGAAGACTTGCGACACAACAGCAGTACTAAGGCTGTCCAATGGAGCGAAGTGTGTATATTTTTTCTCTCTCTCTCATATATCTATCTCTCTCTCTATATCTCTCTCTCTCTATATAGAGAGAGAGAGTATATATATATATATATTATATATATATATATATATATATATATATATATATATATATATATATATATATATATATATATATATATATAATATATATATAATCTCTCTCTCCCTCTCCATCTCCCTCTTCTCTCTCTCTCTCTATCATCCATCTCTCTCTCTCTCTCTCTCTCTCTCCTCTCTCTCTCTCTCTCTCCTCTCCTCTCTCTCTCTCTCTCTCTCTCTCTCTCTCTCTCTCTCTCTCTCTCTCTCTCTCTCTCTCTCTCTCTCTCTCTCCCCTCGGAGGGTGGGTTAGGGGCAGGTGGCAAATAGGATAATTTTTTGGGGGTTTGATTTTTACTAAAACTCGAGGTTGCAAAATCTGGTACAGCTCTACTTGGTAGCCAATCAGCTTATTCCGTTAAGCTTTGACTATAAAACCTGGAAACTGATTGGTTTCTATGCAGAGCTGCACCAGATTTTGCACCCTCCAGGTTTAGTAGGTCAACCCCTTTTTGTCTTAAAGTGCTCTTCTCCTTTAAGCGATCGGCAGGATGGGTTCCGGCTATGTATGTAGAGGAGGATGTGGAGAGCGATGATGATGATGAAAGCTGTGGGGTTGCAGAGTTAATCTGTTCTTGTATGTTGTCACACACTCAGCCAGTCTCATACTATTCTTTCTTCTCCCCCCCCCATCACCTTCTCTCTATCTTCCTCCATTCTTTTTGTCTCTCGGCACGCACCATCTATCCACAGGTTTCGCTCCAAGTATCACCCAGACGAGGTGGGCCGTCACAAGCAGGAGTCGCTGGCCGCTCTGCGCAACCGGCTCAATGCTTTCCTCTTTCTGGTGGACAACAGCTGGCTGACTGAGATCCTGCTGGATGTGGAGAAGGCGCCGTCCATCATCAAAGTGCTGGATGCGGGTAATGTACATGGGGGGGGGGGGGGGGGGGGGGGGGGGGTTAGGCAAACCCTTGTAATGTAAAGAGGTGGAGATCTACCTGAAAAACATGGGAGAAGTCAAAGATCACCGGGCACAGTGTCGCCTCCTCACACCTGATTTAAACCTCTAATTATCGTAGTACCGTGTGGCAGACGTGTGCATTGCATGGCAATCGTGGGTTTAAATCAGGTGGCGAGGAGACAACCTATTGCCTCCTCACCACCTGTCACACACTCGGATCACTTTTCACTCTTCTTTCCTGCGGCTGGCACCACTCTGGTGATCATGAGGCGGGGTAAGAGGTGGAGTGCAGTTGGTATCGCTAAGAGGAGGCATCGGCTTATGCGGCTCTTGCTCCCTACTACAGGTCCAACTTTACAAGCAGTCCCTCTGCATTGCACTCTGCGTTTGATGCTGCGGAATGGCGGGTCAGCAAGCCCAGACTGCGATCTACCAGTCACCTGATCGCGATCTACAGGTTGCTGATTATCCCATCCCATGCAGAACATCAATTCCGACCTATCCCAGGTCATGGCGTACAGGGAAGCGTTGGCATTTTGAATGCGCCCTTTTTTATTAAGCTTTTGTCGTCTTGTCGGTCACAGCTGTCATAAAAATGGAAGGCGGGACGGATATAGACTTGAAGATATTAGATGAGGAGGAAGAGCAGGCCAAAAGGGAGGCGGCCAAGAAAGAGGCCGCCAAGAAAGAGGAGGGCCGAACCTCCGATGGAGCCGCCAAACCAGCCGAAGAGAAAGAGGCGTCTGCTAAGGTGGGAGCTGTGATGAAATTTAAAGTGATTGTAAAGTTTTATTTTCATTTTTCCTATAAAAATAACAAACGTGTTATACTTACCTGCTCTGTTGCAGTGGATTTGCACAGAGTAGCCCCGATCCTCCTCTTCTCGGGTCCCTCTTCTGTGCTTCTGGCCCCTCCCTCCTGTTGAGTGCCCCCACAGCAAGCAGCTGGCTATGGGGGCACCCGAACCGAGTCACATTCTAATGCATTTTAATCACACACACAGGTTGGACTTGATGGACTTGTGTCTTTTTTCAACCTCACCTACTATGTAACTATGCATATGAAAAAAGCCTTCTGCCTTTTCAACCACTTTAAGTGCACATAACCCTGGAGACATTTTTATTTTAACCACTTCCAGACCAGCCTCGTTTTGGATTTTAGGTGTTTACATGTTTAAAACAGGTTTTTTTTTTTTGCTAGAAAAAAAACTTGGAACCCCCTAAACATTATATATTGTTTTTTTTTCTAACACCCTAGAGAATAACATGGCAGTCATTGCAATACTTTTTTTCACACCGTATTTGCGCAGCGGTCTTACAAGCGCACTTTTTTTTGGAAAAAAGTCACTTTTTTGAATAAAAAAATAAGACAACAGTAAAATTAGCCCAATTTTTTTTTTGGATTGTGAAAGATAATGTTACGCCGAGTCCTTCTTTAAAATTGCGCCCACTCGTGGAATGGCGTCAAACTTTTACCCTCAAAAAGGAGGTCTATGGCTAGAATTATTGCTCTCGCTCTACCAATCGCGGCGATACATCACATGTGTGGTTTGGCTACCGGTTTCATATGTGGGCACTGCTCACGTATGCGTTTGCTTCTGCGCGTGAGCTCGTTGGGATGGGGTGTTTTAAAAAAAAAAAGGATCACTTTTATTCCTATTACAAGGAATGTAAACATTCCTTGTAATAGGAAAAAAGCATGACAGGTCCTCTTAAATATGAGATCTGGAGTCAAAAAGTCCTCAGATCTCATATTTGGACTTAAATGCAAAAAAATAAATAAAGTCATTTAAAAAAAATGACATTTGAAAATTCCCCTTTAAGACGTATGGGCGGAAGTGACGTTTTGACGTCACTTCCGCCCTCCTATGGTATAGAGATGAGTGGCGGCCATCTTAGCCTCACTCATCTCTATACACAGGCAGGGAAAAGACCCGATCGCCTCCGCCGCTGCCGACGGCTCCGGTAAGCAGCGGAAGGCAGGGGGGGGCACCTCTCCCGCCGCCGATAACGGTGATCTTGCGGCGAATCCGCCGCGATGACCACCATTATCTTAGAGGACCGCTCACTGTGAAGAGGGATACCTCGGTTGTAGCAGCAGCTGCTGCCGTTACCGAGATATCCCTTTTCAAAAAAATGACGTATGTATACAGTGAGCGGTCGGTAAGTGGTTAACCAATGTTGCCCTGCTCATGCGAAGTACGTGCACCCCTGGGGCGCGCAGCAGCACGATCGCAGACTATTGTGTTAACAGGAATCTGCAGATTGCCGGCCTCGGTGTCAGGCTGCTGTGATCGGCCCAGAGACCACATGATCGCTGTGCAATCACGTCACCTAGTAAACAGTAGTCATGAATGGAATCCATTCGTGAGATCATTGTTTGTTTTACTATTGTGTTTTATCTGTGATTGTTCAACGGTGATCACATGGTACCTGGTCCAATCACAGGACCCTGTACCATGTAATAGCGGTGGCCAATCACAGCATCACAATAGCAAACAATGGCCATGAAAAGCCATTCACTATGTTGAATCTGACGGTCTGACACGCCGCATCTTTGATCGTGGTAAGGAGCCTCTGTCAGAGGCTTCTTACCACGTGATCAGCTGTGACCAATCACAGCTGATCATCGCTTGAACCAGGAAGTGGCGGTAAACGGCATTTCTCGGTTCGCACTGACAGGGAGGGCCGATCGGCGTCCCTCCCTGTCAGAGGTGGTCTGTGCTGATAATCAGCACATTACCAGCAAAGTCCCCATCAGATGTGCCAATCGGTGCCCAACAGCTGCCAGGAGTGCACCAATAATGGTGTCTCAGTGCCACCTGTCAGTGCCGCCTCATCGGTGCCCATTAATTCTATATATCGGTGGTGCCCATCAGTGCCGGTCAGTGAAGGAGAAAACTAAGTTTTATGACAAACGTTTTTTTTTATTTTATTTTTTAGTTTGTTTAACAAGAAATAAAAACGGCAGAGGTGATCAAATACCACCAAAAGAAAGCTCTATTTTTGTGGGAAGAAAATAATAAAAATTTAGCTGTGTAGCACACCCGCACAATTGTCATTCAAAGTGCGACAGCCCTGAAAGCTGAAAATTTGTCCTGGGCAGTATTATTTGCATACTGTCACCAGTCTGTGTCCCTGATCACTGCCACACCAGTCATATGACGCCGCTATACTGGTGACAGTATGAAAACAAGATAATATATAATTTGGGGGGGGGGTTGAGGGTTTGGAGAAATCTCCCCCATTTTTATTTAAATTCTTCATTTTCCAAAAAATTGTGACAAATTTACAACTTCAAAAATCTCAACATGCCTCTTACTAAATACTTTGGACTGTCTACTTTCCAAAAGGGGGTAATTTGGGGGGTGTTTGTACTGTCCTGACATTTTTCGGGCCTTAAGAATTGAGGTCCATCAGTACCTCAGGATTGATCACTTTTCGGATATATCCCATGGTTTGTGGACTCTATAACTTTCACACAGACTAAATTATACTGTACACTGATTTGGGTTATTTTCACTAAAGACATTTTTCAGAATACAATCTGGCCTAAATTTTACTGAAAAAGAATTGCAAAATGTTATTACAAGCCAAGAAAAACGCATTTTTACCAGACATGTAGCGGACTACATTTTGGCCTAAATGTATCAAATTCGATTTTATTGGATGTTTTATAACAAAGTAGAAAATGTATCTTCTTTTTTTTTTTTTTTTTTATCCGGGCTTCTTTCTTGTATATTATGTATAATATGTATAATATATATAATATCTTCGTTTTTATATATAAAACGCAGAGGTGATCAGATACCAGCAAAAGATAGCTCTATTTGTGTGAAAATACAAATCGCATTTTGGTGCAGCGTTTGCATGACCTTGCAATTACCAGTTAAAGTAGCGCAGTGCTGAATAGCAAAGAATGTCTTGGCCATGAAGGGGGGTAGAACCTTCCGTTGGTTAATATATGGAAGTGTTCAGTTCAGTTAAAGTAGCGCAGTGCTGAATAGCAAAGAATGTCTTGGCCATGAAGGGGGGTAGAACCTTCCGTTGGTTAATATATGGAAGTGTTCAGTTCAGTGTTGTCTGGTCTTACCCAGGAAGAAGAAAATGTTTCCATGATTGGGAAAAGTCCCCGCTCTGCTCCTATTGGTGGTTCCCGCTATCAGAATAATGCAGCAGACGGGATCTCACAGATCTTGTAGTCTGAAGGGTTCAGGTCCTGGGACTGCTCTCCCCTTACATACACAGGACATACACAGAGCTGTTTTTTGTCATTCAAGGACCTCAGCTGACAATCATTTACTGCTTGGCTCAGCGTTGAGTAGTTTGAGAACCTGTCATAATTTGTCTCCTAGACTGACACAGAGAAGGAGGGAGAAGTGGAGGAAAAACCAGCCAAACCTGAAGAGGAAGAAGAGAGGAAGGTGGAGAAAGAGGAGCCGGAGCGGGAAACCAGAAAGGTACAATGAAGGTTTTTATATCGGTCTGGCCACTGTGTCCTCATGACTCCAAACAGGGATGTTCAGCTTCTAGCTGGAGCAGGGATGAGGGGAGAGGTGTGTGTGTGTGTGTGTGTGTGTGTGTGTGTGTGTGTGTGTGTGTGTGTGTGTGTGTGTGTTTTGTACGATCCACGGTCTGGACAAGGCGGTGAGAGTTTTCTGTACGGGCCATGGTCTGGACAAGGCGGTGAGAGTTTTCTGTACGGGCCACGGTCTGGACAAGGCGGTGAGAGCTTTTTGTACGGGCCACGGTCTGGGCGAGTGGGAGAGCTTTTCTGTACGGGACACGGTCTGGGTGAGGGGGGGGGGGGGGAGAGCTTTCTGTATGAGCCACGGTCGGGGCGAGGGGACTTCTCTGTATGGGTCTTTTTTATTTAATTTTTTTGGGGGGTTTGGGGAGATCTTTGTACTGGCTGCAATCGGGGTGAGGAGATTACTCTGGTCTGTTGGAGTGAGGGGACATCTCTCTCCATGGGCCATAGATAGTAATGACCAACGGATCTCTGGCTGGCCACTATCTCCTGGCATAACTCTAGACAGAGAAGAGGGATATTCAGGGTATTGCTGGAATAAGGGGAGGTTTCCCTTCATGGGCCGTGGTTGGGACTCGGGGAGGGGGAGCTTCCGGTAAGGGCTGTTTACAGTAATGACTACAGACCTTGTGACTAATGAAACGCCAGCCAATGATTGGGCTGCTTAAGAAAGGGGACGGGGCCACATACACATAGCGGCCCGAACAGATCCCACCCCATTGGCTTGTGTTTGATAGCTGCTGGCCCCGCCCACCCCGACATCACTACTGAATTCCGACAGCAGGTCAATCTGCATTCAGTTACAAATGTCAGTTTCACACAGCGGCTCTGGAAAGCGTCAAGCCAATGGAGTGTGGGGAAGGGAGGAGGAACAGTTGTGGGTCAACGGGGCATGGTGTGATTTAAATTGGCCAAATTTGCATAATTGGCCGATGCCGATTTTCTTCAAGGCCAAATATCGGCCGATATATCAGTCGACCTCTAGTTAAAACCAGCTGTGCAATCTGGCGCAGAGGTCATTGGTGGGCCCGCTCAGGGAGCGAGGAGGAAGCCAGTCACCAATGACGTAGAGATTTAAAATGGCAGTATGGGGATGGATGGGGCCATCGGGGCTTCCTAGGCAAATGTCATGGACGCTGGCGGTTAATTAAGTGTGTGAGGTGGGAAGTCATCTATTTATATATTTTTTTTCCCTCTAAAAAAATATTTTTATTTCTCCGTAGAAACCTTTCTGTGAGTTACTCATGGGAGATTTGTGTGGTTGTTTGTTTTTATTTTTTTATTTATTTTTTATTTTTTTTAAATATCCCTATTCTGTTTTGCAGTCTACCAAGAGAAAAAGGAAGCACAGCGGAGACAGTGATGACGGCAGCGATTCGGAATCTGGCTCGGGTTCTGAACCTAGCAGCCCCAAACCAGAAAGAGGGAGAGAGAGGGGGAGCCGGGAAAGAGAGAGCCCGGAAAGGGAGACCCGGAAGAGCCCAGAAAGAGAGAGCCCGGAAAAGGAGACCCGGAAGAGCCCGGAAAGAGAGAGCCCCGAAAGGGAGATCCGGAAGAGCCGGGAAAGAGAGAGCCCGGAAAGGGAGACCACCCGGAAGAGTCGAGAAAGAGAGAGTCCAGAAAGCCAAGAAAGAGAGAGTCGCAAGAGCCGGGAAAGAGAAAGCCGAGAGAGTCGCAAGAGTCGGGAAAGAGAGAGCCGAGAGAGTCGGAAGAGCCGAGAAAGAGAGAGCCGAGAGACTCGGAAGAGTCGAGAAAGAGAGGAACGGGAAAAAGAGAGCAGAGAGAGTCGCAAGAGCCGGGAAAGAGAGAGCAGGGAGACTCGGAAGAGCCGGGAAAGAGAGAGCCGAGAGACTCGGAAGAGTAGAGAAAGAGAGAGTAGGGAAAGAGAGAGCCGAGAGACTCGGAAGAGTCGAGAAAGGGAGAGCCGAGAGAGTCGGGAGAGGGAGACTCCACGGGAGAAGGAGAGTCAAGGGCAGAATGGGAGAGGTAAGTGCCACCTAGAACTTGGGTTCTGTATAGCAAATCCCATAATTTTCCAATAGTCAGTAAGCCCACTGACAATGAAATCTTTGCTACTGAGAAATTTAACGTGAACTCATTTGCAGAACATTGAAATTGATAGGACTCTGAGAACTGTTATTAAGCAGTCAAATCTCTCCGTAGCAGCAAGGTTCAAATGTGTGTGTGTGTGTGTGTGTGTGTGTGTGTGTGTAGTCCTAGCCCAAGAGTAAGACCTTCATACATTTCATTACTCTTTGGACTTGTTTACACTTCAAAATGTGGCATTGGACACTCTGTATGTCAATCAAAGCTCCTGTCGCTAAATAAGTGGTTACCTTACCAGTTCTGTTCACACGTTGCATTTGCTTCGCTTTGATAAATGATACCCCATGTCATTTTCTTGGTGCTTCAAAGCATTTGCAAAGCCTCCAAAGAAATCTGACAACACTCGCTTTACAACACCTGCAGCTCTTGATGGGCTTTTATTCAGAGTTGGCTTTGCTTTGTTTTGGAGGTTGGTATGAGAGATCCCAGGATGCACTGGGAAACCAGCAAGTGAACCGAAATTGCGTTGTCAGCTGTCACTTCGGGTTCATTTGTATATATTCTGGGAGTGTCTGGTGCAGACGGCACATCTCGTGTGCAGCAGCAGGAAGGTGAGCGAGGCCCAGACTGGAGTATAGCAACTAGCGGATGTCACACGTGGTGTGCAACATGGGAATGCTATAGCGTAAGGTGTGCAGGGACCGGAGAGGGAGGGACTGAGTGGCAGAGAATCAATGGAGCTGGGGGACAAGAGCAGGAGAAACTGTCACACGTGGTGAGCAGCCTGGGAGCAATATAGCCTGAGGTGAGCGGGGACCGGAGGATCAGCAAAACAGAGGCTCAACAGAGCTGGGGGTTACTACTAAATGGATCTACTGAGTAGATGAGCTGCTGAACGTACTGGTAGAGCTGGGGAGCCGCTGAAGGTACTGGTAGAGCTGGGGAGCCGCTGAAGGTACTGGTAGAGCTGGGGAGCCGCTGAAGGTACTGGTAGAGCTGGGGAGCCGCTGAAGGTACTGGTAGAGCTGGGGAGCGGCTGAGCGTACTGGTAGAGCTGGGGAGCCGCTGAAGGTACTGGTAGAGCTGGGGAGCCGCTGAAGGTACTGGTAGAGCTGGGGAGCCGCTGAAGGTACTGGTAGAGCTGGGGAGCCGCTGAAGGTACTGGTAGAGCTGGGGAGCCGCTGAAGGTACTGGTAGAGCTGGGGAGCCGCTGAAGGTACTGGTAGAGCTGGGGAGCCGCTGAAGGTACTGGTAGAGCTGGGGAGCCGCTGAAGGTACTGGTACAGCTGGGGAGCCGCTGAAGGTACTGGTAGAGCTGGGGAGCCGCTGAAGGTACTGCTGCTGAGCGAGGGCTCTGACGAGGCTGGGGAGCTGCTGAGGGAGGGTTCTGACGAGCTGCTGAGGGAGGGTGCTGACGAGCTGCTGAGGGAGGGTGCTGACGAGCTGCTGAGGGAGGGTGCTGACGAGCTGCTGGGGAGCTGCTGAGGGAGGGCTCTGACGAGGCTGGGGAGCTGCTGAGGGAGGGCTCTGACGAGGCTGGGGAGCTGCTGAGGGAGGGCTCTGACGAGGCTGGGGAGCTGCTGAGGGAGGGGTCTGACGAGCTGCTGAGGGAGGGTGCTGACGAGGCTGGGGAGCTGCTGAGGGAGGGCTCTGACGAGGCTGGGGAGCTGCTGAGGGAGGGCTCTGACGAGGCTGGGGAGCTGCTGAGGGAGGGCTCTGACGAGGCTGGGGAGCTGCTGAGGGAGGGCTCTGACGAGGCTGGGGAGCTGCTGAGGGAGGGCTCTGACGAGGCTGGGGAGCTGCTGAGGGAGGGCTCTGACGAGGCTGGGGAGCTGCTGAGGGAGGGCTCTGACGAGGCTGGGGAGCTGCTGAAGGAGGGCTCTGACGAGGCTGGGGAGCTGCTGAGGGAGGGCTCTGACGAGCTGCTGAGGGAGGGTGCTGACGAGGCTGGGGAGCTGCTGAGGGAGGGTGCTGACGAGGCTGGGGAGCTGCTGAGGGAGGGCGCTGACGAGGCTGGGGAGCTGCTGAGGGAGGGCTCTGACGAGGCTGGGGAGCTGCTGAGGGAGGGCTCTGACGAGGCTGGGGAGCTGCTGAGGGAGGGCTCTGACGAGGCTGGGGAGCTGCTGAGGGAGGGCTCTGACGAGGCTGGGGAGCTGCTGAGGGAGGGCTCTGACGAGGCTGGGGAGCTGCTGAGGGAGGGCTCTGACGAGGCTGGGGAGCTGCTGAGGGAGGGCTCTGACGAGGCTGGGGAGCTGCTGAGGGAGGGCTCTGACGAGGCTGGGGAGCTGCTGAGGGAGGGCTCTGACGAGGCTGGGGAGCTGCTGAGGGAGGGCTCTGACGAGGCTGGGGAGCTGCTGAGGGAGGGCTCTGACGAGGCTGGGGAGCTGCTGAGGGAGGGCTCTGACGAGGCTGGGGAGCTGCTGAGGGAGGGCTCTGACGAGGCTGGGGAGCTGCTGAGGGAGGGCTCTGACGAGGCTGGGGAGCTGCTGAGGGAGGGCTCTGACGAGGCTGGGGAGCTGCTGAGGGAGGGCTCTGACGAGGCTGGGGAGCTGCTGAGGGAGGGCTCTGACGAGGCTGGGGAGCTGCTGAGGGAGGGCTCTGACGAGGCTGGGGAGCTGCTGAGGGAGGGCTCTGACGAGCTGCTGAGGGAGGGCTCTGACGAGCTGCTGAGGGAGGGCTCTGACGAGCTGCTGAGGGAGGGCTCTGACGAGCTGCTGAGGGAGGGTGCTGACGAGCTGCTGAGGGAGGGTGCTGACGAGGCTGGGGAGCTGCTGAGGGAGGGCTCTGACGAGGCTGGGGAGCTGCTGAGGGAGGGCTCTGACGAGGCTGGGGAGCTGCTGAGGGAGGGCTCTGACAAGGCTGGGGAGCTGCTGAGGGAGGGCTCTGACGAGGCTGGGGAGCTGCTGCGGGAGGGCTCTGACGAGGCTGGGGAGCTGCTGAGGGAGGGCTCTGACGAGGCTGGGGAGCTGCTGAGGGAGGGCTCTGACGAGGCTGGGGAGCTGCTGAGGGAGGGCTCTGACGAGGCTGGGGAGCTGCTGAAGGAGGGCTCTGACGAGGCTGGGGAGCTGCTGAGGGAGGGCTCTGACGAGCTGCTGAGGGAGGGTGCTGACGAGGCTGGGGAGCTGCTGAGGGAGGGTGCTGACGAGGCTGGGGAGCTGCTGAGGGAGGGCGCTGACGAGGCTGGGGAGCTGCTGAGGGAGGGCTCTGACGAGGCTGGGGAGCTGCTGAGGGAGGGCTCTGACGAGGCTGGGGAGCTGCTGAGGGAGGGCTCTGACGAGGCTGGGGAGCTGCTGAGGGAGGGCTCTGACGAGGCTGGGGAGCTGCTGAGGGAGGGCTCTGACGAGGCTGGGGAGCTGCTGAGGGAGGGCTCTGACGAGGCTGGGGAGCTGCTGAGGGAGGGCTCTGACGAGGCTGGGGAGCTGCTGAGGGAGGGCTCTGACGAGGCTGGGGAGCTGCTGAGGGAGGGCTCTGACAAGCTGCTGAGGGAGGGCTCTGACGAGCTGCTGAGGGAGGGCTCTGACGAGCTGCTGAGGGAGGGTGCTGACGAGCTGCTGAGGGAGGGTGCTGACGAGGCTGGGGAGCTGCTGAGGGAGGGCTCTGACGAGGCTGGGGAGCTGCTGAGGGAGGGCTCTGACGAGGCTGGGGAGCTGCTGAGGGAGGGCTCTGACGAGGCTGGGGAGCTGCTGAGGGAGGGCTCTGACGAGGCTGGGGAGCTGCTGAGGGAGGGCTCTGACGAGGCTGGGGAGCTGCTGAGGGAGGGCTCTGACGAGGCTGGGGATCTGCTGAGGGAGGGCTCTGACGAGGCTGGGGAGCTGCTGACGGAGGGCTCTGACGAGGCTGGGGAGCTGCTGAGGGAGGGCTCTGACGAGCTGCTGAGGGAGGGTGCGGACGAGGCTGGGGAGCTGCTGAGGGAGGGTGCTGACGAGGCTGGGGAGCTGCTGAGGGAGGGCGCTGACGAGGCTGGGGAGCTGCTGAGGGAGGGCTCTGACGAGGCTGGGGAGCTGCTGAGGGAGGGCTCTGACGAGGCTGGGGAGCTGCTGAGGGAGGGCTCTGACGAGGCTGGGGAGCTGCTGAGGGAGGGCTCTGACGAGGCTGGGGAGCTGCTGAGGGAGGGCTCTGACGAGGCTGGGGAGCTGCTGAGGGAGGGCTCTGACGAGGCTGGGGAGCTGCTGAGGGAGGGCTCTGACGAGGCTGGGGAGCTGCTGAGGGAGGGCTCTGACGAGGCTGGGGAGCTGCTGAGGGAGGGCTCTGACGAGCTGCTGAGGGAGGGCTCTGACGAGCTGCTGAGGGAGGGCTCTGACGAGCTGCTGAGGGAGGGCTCTGACGAGCTGCTGAGGGAGGGTGCTGACGAGGCTGGGGAGCTGCTGAGGGAGGGCTCTGACGAGGCTGGGGAGCTGCTGAGGGAGGGCTCTGACGAGGCTGGGGAGCTGCTGAGGGAGGGCTCTGACGAGGCTGGGGAGCTGCTGAGGGAGGGCTCTGACGAGGCTGGGGAGCTGCTGAGGGAGGGCTCTGACGAGGCTGGGGAGCTGCTGAGGGAGGGCTCTGACGAGGCTGGGGAGCTGCTGAGGGAGGGCTCTGACGAGCTGCTGAGGGAGGGCTCTGACGAGGCTGGGGAGCTGCTGAGGGAGGGCGCTGACGAGGCTGGGGAGCTGCTGAGGGAGGGCGCTGACGAGGCTGGGGAGCTGCTGAGGGAGGGCGCTGACGAGGCTGGGGAGCTGCTGAGGGAGGGCGCTGACGAGGCTGGGGAGCTGCTGAGGGAGGGCTCTGACGAGGCTGGGGAGCTGCTGAGGGAGGGCTCTGACGAGGCTGGGGAGCTGCTGAGGGAGGGCTCTGACGAGCTGCTGAGGGAGGGCTCTGACGAGGCTGGGGAGCTGCTGAGGGAGGGCTCTGACGAGGCTGGGGAGCTGCTGAGGGAGGGCTCTGACGAGGCTGGGGAGCTGCTGAGGGAGGGCTCTGACGAGGCTGGGGAGCTGCTGAAGGAGGGCTCTGACGAGGCTGGGGAGCTGCTGAGGGAGGGCTCTGTCGAGCTGCTGAGGGAGGGTGCTGACGAGGCTGGGGAGCTGCTGAGGGAGGGTGCTGACGAGGCTGGGGAGCTGCTGAGGGAGGGCGCTGACGAGGCTGGGGAGCTGCTGAGGGAGGGCTCTGACGAGGCTGGGGAGCTGCTGAGGGAGGGCTCTGACGAGGCTGGGGAGCTGCTGAGGGAGGGCTCTGACGAGGCTGGGGAGCTGCTGAGGGAGGGCTCTGACGAGGCTGGGGAGCTGCTGAGGGAGGGCTCTGACGAGGCTGGGGAGCTGCTGAGGGAGGGCTCTGACGAGGCTGGGGAGCTGCTGAGGGAGGGCTCTGACGAGGCTGGGGAGCTGCTGAGGGAGGGCTCTGACGAGGCTGGGGAGCTGCTGAGGGAGGGCTCTGACGAGCTGCTGAGGGAGGGCTCTGACGAGCTGCTGAGGGAGGGTGCTGACGAGGCTGGGGAGCTGCTGAGGGAGGGCTCTGACGAGGCTGGGGAGCTGCTGAGGGAGGGCTCTGACGAGGCTGGGGAGCTGCTGAGGGAGGGCTCTGACGAGGCTGGGGAGCTGCTGAGGGAGGGCTCTGACGAGGCTGGGGAGCTGCTGAGGGAGGGCTCTGACGAGGCTGGGGAGCTGCTGAGGGAGGGCTCTGACGAGGCTGGGGAGCTGCTGAGGGAGGGCTCTGACGAGCTGCTGAGGGAGGGCTCTGACGAGGCTGGGGAGCTGCTGAGGGAGGGCTCTGACGAGGCTGGGGAGCTGCTGAGGGAGGGCGCTGACGAGGCTGGGGAGCTGCTGAGGGAGGGCGCTGACGAGGCTGGGGAGCTGCTGAGGGAGGGCGCTGACGAGGCTGGGGAGCTGCTGAGGGAGGGCTCTGACGAGGCTGGGGAGCTGCTGAGGGAGGGCTCTGACGAGGCTGGGGAGCTGCTGAGGGAGGGCTCTGACGAGCTGCTGAGGGAGGGCTCTGACGAGGCTGGGGAGCTGCTGAGGGAGGGCTCTGACGAGCTGCTGAGGGAGGGCTCTGACGAGGCTGGGGAGCTGCTGAGGGAGGGCTCTGACGAGCTGCTGAGGGAGGGTGCTGACGAGGCCGAGGCTTAGCACATAGGAAGATTTCTTCTAAAAGAGGAATCCTCAGCACAAGGGTCACATACTTGCCTGTAAGTTATGTCCCTTGTGCTGATTTTTTTTGGTTTTGATATCAGCTAAACTTAGGCTTTTTATCGACCTGTCATTTTGCCCTCCCGGTTTCCTCCCATTCCTTCTCCTCTACATGATGCCTCGTTTCCTGGTTGGAGGACATCCAGCAGCATCGAGCCCTTTCCTTTTCTTCATTGTTTTCTAATGGTAGAGGCTCGGCATCACATGTGTGCATTGAGTAGGGTGGTCTGTATGGAAATGCGGCCTTCCTAGGTCTCCTCCAGACTGACTCAGGGCATTTTTTTTTTTTTTATATTTTCTTAACTCCTCCCAAAAGCCATACCTCATTGTAGATCCAGTGATGTCATCAGTGGGTCTCTGTCGTCGTCCTGTGCAATGCAGGCAGATCATGGCTGGTGGGAGGAGACAGCAGGGTGCTTCCTGAAAACCTCTCTTGCGCTCTGTCCTGGTGCAGGCAGAAGGCTCACTTGTTGGTAGGGGTTATGCATCCTTCCATTCTTGGAAGTGTGGCTACGTTTGCATGGAGACTGTCCTCAGTAATGGCCACATGGGGTGCTGAACCTCCACCATTGCAAGAACTGAAATCCAATGAAAGGGGTGGGGCCAGGGACAGTCAAGTTGAGGAGGAAATGAGGTCGGAGCTCTATCTCGCACGCTGCAGCTTCTAATGCACGCTGTGAGAAGCTCATAGTATGCAGTGAAATCGGGAGTAAGACATTTCAGTCCAGGAAAGGAGCCGGTATAAGACTGAAAGGGGAGGCTGGAAGGAGAATTTAAAATATTGTAACTGATCTGTTTGTTTTTTTTTGATTGGGCAGAGGATTCCCCTAAGAAGGAAGAAGAGGAGAAGCCGAAAGAAAAACCCAAGGAGGATGTGGTGAAGCCCCGCCCCTTACACAAGACCTGTTCCCTCTTCATGAGGAACGTAGCCCCCAACATTTCCAAGGCCGAAATCACTGCGGTGAGAGCTCCACCCTGAGGGCGGCTGTTGTAACTGTATTAGACTTTTTTTTTTTTTTTTTCTGAATGTGATCAGACCGTTATTAACCCCCCGTGTATGTGTTGGGGGTTGTGGGGGGCGGGGGGGGCGGGGGGGGGGGGGGGTGCTGCACAGCCATTGTGCTTCCTTTAGGCTGGCCATACATTGTACAATTTTCTTTTTTTTTAACCAAAACCATATAATATGAGTTCACACCTAAACACTTTCAGTTTGTATGCAATCAGGAAGGTCTTTGCACCTACATAGATGAAGGTAAATCCTAAAGGAAGTTGAATAAGAAAATTTGTATAATGTATGGTGGGGGGCAGCTTTTAGGGCGGGTCGGTTACTCACACCTATTGAAAGCAATCCAATTCTCTGGTTGATTAAACCACTTGCCGAGCGATCGCGTACCTGGTACGTCATTGGTCTTCAGGTGGCTGGACCGGGATACAGGAATTGCCCCAGTAAACTTGTGTTTTAATTTTTTATTTTTTTTTTTTCTGTTTTTTTTTTGTTTTCTTCTTTTTTTTTTTTTTCTTTTTCTTTTCTTCTTTTTTTTTTTTTTTTTTTTGCAGGTGGTCAGCTCTCTTGCAATAGCAATCAGAGCGGCTAACTAGCGGCTCAATTGCTGATAAAAGCAGGAGACATTATGTCACCTCTGCATTTGAAAACATCCTGTTGCCTCAGCTGGGAAGCCAACTTATTATTTAGTATTATTATTATATTTTTTTTTTGTTTTATTTCAGGCTTCCCAGCCTAGAGGAGAGATGTGGGGACTTGTAGACCCCAGATCTCTTCATATAGAGGACCTGTCACGCTCTATTTCTATTACAAGAGATGCTTAAATTTATTTATTTTTTTATTTCCGTGTCGTTCTATCAGCATATTTTTTTTTTTTTTAAAACCAATTACTGTACTTTGTCTCACCATTTTATATTGCAAGTGAAGTGCGGTCCCCAGTGCGGGTGATTTTTTTCCAGTAAGTCATTGGCACCCGCACACCAAAAAATGTATTAAATTAAAAAATAAAAAAATAACAAAAAATAAATTAAAAAAAAGAAAAAAAAATATTTTTTTTTTTTTTTTTTTTTTTTTTTTAAAAAAAATAAATTGGAGGGGAAACACACCTGTGCCCACAGCCAAAAAAAAATAAACAAAACAAAAACTATTAAATTAAAAAATTAAAATTTTAAAAAAAAAAAATAAATTTTTTTTTTTTTTTTTTTTTTTTTTTTTTTTTTTTTAATTTAATACATTTTTTGTTTCTTTTTTTTGGCTGTGGGCACAGGTGTGTTTCCCCTCCATAGGATAGTGTCCGCCTTATACTGCGCTTGCGCAGTACGGAGGACAAAGTAGACGCTCAAAGTCTCCGAAGATGAACAGCTGACCGTCGGCTCTACACGGCGCCTGCGCACTCCATTCTTGCCCTGAATCCAAGCCCCACCATCCAAGTGGACGTAGAGTTATGCCCTGTACACACGGTCGGAAATTCCGACCACAAAATCCGTTGGTTTTTTTCAGACGGATTTTGTCCGACACTGGTGTTGCATACACACGGTCGGACAAAGTTGTCGGAAAATCCGATCATTCTGAACGTGGTGACGTTCGTTGCGTACGACGGGACTACGTAGAGGCTAGTAGCCAATACCTTTTGGTCTTGTAATGTGATCTGAGCATGTGTGGCACTTTGTCCGTCGGAATTCGCTACACACGATCGGAAAAAGTCAGATAGGACTTTTGTTGTCGGAAAATTTGAGAGCAGGAGATAAAACTTTGTCAGTCGGAAAATCCGACGGAAAAAGTCCGATGGAGCCCACACACGGGTCGGTATTTCCGACAACATTGTCCGATGGGACATTTTTCGTCGGAAAATCCGTCTGTGTGTACGGGGCATAAGAATATAAATATGCCGAGCACAGCGAGGCCGTGCCCATGAGGGGCCCTGTTACAAAGTGCTTACGACATCGGCAGCGTCTGACAATGTACTATTAAGTGCGCAGGCGCCGTGTACAGCTGCTAATCAGCTGTTCATCTCCGGAGACTTTCGGCGTCTCATTTGTCCTCCGTACTGTGCAAGTGCTGCGCCTGCGCAGTATAGGGCGGGCACTATTCGATGGGGGGGGGGGGATTTTTCTCTTCAGAACACCAAGACAGATGTGAACCCAGCCCCTCAGCATTTTATTCATGCCCTTGTATTCCTTCAACTGATCTCATCTTCTCTCGTCTGTTCTCATTCCAGCTGTGCAAAAGATACCCGGGATTCCTGCGGGTGGCGCTGTCTGACCCTCAGCCTGAGAGGAGGTAAGAAGAGGGGGGAAGTACTGACTGGGAGGGGAGGGGGGGGGGGGTGATAATAATTCTGACCACAAGCAGCCTAGGCTATGTGTAGACAATCTTTTGTTTGTGTCTGAGCGGCCAGTCTTCCTCCATACAAGATGATGTGATATGCAAAAGCGGCTCAGGAACACCTGAAGGTAATTGTAATATTTGGCTCACTTTGTGGTTGTTTTTTTGCAGGTTTCTCCGCAAGGGTTACGTGACGTTTGATCGCGGGGTCAACATTAAAGAGATCTGCTGGAATCTGCAGAATATTCGGGTATGTATTAAAGTGATTTGTAAAGGTTATATATATAGAAGAAGAGGAGGATCGGGGCCACTGTGCAAAACCCTTGCACAAAAGGAGGCAAGTATGCTACGTCTGTTATAAAATATATTATATATATATATATATATATATATATATATATATATATATATATATATATATATATATATATATATATATAAATAATATATTTTATAACAGACGTAGCATACTTGCCTCCTTTTGTGCAAGGGTTTTGCACAGAGTGGCCCCGATCCTCCTCTTCTGGGGTCCCTCAGTACCGATCCTCCTCTTTATCGGGTGCCCCCACAGAGAGCCGCTTTCCATGGGGGCACCCGTGCGGGCGCACTCCCGAGTTCTACCTCTATTGGCAGACAGCAGGACTCGGCCCCACCCCCCCAGCTCCCGTGCCACGGGATCTGATTGACAGCAGCGGGAGCCAATGGCTCCTGCTGCCATTAATCTATCCAAAGAGGACCCGAGACTGTGGCTGGAGCCATCGGGTTCAGGTAAGAAAAAGGGGGGCTGGGGGGGGGGGGGGGTCGGGGCATCTGCAGCACAGAAGGTTTTTCACCTTAATGCGTAGACTGCATTAAGGTGAAAAAACATGAGGCTTTACACCTCCTCCATTCCTGGCTGGTCATACGACGTTTTAGACATCTGGATTATTTATATGTGATTTTTTTCAGCTTTCTTTGCTTAATAGAAAGAAGGCAGAATCCAATGAACTCTCCTTACCATGGCACTTCAAAATGTGTTTTCTTTATGCTATAGTTTTTTATTTTTATTTATCTTTTTATATAATTTACTTAGCACTAAAACAGTATAAATCATAATATTATTATTAACAGTTTGCGCAGCATTTTACAATCTAAAGGAAGACAATCCAGCAAAAATCCAATCCAAGATTGTTAGGAGTGCGCCCTGGTCACCCAAGCTTACGATCTAATAGATTTACTTGCGGTTTCATGACGGAACCCCCCCCCCCCCCTTCTGTGTCCTATCCTTGTGGATGGGGAATTTTAGAGGCTCTGATGTAAAGGCAAGGGAGAGGAGCTGAAGAATTCAGTGGGAAGCAAAACCATGGTGTGGTGGACCCAGGGGCATTATGAGATTAATCCAAATATAAAGCGCAATGACAATCACAATGAAAGCAAACAAAGTGATACAAATCATATCGGCATCTATAGGTCCCCTTACACACTGGGGCGTCGGCGGTAAAGCTCTGCTATTTTTAGCGGCGATTTACCGTCAGATTTGCGGCGATATTCCCCCCCCCCCTGCTAGCGGCCGAGAAAGGGCTCTGCAGAGGTGCTTTGCTGGTGGTATAGCCACGGTGCCCCGGCTAAACTTCTGGGAGATCAGGCCGCAGCCTGTCAAAAATGGGTACCCCCTCCCCCCTGAAAGGGGGAAAATGTGACACACCGGAAGGGGGGGGGGGAATTCCACTTTAATAACCCTTGTATGCTTTGTGATACCCCAGAGGTCACTGCTGTCGCTATCTTTGCATGCTTCGTATGTCATCACTTTGCTTTATTTTTCAGCTGCGTGATTGTGAGCTCAGCCCGGTGGTGAACCGAGAGCTGTCCTGGCGTATCCGCCACGTGAACGGCATCACGCAGCACCGGCCAATCCTGCGCAACGACATCAAGCTGGCAGCCAAACTCATCCATGCCCTGGACGAGAGGGGACAGCTCTGGAAGGAGACACAGGATGGCCAGGTGAGTCCCTGGTGGGAACTAACAAGTTCGGTGATGTGATTGGATGCATTGCCTCGGGGTTTCCAACCAATTACCACCTTTTTTTTTTTTTTATTTTTTTTTTGTTTGTAGGAGGTGGCAGCCCAGAACCCTATTCTGAAAAACATCACAGATTACCTGATCGATGAGGTCAGCGCAGAAGAGGAGGACTTGCTATGGGGAGCAGGAAGGACAGGTGGAGCCGAACCGCCGAAGGAAGGCAACCCGACCGAGATTACGGTGGAGAGGGATGACAAGTTGATCAAGGTACCTGAATGGGCTCAAATCGCACCACACAGACCATAGGAGTCTCTCTGTACTGAGAACATACAGCCATGTCCCTGCATTGCTCATATGTATTCTTTGTCTACACAGGTCCTGGACAAGCTGCTCCTCTACCTGCGTATTGTACATTCCGTAGATTATTATATTACCTGCGACTATCCCAGCGAAGATGAGATGCCAACTCGTTGCGGAATCATGCACGTTCGAGGTCCCATCCCCCCAAATCGCGTTTCCCACAGAGAAGGTAAGTGGGCGAGAGAATTTCTGCTGCATCCTTCTCGTGTGAAGCCAGCAGTTTCCACCAATAACCAGTCAGCCTAAAATTCAGAGCTTGAACCTTTTCTGCAGCCTTTTTTATTTTATTTCTCTTAACACCTTCGTTCTCTGACAGATAAAGATCCATATCCACTGAGGACTGATTAGATGATGGAAATGGGGTGCACTGGGGTCACTAGATGCCTCAGGGATACTCTGGGGTCACTAGATGACTCGGCGATACTCTGGGTTCACTAGATGACTCTGGGATACTCTGGGGTCACTAGATGACTCGGAGATACTCTGGGGATGCTAGATGACTGGGGGATACTCTGGGGTCGCTAGATGACTGAGGGATACTCTGGGGGTCACTAGATGACTGGGGGATACTCTGGGGGTCACTAGATGACTGGGGGATACTCTGGGGGTCACTAGATGACTGGGGGATACTCTGGGGGTCACTAGATGACTCGGAGATACTCTGGGGACGCTAGATGACTGGGGGATACTCTGGGGTCGCTAGATGACTGAGGGATACTCTGGGGACGCTAGATGACTGGGGGATACTCTCGGGGTCACTAGATGACTGGGGGATACTCTGGGGGTCACTAGATGACTGGGGATACTCTGGGGGTCACTAGATGACTCGGGGATACTCTGGGGGTCACTAGATGACTCGGAGATACTCTGGGGGTCACTAGATGACTCGGAGATACTCTGGGGGTCACTAGATGACTCGGAGATACTCTGGGGGTCACTAGATGACTCGGAGATACTCTGGGGGTCACTAGATGACTCGGAGATACACTGGGGGTCACTAGATGACTCGGAGATACTCTGGGGGTCACTAGATGACTCGGAGATACTCTGGGGGTCACTAGATGACTCGGAGATACTCTGGGGGTCACTAGATGACTCGGAGATACTCTGGGGGTCACTAGATGACTCGGAGATACTCTGGGGGTCACTAGATGACTCGGAGATACTCTGGGGGTCACTAGATGACTCGGAGATACTCTGGGGGTCACTAGATGACTCGGAGATACTCTGGGGGTCACTAGATGACTCTGGGGGTCACTGGATGACTGGGGGGATACTCTGGGGGTCACTAGATGACTCTGGGATACTCTGGGGTCACTGGATGACTGGGGGGATGCTCTGGGGGTCACTGGATGACTGGGGGGATACTCTGGGGGTCACTGGATGACTGGGGGATACTCTGGGGGGGTCACTGGATGACTGGGGGATGCTCTGGGGGGGTCACTGGATGACTGGGGGATGCTCTGGGGGGGTCACTGGATGACTGGGGGATGCTCTGGGGGTCACTGGATGACTGGGGGATGCTCTGGGGGTCACTGGATGACTGGGGGATGCTCTGGGGGTCACTGGATGACTGGGGGATGCTCTGGGGGTCACTGGATGACTGGGGGATACTCTGGGGGGGTCACTGGATGACTGGGGGATGCTCTGGGGGTCACTGGATGACTGGGGGATGCTCTGGGGGTCACTGGATGACTGGGGGATGCTCTGGGGGATACTCTGGGGGTCACTGGATGACTGGGGGATACTCTGGGGTCACTGGATGCCTCGGGGATCCTCTGGGGTGCATGGCGGTGAACAGGATGTGCGGTCGGTGCAATTCTTATAAAACTCTGACTTATGCTTGCAGTGGCTGACTGGCAGAAGACGTTCGAGGAGAAGCTCGCCCCTCTCTTTGCTGTCCGGGAGAGCCTGTCTGAGGAGGAGGCGCTGAAGATCGGGAAGAAGGATCCAGAACAGGAAGTGGAGAAGTTTGTGACAGCGAACACCCAGGAGCTGGGCAAAGAGAAATGGCTGTGTCCTCTGAGCGGCAAGAAATTCAAGGTTGGTGTGTGGGCTTTCTATATTCACCGGGGGGAAGGGGGTTCTATATGATTCTTATTCTGACATTCTATTCGGGGGGGCAGGCAGTGTGAGATTCTGGAGACTTTTTGCGTAAATGAGAACTTTTCTCTTTCACCCACAGTCCCCATAGTGTACAGTAACAATATGTATGTTCTGTTCGTTTGCTCAGGGTCCGGAGTTTGTTCGGAAACACATCTTCAACAAGCACGCCGAGAAGATTGAAGAGGTCAAAAAGGAAGTGGTTTTCTTCAATAATTTTCTGATCGATACTAAGCGTCCCGCACTACCAGAGGTCAAACCTATCCAACCACCAGTGGCTGCTGCACAAGGTATGTCCTATGCATCACCCTGCAGGAGGAGAACAGACTCGTATCTCCTATATGTATCACCCTGCAGGAGGAGAACAGACTCGTATCTCCTATATGCATCACGCTGCAGCAGGAGAACAGACTCGTATCTCCTTCTATGTGTCACCCTGCAGGAGAACAGACTTGTATCTCCTATATGTATCACCCTGCAGGAGGAGAACAGACTCGTATCTCCTATATGCATCACGCTGCAGCAGGAGAACAGACTCGTATCTCCTATGTGTCACCCTGCAGGAGAACAGACTTGTATCTCCTATGTGTCACCCTGCAGGAGAACAGACTTGTATCTCCTATATGTGTCACCCTGCAGGAGGAGAACAGACTCGTATCTCCTATATGCATCACCCTGCAGGAGGAGAACAGACTCGTATCTCCTATATGTATCACCCTGCAGGAGGAGAACACTCGTATCTCCTATATGTATCACCCTGCAGGAGGAGAACAGACTCGTATCTCCTATATGTATCACCCTGCAGGAGGAGAACAGACTCGTATCTCCTATATGTATCACCCTGCAGGAGGAGAATAGACTCGTATCTCTTATATGTATCACCCTGCAGGAGGACGACAGACTCGTATCTCCTATATGTATCACCCTGCAGGAGGACGACAGACTCGTATCTCCTATATGTATCACCCTGCAGGAGGACGACAGACTCGTATCTCCTATATGTATCACCCTGCAGGAGGAGTACAGACTCGTATCTCCTTCTATATGTATCACCCTGCAGGAGGAGTACAGACTCCTATCTCCTTCTATATGTATCACCCTGCAGGAGGGAGGAGTACAGACTCCTATCACCTTCTATAACCCCAGGCTCATTTTTTTTGGTTCAAGCATTATTTATTTATTTATTATTATTATTATTATTATTATATAAATATATTATACACTTTATTTTTTGTCAGGACTGGCACCCGGACTGCTTTACCCTCACCAGGGACCCCAGGCCCTCTTGCAATACAATCAGCCGCGGCCCCAAATGATGGGTTACGGAGGTGAGTGATTACTCTGCTTGAGGTGATGGAATCGCCATCTCTAGAAACATTTCAGTAATAATTTCCCCCCTCCTCCTTTCAGCTCCTCAGTTCCCTCCCAATCCTTATGGTGCCGGGAGAGGATATGACGCCTTCAGGGGCCAAGGCGGGTACCCCAAACCACGAAACCGGTAGGGTGACCGTATCTTAGATGTTTTTAGTTTTTTTTATTTTATTTTTTTTTTCTTTATTCCCCTGACTTCCTAAATGCTCCTTGTTTGTTTTTCTATCCCACCAGGATGATGCGCGGAGACCCACGTTCTATCATCGAGTACCGCGACCTTGACGCACCGGAAGACGTAGACTTCTTTTAACATCTCCGCTTGTTTTATTATTTTTCGCCCTCAGTCGCTGCACTTTTTCCCCCTCCCGCCTCTCACTGACGTTGTTACTGCCTCCTCCGGTCAGTATTTTTTTTTTTTTTTTGTTTTTTTAATAAAATTTTCAGGACTTCCAGTTAATGTGTAATTTTGTTTTGATCAATAAACTGGTTCCCTCTAAAGCCTGACTCCTGTTTTCTGTATGTGTCATGGGATTGTAGGTGATTGAAATGGAGGGGGGAGTGGGGGTTTATTTTTTTGGGGGGAAGTTTTGGTTTGGTGTGATTTAAATAAAGGAAGGGAATAGCAGTCGGCCAGCAAGAATACTTTATTTATTTTTTTAACCACATTCAGAACTGTCAGAACACACCGTTGATCTTTTTAGCAAATTGTAGGGGGGGGGGGGGAGGGGGGAGGATTCTTCCCAATGACCACAAGTGTAAGGAGCATTCTTCCAAGTGCCCATACTACTAATTTACCATTATTAGCAGGGGTTCCCTGAGCCCATACTACTAATTTACCATTATTAGCAGGGGTTCCCTGAGACCACATAATTGTTTCAAGGGCTCCTCGATGTTAAAAAGGCTGAAATAAGCTGCAGCAGACCATAAAGGGCTTACGGGTATCCATTACCCTTGGCTTACCAGTGCTGGGATCTTCTTCCTTTTTAAAGTCAGTGTTTTGGGTCCTGGTGGCTCACCAATACACCATAAATAAATAATTCTACAAGCGTTGGGGGCTTTCTGGCTATTTCATAAGAAACGGGGCCCTTACAGTCCCGGTGCATGAGGTCCCAGGCTTTAAAGATGCCAGCGATAAAAGATTAGAGGCCCACTTTCTGGTGTCTTTCTCTGGTGGGAGTTTGCCAAGCCCTTCGTGTCTGGGTGAAGTGGGTGCACTCTTCTAGGGAAGTCTTGATGACCTTCCCAAATGAACGGGAGTGCCTGGGCACACTTGCACTGCAGATATACAGAAGAGGAGAGCCCAGGCACCCTAACACAGCAGTAATACAGAACAGGATGGCCTAGGCACCCTCACCCTGCAGATAAACAAGGGTGCCTAGGTGCATTCTCACAGTGTAGATACACTATATTTCCAAAAATATCGGGACACCTGCCTTTACACACACACATGAACTTTATTGACATCCCAGTCTTAGTCCGTAGGGTTCAACATTGAGTTGGCCCACCCTTTGCAGGTATAACAGCTTCAACTCTTCTGGAAAGGCTGTCCACAAGGTTTAGGAGTGTGTCTATGAGATTGTTTGTCCCTCCTTCCAGAAGCACATTTGTGAGGTCAGGCACTGATGTTGGACAAGAAGACCGGGCTCGCAGTCTCCTCTCTAATTCATCCCGAAGGTGTTCTATGAGGTTGAGGTCAAAGACATGGATAAGCGAGTCTGGGGTGGAGGATCCTGACTGGCCTCCACAGAGTCCTGACCTCAACCCGATAGAACACCGGTGGCATGAATTACAGTGGAGACTGCAAGCCAAGTCTTCTCAGCCAACATCAGTGCCTGACCTCACAAATGCGCTTCTGGAAGAATGGTCAAACCTTCCCATAGACACACTCCTAAACCTTGTGGACAGCCTTCCCAGAAGAGTTGAAGCTGTTATAGCTGTAAAGAGTGGGCCAACTCAATATTGAACCCTACAGATTAAGACTGGGATGCCATTAAAGTTCATGTGGGGGGGTGTAAAGGCAGGTGTCCCAATACTTTTGGTAATATAGTGTATAGTGATATACAGAATAGGAGGGTCTAAGCCTAGAGACTCCAGCCATGGGGGATGAAATATAAATAGAATGAATTCTACATCTATACCATCTGAAAGTAAAAGGCCGATTGCAGAAATAGCCTCTTTCCAGTATGGCTGGATTCTGAATTGTTTGGTCACCATGAGGTGTCTATGAAGGAGAAGAGATGACTGGTGGGAATAAAAGATTTGTGAGAAAAAAAAAAAGATAAACTAAAATGCTAGTTCAATTAAACCTTTCCTATGAGAAATAGTTTAAGAGTGGAACTTGAAAAGTACATACAAGGGCGTGGCTAGCCGTGAGGAGAGATGGCTGCTTAATCCACTAGCTCTGTCGGACCGGGACCTTTTCTGTGCCTGAACGGGGATTTTGAGCGATAATTCCGCCCCACCGAGTATGGGGACAGCCTCCCGCAGTTCATCGACATCTCGATCGAGATCCCCAAGACGAAACAAGGTGCTGAACAGCCATAGTATCCCTGAGGTAACCAGAGCTCATAGGCCCAATATGGAGTCATTTACCTCAGCCACCTCACAGCAGCAAGAAGGCATTCTTCTGACACCAGCATTACAGGCGCCTTCTATGATGGCACAAACTGTGAGTACTTCTCCTCATCCTACTCTACAAGATTTGAGAGCGGTAGCAACTGATATTAAAGACGCTTTCACCACAGCCATTATTGAATTAAAACAAGAACTGCAGGCTATGGCAGGCAGGGTGCAAGAGGTAGAACAGAAAACTGCCATTCACAACTCTGCTCTGAGGAAAGTTGACGCCTCAGTCAGCACACACTCCATGCAGCTGAGGGAAGTACAGAGACATGTGGAAGAACTGGATAACAGAGGAAGAAGGCATAACTTGAGGGTGAGAGGCCTGCCTGAAAGTGTAGATAATGTGCAGCTTCTACCCACAGTGTCAGCCATATTCAATCAGCTACTTGAAAGACCTAGCCATGACACCATTGCAATGGACCGGATTCACATAGCTCTTAGACCCAAAGGGAGGGACACAGATCCCCCAAGAGATGTAATCTGCTATATAAATGACTATAAACTAAAAGATGTGCTGAGGCAGGTGAGAGTAAAACGATCGTTGGTTTATGAAGGCCATTCCATTTCTATATACCAGGATCTTTCCGCCATAACCCTTAAGAATAGGAGAGGTCTACGCCCGTTACTGGAGGTACTACAAGCAAAGAACATCCCCCATCGATGGAAATTTCCTTTTACCCTCTCAGCTACTAACCACGGGCGTACAGCAATACTCAGGGCAACTGAAGAACTGGACTCCTTCTGCCACATCCTAGACATTCCCTTTACTCCAGTACCAAATTGGTATGCGGAATTTCAGATTTCTAGCCCCCGGCCTCGTAGCATGGATATGATGGAAACGCAAACCTCTCACTTCCGAAGACGTCGATCACCTTCAACTGGGAGACTGCATACCAATCTTGCTCCATCATCCCAATCTTCCAGTCCTCCGGAGGCTCCACTGACTAGAAGAGCCCGCAGAGATCGTTAGAAGTATACTCCAACACCCTTCTACCCCCCCCCCCCCCCCCCCTTCTATTTTACTGGATCAGTTTAGCTTAACTATGTCTGATGCACATATACTATGTATTACCTTTCATTTTCTTTCAGGTATTCTATCATATAATCCGCTGAATTATAATTGGAAGGGAAGATGTTGTTTTTTTTGAGATATTAAAACCCCCTTTTGTAATTTAAAAATTCAGTTATATATGGGTTTTAGACCCTGCAGACGTTTTACTGAAATAGTTCTGTGATTGTTTATTTCCATAGAAGAGTCTCTTTTATTTCTTTGGTCACAGTGCCATCTTGTGGTGAATTAAGTTATTACCTCAATAAGGTGAATGTCTTATATATATTCACACTATTACACAGTTTATATTCGAGGGATCCTTTACAAAAGCCTTCAAACGTAAGAATTGCCTGCCTAATATTTAGCTAATATAAAGGTCACTGTTCTTAGGTTGATTGTTACCTATTCATTATAACATTTTTCAGAGGGTTTCCGTTCTTATATTACACCCTAGGTGTTTGCTCTCTGCGTCTGAATATCGAATGTAATATCCTAGATGCAGAACTCTATTCTTAACACCTTACTTTTCTTCTAAGTGCACTATTATCAATGTCATTTTTGGTTATAAGTATTAAAGTACACTCATAGTTCCTCCTTGATGGATCATTGAACATTACTTAGTTTCCATTCAAGGCAATAACCCCAGTTCCAGATCTATTATATACACCCCCCCCCGTACTTCTAACACTAGAAATGTTATATATATAAAGGTTCATGGTCCGACGTGATAATACAAATAGATTTTCACACATTTCTTTTTATACTGGTCACCTCTCACATAGTGGTTTCTTGACTGTTTACAGTTTCTCTTAAAATTAGTCTGTCCTATACCACTGACTTTGACCGGCAGTCTGTCCCTTCCAAGTCAGTAGGTGAGCAGGATCTCACCTACCGCCGGTTCCCCTTACATCCTTTTAATACTCGGTTTCTTATACGTGCCTAAGTCATATTAACCCTTGATTTTCTTTCCCCGAGGCCGTCCCATAGGACTGAACATATACATACAGTGTTCGTACTTTAGTTCTTTATTTTTTATTTTATTTCCCTGTATTTCATTTTACGGTCTCTAGTGATCTACCCTTATTTCTCAGGTATAACTTACCCTTGTACGCGTTATGTCTTCCACACAGCCAATCATGCCTACAACGCCACTTAAAATAGTTTCACTAAACACTAAGGGTTTGAATCTACCTGAAAAAAGATCTCAATTATTATTGACGATGAAATGAAAACGGGCTGATATCATTTTTGTACAGGAGACCCACTTCCGTGGAGATTCTATACCAAAATTATATAATCTGAACTACCCTACTGTTTATCACGCAACGGATGCCACAACTAAAACAAAAGGTGTATTTATTCTTTTGCTAAACATATCCCTTTACAAATCACTGACACATTGATAGACAAATGTGGTAGATATCTATTCTTGAAGGGTACCTTTAAAGGCAATAAAATGACATTAGCTAACATTTATGCTCCAAATTGTGGTCAGGTTTCCTTCTTCCGTAATATCGTTAAATCTTTAACGGACTTCCAAGAAGGTACCCTGATTTTAGGAGGTGACTTTAATCTTCCAATGAATCCCCTGTTAGACACCTCAACTGGCACATCCTCTATGACGTATTCAGCCCTTAAAGCAATCAAATGCGAATTACAATCGTTGCTCTTGCACGATTCTTGGCACACCATGTATCCAGACTGTAAAGACTATACTTTTTTCTCTATTCCTCACGGTAAATATTCCAGAATCGACTACTTTTTTCTGTCTCAACCTGACCTTCCCTTTCTAGAAAACACGTCCATTGACCCCATGTATCTGTCTGACCACCACCCGATCTCTATTTGTTTATCCTTTCCTGAGCACAAGACCCGTTCACATACGTGGAAACTAGACCCATCACTACTTACAGACCTATCTATCTCTGCAGAAATAGAAGACTGCCTGAAACAATATTTCGCAATTAACCACGTCACCGAGACATCTCCGTCTATACACTGGGAGGCACATAAGTGTGTTGTCAGAGGTGTCTTTATTGCCGCAGCGGCTAAGAGGCGTAAACTCACACAAAAAAAATTCAACGACTTAACCCATGACATCCTTCACCTAGAAAAAACACATAAAAGAACGTTGCGAATTTTGTCCAATATTATTCAAAACTTTATAATCTAACCTCCCCTAAACCTCCAGAACATGACCTAGACAGACACACTCTGATGAAGGAGTTTCTCCGTAAATATAGCCCATCACAACCGAAACATATCAAACTTTGGACAAACCCTTTACTATAGAGGAAACGGGGGCAGCATTGAAAATGTTGAAAACAGGCAAAAGCCCAGGCCCAGACGGCCTCACGGTAGGGTATTACAAATCTTATGGCCATATTTTGACTCCCTACTTTACTTCTACATTTGATTCTTATGCAATTCCTACTTTGCACCCACGTGATTTATTGACTGCTCACATTACGGTTATCCCCAAACCAGGAAAGGATCCACTTTTAATTACTAATTATAGACCCATTTCATTATTAACCTTAAGTGGTATGCAAAAATTTTGGCCATTAGACTTCAACCTCTTCTCCCTGACCTAATTCATTTGGATGAAATGGGATTTGTTCCAGGCAGGGAGGCGAGGGATAATACCCTCAAGGACCTAAATATTCACCATTGGCTAACTACATCCAAAATGAAAGTTTTTTTTTTTTATCGTTGGACGCGGAGAAGGCATTTGACAGAGTGGCCTGGGACTTTATGATAGCAACCTTACAATCCATTGGTCTACCTGAACGTATGCTTAACTATATCCTCATGTTATACTCTAAACCAACTGCACAGGTCCGAATTAACGGCCACCTGTCTGGTGCCTTCTCCGTGTCCAACGGTACCCGTCAGGGCTGCCCACTATCCCCATTGATTTTTATCCTGACGTTGGAGCCCTTATTAAGAAACATTAGAGAAAACCCGGACATAAAAGGGATTACAATAAAAGATCGCACCTATAAAACTGCAGCTTTTGCTGACAATATTTTGCTATTTTTATCTGAACCGCTTATTACGCTCCCAAATCTTCATAAGACCCTTGAACACTTTCAGTTCTTATCAAATCTTAAGATAAATTTTGCGAAGTCTACAGCCTTGAATATTACCCTACCCACATCACAACGCACACAATGTCAACAAAACTTCCCGTTTAAATGGGATGATAGCTTCCTTACTTACTTAGGCATCAAAATACCTACCTCATTATCAAATCTATACTCTGCTAATTATCAACCAATATTACGAACTATTACTGAGGATTTAAAAAAATGGTCTGTAGGGCTCTTTTCCTGGTTTGGTAGAACGGCCATCATTAAAATGAACATTCTGCCGAGGTTATTATACATTTTACAAACAGTCCCCATACACATTCCTCCAATTTTCTTTACAACATATCCTAAAATATGCACAAAATTTATTTGGGGTACGACTCGCCCCAGAATAAACTTTGTCAGACTCACTTCCCCAAAATTGAGAGGAGGTTTAGGTGTACCAGACATACGCAAATACCAGTTAGCCAGTCACTTAAATAGAATTGTAGATTGGAATGTTCACTATTCTACCAAAGATTGGGTCCATCTGGAACATTCTTTCTCCCCGATTCCGTTAGCCCAGGCCCCTTGGATACTTATTAATAAAGTCTCGAAGCTATTTATGGCCCACCCATTGATTCTCCCAACGTTACGAGCCCACGCACATGCATGTGATAAATGCAAAATATCTTCAGTTAACGGCCCTTTAACTCCACTCAGACTAAACCCTACGTTTCCTCCAGGTATGACAACTTCCTTTCTAAGAGATGTTTGGCCACAGGTAAATGTTAGAGCTATGCAATTTTACAAACAGTAATATAAAATAAAAATATAAAGTTCATGTGAGTGGTAACACCAACAGATGAGTCCCTCAGATCAGCTCAAAGATAAAGGAACATAGATGAAAAACAGGCTTGACTGATGTCACTGTAAGGCGTATATACTCTTACCAGAAGTGTTGGATGTAGATACCGTACGGCATCCACATCAGACAGGCTTAAAGGTAGAATATCTTGCATCCATGGGTCAGGAGGAGACCACCGCAAACTGGAACCAAACAGCTTCCAAGGCAGGCCACTGGATCAGTCAGCAGTCACAGCACATAGTAGACATCCAAGCATCCGATGATCAAAGGGGATGACCCCAAGGACCGGGAAAAACGGGATAAAGAATGGAGACAACTCCGATGGTGCAGGTCAAAAAAATATATGTAAAATTTATTCACATAATCATGTGACAAATATAAAGATAAAATCTCGAGAAAATATAAAAATGGGTCGGCAATATGAGGGGTATGAGACAGCAGGCCCGACGCGTTTCGACTCTATCGGTCTTCTACAGGGGCATATCTCTAACCCCCCCATACTGCCAAAAACAATTTATAGACATGAGACTAACAGGATCCCGCCCACGTCGTCAGAAACAGGAAGTCCACACCTCCAGCCCGAACCAAGTGAAGTGGGGGGGGGGGGGAAATAAAATACCCATACATTCAAATATAAACGCTTAGGGAAATCTAAAAATCTCAATAACAAGGTAACAATCACGATATGACCTGAATGTGAGATGGATCCCCCGGCCAATCCATTAATGCGACCGTGGTTTAAATGAATGAATGCAAAAATGGATACCCCCGCTAGTGAGCCAGTCTGACGCTCAAGCTGTATGGGCCAATCTACGGCCAAGGACAGAATTCCCGCCAACGAAATGGACCAATCCCGACCCACTACATGACACATAATGTCATGTGACATGGGGCGTGAAGTCACATCCTGCCCGGAAGTGAACAGCCAATCACTGAGTGAGTGTCAATAGTGCGCAGTGACGCAAGTGCAGTGCGAGTCTCGTCATGACACGTAAGACGTGCGAGGTCATATGACCTAGGGCATGACAACCCGGGTGTAAACAAACACAAGGTGGAGTGACAAATGAAAAGTACAGCACGTTAGTGCGCGATGGCGTCACATCCGCTATAGAGCGGGAAACACAAAAACCCATGTGACCTGGGACGTAACAGCAAAAAAACGAACGGGATGCGCTAGTGCGCAATGACGTCATATATCAACGTGCGCCGTACGGACAGCGTCCTATGCGCTAGGTATCCATACCGGCAGTGGCGTTTGTTGCAAGTGAAAAAAGAGACGTCTTGCGTAATGACGTCATCGCTTGAAGTGGGCACGTTTATAGGCGTGATGAGTGCGTAGTAACGTCCATATGTTAAATGACGCAAGGTAAACAAAACACATGGACGTACTATGTGAAAAGGTGTTGGGCGTGACTAGGGCTGAGCAACTCCCGAAGAAAGATCTCTAAGAGCGCAAACACCCATATAGGAAAAAATATTATAGAAGGATATAAATAATCCGTGCAAAATCTTTACCAGGATATAATGTGAGAAACATAAATGTGTGTTGATGTGCATATCTTAAATATGATCAGAACACGGTGACACTGAGTATCAATCTCACATCCAGTGTACACTGTAAACCAACTCAAATAAATGATATGGAAATATATATAAAAAATACAAAAATATATGTAAAAAAGGAAAAAAGATCCCCACTACGATAGGCCCTAAAACCCCAATGTGAGTGAAGTGCTATTCACCCCCGGTTAATGAAACAGTTGATGTCCCACTCAACGTTCATACCGAAGGGTGAATAGCACTTCAACTCATGGATCCAATATGTTTCCAACCTAGAGACCCCTCGTAGGCTAGAGTCCCCACGCCAGTGAGGGACAAATTTATCAATTACTTGAAACTGAGTCCCTAAGTGGTGATCCTACCACCAAATACAAGAAAGCTTTGATTGAACTGATCGAGGAAGGTTTCTCTCTCAGTGTGCTCAATCGCAAGGAGAGGGAGTTTCTTGTCCCTCTGGCCCCTAGGATCCCTATTATATATTATCTTCCCAAGGTTCACAAGTGTCCTACCAATCCTCCAGGTCGCCCTATCGTGAGTGGCATCGATTCCGTGACCTCGAGGATTGGTAGGTACATTGATTTTTATTTACAGCCATTAGTTAGACTCATCCCCTCGTATCTTAAGGATACCAAAGATGTTATTCGGTTGCTCGAATCAGTTGAATACCAGGTGGGCCTGATCATGGTTACAGCGGATGTTTCCGCTTTGTATACCTGTATCTCCCATCATTTGGGTATTGGCGCAGTTGAGTTCTACCTATCCAGTCTCTCATCCCTTTCTTTGATTCAGAAAAATTTCATTTTGGATCTATTGCGATTTGCCACCAAGCACAATTATTTTTGGTTTCAGGGCACTTTTTACTCTCAGATTAAGGGAGTGGCCATGGGGGCCAAATACGCCCCCAGTGTGGCCAATCTTTTCATGGCCCAATGGGAGGAGGACGTCGTCTATGCCCTCGGACGTCCCGAACTGGTCCTTTGGACCAGGTACATAGACGACGTCCTCCTCCTATGGAAGGGTGATATGCCTTCCCTAGAGGATTTCATGACCACCCTCAATCGTAATGATCGGGGGATAGTCCTGAGTTACGAGGCCAGCTCTACGAACATACATTTTCTTGACTTGGAGATAGAGGCTACCACACGAGGCTTTGAGTTTAAAACTTATTTTAAGCCTACCGACAGGAATGGTTACATTCCTGTCGGGAGTTGCCATCATGAGCACTGGCTTAAATCAGTTCCTAGAGGACAGTTCCTTCGATTAAGAAGGAACTGCACGAACGATTCCATCTTTTTTCAACAGTGCCAGATCCTGAAACAAAGGTTCGTAGAAAAGGGATACTGTTCCGATACTCTAGATGCCGATATTGAATCTGTGGCAGTTGTAGATAGAAATTCTCTATTGGTTGATCATCCTAAGACCCCTAGAGATAACAAATTCAGGTGGTCTTTCTTCACCTCCTTTTCTACCCAACATAAGGAGGTCAAGAAAATCATAGCCAGACATTGGAAGGTCTTACGGAGTGACCGTGTCTTGGGACCTTCTCTCCCCGAACGGGCGGGCATCATTTTTAGGGGTGCCCGATCCGTTCGAGGCGATATTGCTCCCAATGTCGTTGACCCCCTAGGGCGACCTCATTTTTCCAGCAGTGCAAGGGGTATTTCCCATGTAAGAGATGCAACGTCTGCCTACACAACACACTGGGCAGACGAATGACAGACAGTTTTCTCTCCACTGTCACTGCACGTACTTATGCTATGAAACACTTCACCACATGCGCCACCAAATTTATTGTGTACCTGATCACTTGCCCGTGCAAGTTGCAGTATGTCGGACGTACCATTCGTACGTTTTCCATACGTGTCAACGAGCACTTGGCTAAAATTAGAAAGGGGTGCATTAAACACAGTGTCCCCCGTCACTATCGTGAACATCACAATAGAGACCTAACGGGGACTCAGTTTCAAGTAATTGATAAATTTGTCCCTCACTGGCGTGGGGACTCTAGCCTACGAGGGGTCTCTAGGTTGGAAACATATTGGATCCATGAGTTGAAGTGCTATTCACCCTTCGGTATGAACGTTGAGTGGGACATCAACTGTTTCATTAACCGGGGGTGAATAGCAATTCACTCACATTGGGGTTTTAGGGCCTATCGTAGTGGGGATCTTTTTTCCTTTTTTACATATATTTTTGTATTTTTTATATATATTTCCATATCATTTATTTGAGTTGGTTTACAGTGTACACTGGATGTGAGATTGATACTCAGTGTCACCGTGTTCTGATCATATTTAAGATATGCACATCAACACACATTTATGTTTCTCACATTATATCCTGGTAAAGATTTTGCACGGATTATTTATATCCTTCTATAATATTTTTTCCTATATGGGTGTTTGCGCTTTTAGAGATCTTTCTTCGGGAGTTGCTCAGCCCTAGTCACGCCCAACACCTTTTCACATAGTACGTCCATGTGTTTTGTTTACCTTGCGGCATTTAACATATGGACGTTACTACGCACTCATCACGCCTATAAACGTGCCCACTTCAAGCGATGACGTCATTACGCAAGACGTCTCTTTTTTCACTTGCAACAAACGCCACTGCCGGTATGGATACCTAGCGCATAGGACGCTGTCCGTACGGCGCACGTTGATATATGACGTCATTGCGCACTAGCGCATCCCGTTCGTTTTTTTGCTGTTACGTCCCAGGTCACATGGGTTTTTGTGTTTCCCGCTCTATAGCGGATGTGACGCCATCGCGCACTAACGTGCTGTACTTTTCATTTGTCACTCCACCTTGTGTTTGTTTACACCCGGGTTGTCATGCCCTAGGTCATATGACCTCGCACGTCTTACGTGTCATGACGAGACTCGCACTGCACTTGCGTCACTGCGCACTATTGACACTCACTCAGTGATTGGCTGTTCACTTCCGGGCAGGATGTGACTTCACGCCCCATGTCACATGACATTATGTGTCATGTAGTGGGTCGGGATTGGTCCATTTCGTTGGCGGGAATTCTGTCCTTGGCCGTAGATTGGCCCATACAGCTTGAGCGTCAGACTGGCTCACTAGCGGGGGTATCCATTTTTGCATTCATTCATTCAAACCACGGTCGCATTAATGGATTGGCCGGGGGATCCATCTCACATTCAGGTCATATCGTGATTGTTACCTTGTTATTGAGATTTTTAGATTTCCCTAAGCGTTTATATTTGAATGTATGGGTATTTTATTCCCCCCCCCCACTTCACTTGGTTCGGGCTGGAGGTGTGGACTTCCTGTTTCTGACCACGTGGGCGGGATCCTGTTAGTCTCATGTCTATAAATTGTTTTTGGCAGTATGGGGGGGTTAGAGATATGCCCCTGTAGAAGACCGATAGAGTCGAAACGCGTCGGGCCTGCTGTCTCATACCCCTCATATTGCCGACCCATTTTTATATTTTCTCGAGATTTTATCTTTATATTTGTCACATGATTATGTGAATAAATTTTACATATATTTTTTTGACCTGCACCATCGGAGTTGTCTCCATTCTTTATCCCGTTTTTCCCGGTCCTTGGGATCATCCCCTTTGATCATCGGATGCTTGGATGTCTACTATGTGCTGTGACTGCTGACTGATCCAGTGGCCTGCCTTGGAAGCTGTTTGGTTCCAGTTTGCGGTGGTCTCCTCCTGACCCATGGATGCAAGATATTCTACCTTTAAGCCTGTCTGATGTGGATGCCGTACGGTATCTACATCCAACACTTCTGGTAAGAGTATATACGCCTTACAGTGACATCAGTCAAGCCTGTTTTTCATCTATGTTCCTTTATCTTTGAGCTGATCTGAGGGACTCATCTGTTGGTGTTACCACTCACATGAACTTTATATTTTTATTTTATATTACTGGGGTCATTTCTAGTAATATTATTTACATTTTATGTTCCACATTGTTCACGTTTATTATTAGAATGTTGTAACATACATTCATATCACGTGCATGTATTAGCGCTACAATTTTTGGATTTGCATGTTTTTTTACTTTGTTTGTTTTGTTTGTTAGCGGCTTTTCACATTGTATAGTTTTAGTAGCGCGGTGTTTCCCACATATACAATTTTACAAACAGGACAAACAATTATCATTCTCTGAGATATCTTCCACACTTCAACATAAGAGGATGTCATACTGGATATTTTTACATATCAAACGTTTCTTGGACGCACAAGATCACCATACAACTTGGTCTCGCTCTACAACCCCTTTCGAAGACTTGTGCCTGCAAAAGGAACCCCAACGACACCTTATCTCCTCTTCCTATACATTATTGTTTCCACAGCAACCATACACTGATCATTGGAGTATCGCTAAATGGCACAAAGATCTTTCAATACATATTCCTGATAACCACTGGGACTCCATATACACAATCACCCATAAAGGTTCCTTGAATGTTTGTGTACAGGAAAACGCCTTTAAAATTCTCTCAAGTATAATACACCTTCTAAGCTACACCAATTCTACCCTTCCCTTTCACCCATGTGCTGGAGATGTGGTACAGATCTAAGGACATTGTTGCACATTTGGTGGTCCTGCACCAAAATACAACCCTTCTGGAAAAAGGTGCATAGACTCATACAAGATATCACATCTTATAAACTGGAATACTCCCCAGCTCAATTTATGTTGCACTATCCAGCTCACTCCATGCGCACATATTTCCGTTCCTTGCCCATGCACATGATCATGGTGGCAAATATGTGTATCCCCCGAAACTGGCGCTCTACTCTTCCACCAATGGTTAAAGATTGGTTTATTCGTATTCAAAAAACAGCTGAAATGGAAGAGATTATACATCAAGCCAAAGAAACGCAATTTAAATTCAACCAAACTTGGTCTTGCTGGCTACAATTCACCACTACCCAAGAATTTCAAGCTTTACAGGATGATACTCTTCTATCCCACAGCTCCCTTCCCGATACTTAATGTGTAGCTGGTCTTCACATTCCCCTCCTGGTCCTTTGGCTCGGCCTTACATGTTATCTGTCCTCCCCTCCCTTATCTTCCCTCACCTTAGATTCCCCTTTCCTATTATTAACATTTAGGATAGGATGTATCTGTTAGGTTAACTTGTCTTATGTATTGGGTCATTCTATGACTTGTCTTATGTATTGGGTCATTCTATGACTTGTCGATGGCTATACAAGCAATTGTTTAAATGCCAAGTGTGTCCATACCAGTCTCCATTGTCTCTTACCTTTTCAGCCTTTTCGATTCTCTCTCTTATGTTAAGACTTCATATCAATTCACATAAATACCTTAAAGCTCCATCTCTGTCATAAGTTTAATCCCATTTTGGGTATCTAGGTATAGAATTCCTTCCCATAATAGCAGTTTTGTACTCTTGAGCTTTAGAGATAATAATATTTGTCTACATTTTATCATTTATAGACACAGATCTATTTTGTTCTTTTTGGTGAGCATCCCATACATCACCAGATGTTACAAGTAATGTTTTATGCTCATGCTTTATTATTTTACGTTATGATGTGTTTCCTTTCTGTACACACTAATATTAGAAATTTATGTACAGCCATGTATATGCCGGAGTTCATTACGTTCTGTAACACATAAGTTCCATATATTGATTCAAATAGGATGTTACTCCATGAAAAGTACATACAGAAGTATATAAGTCAGAGCATTGACTTGAGTCCCCCCCACCTCCTTCCTTCCTGTCACATGGAGAGGACTCCATACGAGGTTTCATAAACTGTGTGCCTGAAAGCAAGCCGCTCCTGCCACCTGTGTGGATATATAAAGGGCTGAGCTGTGTTCCTAACACTCATTAGAACTGAAGAAGTGGCCCAGAAGCTCTGATGGGAACCCTGATGTAAGAGGGACTTTGATAGAACCCCGATGTAAAGGAGGGGGGCTCTGATGTAAGGAGGGGGGCTTTGATGGGAACCATGATGTAAGAGGGACTTTGATAGAACCCTGATGTAAGAAGGGGGGGTCTGATGGGAACCCTGATGTAAGGATGGGGGCTCTGATGTAACGGGGGGGGGCTCTGATGGGAACCCTGATGTAAGAGGGACTTTGATAGAACCCCGATGTAAAGGAGGGGGGCTCTGATGTAAGGAGGGGGGCTTTGATGGGAACCATGATGTAAGAGGGACTTTGATAGAACCCTGATGTAAGAAGGGGGGCTCTGATGGGAACCCTGATGTAAGGATGGGGGCTCTGATGTAAAGGGGGGGGGGCTCTGATGGGAACCCTGATGTAAGAGGGACTTTGATAGAACCCCGATGTAAAGGAGGGGGGCTCTGATGTAAGGAGGGGGGCTTTGATGGGAACCATGATGTAAGAGGGACTTTGATAGAACCCTGATGTAAGAAGGGGGGCTCTGATGGGAACCCTGATGTAAGGATGGGGGCTCTGATGTAAAGGGGGGGGGGGGGCTCTGATGGGAACCCTGATGTAAGAGGGACTTTGATAGAACCCCGATGTAAAGGAGGGGGGCTCTGATGTAAGGAGGGGGGCTCTGATGGGAACCCTGATGTAAGAGGGACTTTGATAGAACCCTGATGTAAAGGAGGGGGGCTCTGATGGGAACCCTGATGTAAGAGGGACTTTGATAGAACCCCGATGTAAAGGAGGGGAGCTCTGATGTAAGGAGGGGGGCTTTGATGGGAACCCTGATGTAAGAGGGACTTTGATATAACCCTAATGTAAGGGGGGGGGGTGGGGCTCTGATGAGGATTATTTTGTACCCATGAATATTTGTAAAATATATGATGTGGCCCTTATGCTGAGGAGTTTGGAGAGTCCCCTTTTCTACACTATAGCTATAGGGTCACTTTATATAACTATTCCATATGAAAGAATAATGATTACACACCTATGTGATATTGATGTATGTGAACTAAAAATTTTATTTAGAAAACAATCGTGGAACAAACTAAGAAACGTACTGTAATGGAAATGTGTAAGTTCTGTATATAGTTGTATTCTATTTTGTATGTATTGCACACTGCCCTCACTGTGCACACGGCACTAATAATGTTTTCAGTACATGTTTGCATTCTTTCGAGTCCTGATTAGAATTAGCCTGCCTATGTTACGCCCCTTCTTACCATAAACGTACAATTGTAATATTAATGTGATACCTACGTAATCATGTGTATAAAAACCTTCAATTGGGTCATAATAAAGCAGAACACTTATTTGGAAAGATGCTGAGTGTATCTTTTGTGTCCGTTCTCAACTGCAGTAGTTATTATAAATTTGGAACCAATAATCAATATGAGGATAGGAGTTGCCTATCTATAAATTCTTGTGTCACATACTTAAAATGATATACATGCCTATGGCATGGTGTAGTTTTAAATGTAGGCTCCAGGGGCCACTGCTGTACTGTATTTCTCCATATCACTTTTTAATGAAATAGATCCTGCATGTGTTATTACTGGTGTTTACCACCAGAGGGGGGCACTATACACACACACTATGTAGGTTAATATTCGCTTTTAGCTTTGCAGCCATCTCCATTAGTAGTGGTTCTACAATAATTTTCTTTGCTGCAGTTTTATCAAACATAAGAAAACTCCACCAGAGTCCCCTCCAAGCTGTGAAAGAGCAGAACATATACCGCAGCGCTGTACAGAGAACACTGAACCAGTGACATCGGTCTTTGTACCAGAGGAGCTTACACTCTAATGTCCCCTCCCCCACAGTCACACACTATTATTATTATACAAATATATAGCTCTGGCATATACTGCAGTGCGGGGAATTGAACGCTTTATTCTTTGTAAATGATTTAGTTAACCTCTTCATTGCTATGAAATGTTGGAGGTGTTTTTATCTCCCCCCCCCCCCCCCCCCCAATCCCTCTAGTACCAGGACATGTGATCAGGAAATGTCAGGGTCTTTCTATTTCGATTTGCATAATCTTATCGGTGAGTTAAGGATGTATACAATCAGTGTGTGATTGATAACTTGTCTCGGTATCTGTGAACAGTTATCCCGGTTTATTACAGTAGAACAGCTGTGCTCAACCATCCCTGCAATTACTGTCACGTTCACAGCATTGGAGAGACGGCGTGTTGTGTACAATGGCGCCCTGTATTCTGAGTGTGTTTTGTCTACACCCATAATTGTACTGCTGACCGCAAACCAAACACACTAATTATATAATTGATGTGTTTAAGTTGTCATTAACAGTACAGCTATGAGTGCAGACATTGATTCAGACTCAGTGCATGCACTTCAGACCACTGATCAACCACAATACATGCACTTCAGACCACTGATCAACCCCAATACATGCACTTCAGACCTCAGATCAAGGCAGGAAGGATCACTATGGCATCTGAAAGGCAGGAAGGAAGGATGGATCACTATGACACCTGGAAGCCAGGAAGGATCACTATGGCAAATGGAATGCAGGAAGGAAGGATCACTATGTCACACGGAAAGATCACTATGGTACAAGGAAGGAAAGCTCACTATGACACATGGAAGGTAGGATCACTATGGCACATGGAAGGATTACTATGGTACATGGAAGGCAGGAAGGATTACTATGACACACGGAAAGGCAAGAAGGATGACTGTGGCACATGGAAGGCAGAAAGGATCACTATGGCAAATGGAATGCAGGAAGGAAGGATCACTATAGCACATGGAAGGATCACTATGGCACATGGAAGGAAGAGAGGCCCAGGCAGACATTTACTCTTCCGCCCACACAACCCTTTCCCAGGCACAGATTGGCTGCACACCGGGGTTGTGGATGGGCACAGGAGGACATGGGGAAAAGGTGGAGCTGATCTAGCCTGCCTCCTCCTTTTCCTCCTCCCTCCCCATACGCGCAGATGACAGGGGGTTTAGTGGAGCCCAGTGGCGAAACTTGTTCTGGCAACACTCTTCACTGCAGGACTCAGCCCTTATTCTCAGGACACCGGGATTTACTTGAAATTCCAGGGACGGTTGGGAGGTATGACTTCAGACCTCAGATCAGCCCCAGTGCATGCACTTCAGACCTCAGATCAGCCCCAATGCATGCAGTTCAGACCTTACATCAGCTCCAATGCATGCACTTCATACCTCAGATCAGCTCCAATGCATGCACTTCATACCTCAGATCAGCCCCAATGCATTCACTTCAGACCTTGGATCGGCCCCAATGCATGCACTTCAGACCTCAGATCCAGTGGCAGCTGGTGCTCCATTTTTTTTGGGGGGGGGGGAGTGAAAAAACTACCCGCCACCCCCCTCCCTTCACAGTCCCAGTAGTACTCACCCCCTGAATGCGGCTGCTCTGAGTCTGAAGCCCTGGGCTGATATCAGCTCCATCACGGTTACTTCATTCTTCAGGGATCCCGTCTCGGCCCTGGGCTGGCTATGGGCTCCCTCATAAGACTGGAAGCAAAGACTCTCACCCATCGGGTCCCCGCCCATGGCACTGCAGGCTAAAGCCCTCTGGATTTCCCCCTCTGCTCACTCTGGCCTTGCCCTGTCCACATACGGAGATCCATCCTGCCAAAATTGAGGCTCAGGGAAATGCGGGGCTCCCCCGCTCAGCGCCGCATACCTCCCCCTGCATCTCCAATAAGGTCGCTACTCCTCTCGGCCAATCCGGTCTTACAACCCGCTTCCTGATTGGCCGAGATTAGACCACCCCATTGCATGCACTTCAGATCAACTTCAATGCATACACCTCAGACCTCAGATCAGCTCCAATACATGCACTTCAGACATCATTCAGCTCAAGTTCAATTAACAAGTCTGTTGCAGAGACTTTACTGAGCACCCCACCGGCTGCTTCTCACCCCACCGGTGAGAAGGGCTTATCCGGGGGCTGCTGAATCCAGTCTGTGGAGCTGTTTTATCCTCTGGATTTTTCTACCAACTCTACCTCGCAATTATAAAGTGCCTGAACTCACCTCTAACCCTCTGACCCTTTTTATTGGGAGACTTTGCTTCTATTTTTGAATAAATAACCATAAAAAGGACTAAGTATTGGAAATTCACATTCTTTGGGCCACTTTCCACAGGATCCCTAAGACGGAGATGCAAGCAGTTGAGGTAACGGTAAAGCCAAAATCAAACCAGCAGTAGACATGTGCAAAAGGAAAACATTTGTTTCGTTTCGTTTTAATTCGTTAATTAATTAATTTCGTTTAGTTAGATTTGTTAAATTCGTTTTCGGATATCGTTTCCTTTTTTGACCGATTTTCGAATTCGAAAATATTTCAACCGAATTCGAAAATATTTTGCGACCCAAATTTGGGTCCACGTATCTCAGGGTCATTTAGCGATAGATATGTTGTAGTGCTAGTTCTACTGTGTTTGCATACCAAACTTGGGGTTTCTAGCTACAAGTGGCCCTGAGATATGTGGCCCCAAATTCGGGTCGAAAAATGTCATTCTCTGCTGCAGAAAAGTGCTTGACATTTTGCGACCCGACTTTGGGGCCACGTATCTCGGGGCCACTTGTAGCTAGAAACCCCAAATTTGGGGTTTCTATCACCAAGTGACCCCGAGATAGGTGGACCCAAAGTGGGGTCACAAAATATTTTTGAATCCGGTTGAAATAGATTTGAATGCGGTTGAAATAATTTCAAATCATGTTGAAATAATTTCAGGTAGAAATATTTCAACCGGATTCGAAAATATTTTGCGACCCAACTTTGGGGCTACGTATCTCGGGGTTACTTGGTGATAGAAACCCCAAAGAAAAGAGTAGAACAGAATAGAAAAAAATATATAATTTAATAGCAGATCTCCTGTAGACTATTAACAGCCATTTCACTTCTTTTTTTTGTAGTTCTTCTGCAGACTGTTAGAATCAACTTTTTTTTTCAAAGTCGGGTCGCAAAATATTTTCGAATCCGCTTGAAATAGTATCAACACGATTTGAAATTTTTTCAACTGCATTTGAAATGATTTCAACTGCATTTGAAATTATTTCAACTGCATTTGAAATTATTTCAACTGCATTTGAAATTATTTCAACTGCATTTGAAATTATTTCAACTGCATTTGAAATTATTTCAACTGCATTTGAAATAATTTCAACCGGATTCGAAAATATTTTGCGACCCGACTTTGGGTCCAGGTATCTCGGGGTTACTTGGTGATAGAAACCCCAAATTTGAGGTTGTAGTGCTAGTTCTACTGTGTTTGCATACCAAATTTGGGGTTTCTAGCTATAAGTGGCCCCGAGATACGTGGCCCCAAAGTCGGGTCACAAAATGTCAAGCACTTTTCTGCAGCAGAGAATGACATTTTTCGACCCGAATTTGGGGCCACATATCTCGGGGCCACTTGTAGCTAGAAAACCCCAAATTTGGTATGCAAACACAGTAGAACTAGCACTACAACATATTTGGGGTTTCTATCACTAAGTGACCCTGAGATATTTAGAATTTCGTCCGCGATTTTTCGATTCGAAAAAAATTCGGATTCGGTTAAATTCGTTAGTATTGTAATTCGGTAATTGGGATGCATCCGAATGTATGTAATGAAAAATTCGTCCGAATTTCGATTCGGAACATAACGAAATGCACATGTCTAACCAGCAGCTCCTTCGGGGGTTATTTAAAAAGGGATGTGGAGCTATATAGTGTCTCAGCAGCCCAGTTCATAATTTTGTGCCCGTGTCCCTGCCGAACATTTGGCATGTAAGGAGTTAACTGAGTTCAGTTATCTCTAAGGTTGCAGCTCGGCGCTTGGCTTTTTTTTGTGCCTGAATCTGGCCCATGCACAGTTGCTGTAGAGGAGACATAGGCAGGGCCACACAGGGAAAGGCGAGCGGCCACCGCAACCCACATCAGCCCTGTTTGGACTGAGGCCCACCATGTGGCCCGATCACCAACAAGGCCCACTCCTGCTAGAAGGACATGCGGCCTGGGGTCCTGACCCACCGGACGAATGCATGGCGTGCCCTATGGTTAGTCCGGGCCTGTCTGTCGCTGACTTGCAAATTTATGGAGAGAAGAAGGCGTTCTGTGTTCTGCACGACCTCTATTCTCTCTTGGGGGTTCACCAGACCTCAATATTGTCACAGGAGAAGCTACCAAAAGCGGTCAGCTGACCGTACTTCTCCGTCACACTTTTATGTTCATATCTGGGGAAGTGTGAGGGAAAGGAAGACCTTTGGAGAGACCGGTGCTCTTCATCATAGCAAAGTCTTATTTACAGAAGGCTTTAGTTGGAGTTGTATTATTCTAAGTGATGGAGCCACCATAAAGAACTTCTAAGAAAGGTCTAAAAGGTGCATTCAAGGCAGACACATCAATAATAATGCACAATGGAATCTCCTTGACATGAAACGTACCTTCTATTCAACATAAACGTGGGAAACTAAACAGCAATATAACCTACGCACAGCAAAAATATGTCAAGTCAGTTAAATAAGCACGGTATGCTTAGAGGAAAAATCGTACCTGTTCTACAGGAACATCAACTGTATCCTCGAAAGTGGACCTGTGGTCACATATACACTCACCGGCCACTTTATTTGGTACACCGGTTCCATTGCTTGGTAACACAAATTGCTAATCAGCCAATCACATGGCAGCAACTCAATGCATTTAGGCATCTAGGCGTGGTGTAGACAACCTGTTGAAGTTAAAACCGGGCATGGGGAAGAAAGGGGATTTAAGTGACTTTGAACGTGGCATGGTTGTTGGTGGCAGACAGGCTGGTCTGAGTGTTTCTGAGATTTTTAGACACAACCATCTCTCGGGTTTACAGAGAATGGTGGGAAAAAGAAAATATCCAGTGTGGAGGAAGGTTGATGTCAGAGGTTAGAGGAGAATGGGCAGACTGGTTCCAGATGATAGACAGGCAACAGTAATAACCACTCGTTACCCACCCAAAGTATGCAGAATACCATCTCTGAACGCACAACACATCCAACCTTGAAGCAGATGGGCTACAACAGCATAAAGACCACACTGGGTGCCACAACGGTCAGCTCAGAACAGGAAACTGAGGCTACAATTGGCACAGGATCACCAAAAGTGGACAATAGAAGATTGGAAAACGTTGCCTGGTCTGATGAGTCTGGATTTCAGCTGAGACATTCAGATGGTTGGGTTAGAATTTGGCGTGAACAACATGAAAGCATGGATCCATCCTGCCTTGTAATGGTGTGGGGGCGATATTTTCTTGGCACACTTTGGGCCCCTTAGTAAATCTCAAAAGCCATTCTAAAGCATGGTGGGAGGGGCAGAGACACAAACTACTGTGGGGAAATTGTACAATTGTGGGAGAGGCAGAGACAGACACCTGTGGGGAAATCTTGCCATTGTGGGAGCGGCAGAGACACAAACTACTGCAGGGAATCTCACCATTGTGGGAGGGGCAGAGACACAAACTGCGCCACCATGCCTCCAAAAAGTTAGTGGTGATTCTGTCACAGCTCTCTGCTCCGCCCCCTCCTCCTCTTCTTCCTCTATGGCCTCTTCTGCAGAATTGTCCTCTGAACCAGCAGTGCTCCGTAAGCGCTCAAGGGGCTACGCAAGCAGTCAGGCTAAAAGATGCCATGCGGTGCTTGAGTTGGTCTGCCTAGGGGACAGGAGCCACACTGGGGCATAGATTCTGTCAGTTCTGCAGGGGCAGGCTCAGAAGTGGTTGACGCCATGCCAGCTTCAGCCAGAAATGGTTGTATGTGACAATGGCACCAACCTTCTCTCCGCCCTCTGACAGGGGCACTTGACCCATGTTTCATGTTTGACACACGTCCTGAATTTGGTGGTGCAGCATTTCTTGACCAGGTACCCAGGCTTGCAAGATCTCCTGAGGCAGGCCAGAAAAGTCTGTGGTCATTTCCGCCGGTCATACAATCCCCGTGCTCAACTGGTTGACATTCAAAGGGAATGCAACCTGCCCACCAACCGCCTCATTTGTGACATGCCAAACCAGGTGGAACTCAACGCTGGCAATGCTGCAGTGGCTGCACACACAACAGAGGGCCATCAATGAGTACCTGTGCGAGTATGGCACCAGGACAGGGTCAGGGGAACGTGGCTTCTTTTCGCCACGCCAGTAACTACTTATTAAGGATGCATGCACTGTCCTGTCACCATTTGAGGAGGCCACAAGTATGGTGAGCAGCGAAAATGCATGCATCAGTGATACTGTCCCTCTAGTCTTCCTGCTGGAGCACATGCTTCATGGAATCATGGACAGGGCACTTGAGGCAGAACAGCAGGAGGAAGAGGAGGACTTCCTTACCTCTCAAGGCCCCCTTTATCCAGATAGCTTTCCTGCGGGCCGGCTAAACACACAGGAAGAAGAGGAGGAGGAGGATTGTGTTGGCATGGATGTAGAGGATAACATGCAGAAGTCTTCAAGGGATGGTTTTCAGTCCCCAGAAACCCAAGGAGTTGTACATGGCTGGGAGGAGGTAGTTACGGATAATGTGATCCTTAGTGACCCAGAGGACTCAGAATCGAATGCCTCTGCAAATTTACGCTGCATGGCCTCCCCGATTCTGCAAAAGGACCCTAGGATTTGTGGTATCAAGAAGAGGGATCATTACTGGCTGGCAACCCTTCTTGATCCACATTACAAGGGTAAAGTTGCAGAACTCATCCTGCCTTCACAGAGGGAGCAGAGGATAAAACATCAGGAGGCATCAGGAGGCCTTGAATAAAAGTTTGTGTAACGCCTTTCCAGACCCTGGGAGATTACCATTTCCTGGTGCTGGACAACGTGTTTCTGAGGCTTCGTTCGGTCAGAGGAAGAGCGGTGGAGAAGGTGGCCAGCTGACCGATACCTTTAAACAATCTTTCAGTCCTCAGCCCCAAGGTCTAATGGTTTAAGCAACCATCGCCAGAGTCTGCATTGTATGGTGCAGGAATATCTAGGGGCAAGAGCAGACTTGGAGACCTTTCCAACAGAGCATCCACTGGGTTATTGGGTCTTGAGGATGGACCACTGGCCAGAACTTGCTCAATATTCAGTTAAACTACTGGCCTGTCCTGCATCCAGCGTGCTTTCTTTGCTGGAGGGTTTGTAACGGATCAAAGAGTGTGCCTGTCGGTCAATAGGCTCACATTCATAAAGATGAATCAGTCCTGGATCAACAGCTATCAAGCACCTGATGCTGATGTAACTGAATTTGCTATGGATCTGGGATCCCTTGAAGACTGCCTATGCTGCCTATCCTATTCCTCCTGAATCTTGATGATGCTAGCTTCCAACAATATTTTTGGTTTAGGGCACCACCAACACCCAAGGCCCAATTTTTCTGCCCCTGTTTAACAGGGGCATGTAATTACAATTTTTGAAATAATATTTAACAGCAGGGCCCGTTCCTGCGCCCAACAAGAGTAACTGTGAGGGGTTACAGTGTTGTGGCACCACCAAAACCCAAGGCCCAATTTTTCTGCCCCTGTTTAACAGGGTCATGTAATTACAATTTTTGAAATAATATTTAACAGCAGGGCCCGTTCCTGCGCCCAAAAAGAGTAACTGTGAGGGGTTACAGTGTTGTGGCACCACCAAAACCCAAGGCCCAATTTTTCTGCCCCTGTTTAACAAGGTCATGTAATTACAATTTTTGAAATAATATTTAACAGCAGGGCCCGTTCCTGCGCCCAACAAGAGTAACTGTGAGGGGTTAAAATGTGGCACCACCAAAACCCAAGACAAGGTGCTTTGGGGGGGACCCCAAAGCACCCTCCCCATGTTGAGGCCCTGCGGCCTGCCAGGTTGCATGCTTGGATATGGTTCTGGTGTGGATTTTGAGGGGACCCCCACGATATTTTTTAAATTTTGGCATGGGCGTTCCCCTTAATATCCATACCAGACCCAAAGGGGGGGAACCCAAGCTTTTTTTTTCAATGATTTTTTTTTGTATATTGCCGGGATCAGGCAATACATTACAGCTGCGAGCAATTTTAAATGACATTTTTTTCCTTTAGAAATGTAATTTTTCTGCGGTACTGTTATAAACATGGGAAAGATGCGCTACTTTACAAGGATACTAAGGGGACCCCCCCAGGCATGATATTTAAAGGAATATTTCATTTCTATTATTTCACTTTAAGCATTATTAAAATCGCTGCTCCTGAAAAAACTTTTTTTGCATTGTTACATGTCCCCTGGGGCAGTACCCGGGTCCCCAAACACTTTTTATGGCAATAACTTGCATATAAGCCTTTAAAATTATTACTTTTGACTTTTCACGTTTGTGTCCCATAGACTTTGATGGTGTTCGCATGTTTGCACAAATTTTTTGTCTGTTCGCATGTTCTGGTGCAAACCGAACCGGGGGGTGTTTGGCTCAACCCTAATCACAGCAGAGGTCCCACCTTCATATCAGAGGTTCCCCCTTCACACAAGAGGTGCCTCCATCGCATCAGAGGTCCCCATCACATATTAGGTTCCCCCTTCACATCAGAGCCCCCCTTCACATCAGGGGTCCCCCCACCACATCAGAGCAACTCTAACATCAAAGGTCCTCCATCACATAAGAGCCCCATCAGGGTTGCCAGCCTCAGTAAAACCAGGGACAGTATATAAAAATCTGTGTTTTTTTTACATCTGTTTCTGAAATATCCCTTACCGACATCCCTTTGGTCTAAAAATCCAGAGATTATAGCTGCCCCACCTCTCCAGTACCTTCTCAGCCAATAGAAACATGTCTTTGTATACTGTGTGTACATGTATGTGTATACTGTGTGGCCCCATAATCTCTGATTGTTTGGGGGCCCCCTAATCTCCTATTGCCCTGGGGCCCCATGAGTTGTCAGTCCGCCCCTGGATTGTAGTGATACTAAAACCAGGAAAGGAACCACACAAGCCAGAATCATACAGGCCCATATCCCTACTGAACACAGACCTGAAACTTCTTACTAAGACTATAGCTTTGCGACTTGCTAAAGTAGTATCCAAACTGGTACACCTGGATCAATCCGGCTTCACACCAAATAGGTCAACAGCTAATAACCTGCGCCGCCTATACCTCAACATGAAAATCCCCACTGATAATCAGGGCCACAGAGCTATTCTCTCGCTAGATGCCGCTAAGGCGTTTGATAGTGTTGAGTGGGACTTTTTATGGCGGGTACTGGAAAAACTTAATCTGGGTGATAACATTATCTCCTGGATCAAACTAGACATGTGCACAATAGAAAAATTTGTTTAGTTTTGTTTCTGTTCGTTTCTGTTGAATCGTAACGATTCGTAATTTCGTAAGTCGTCGGTGTTCGTATTCGGACTCGTTCGTATTTTCGTAAGAGTTATTTTTTCGCTGATTCGTATTTCCGTTAGTCTAATTTTTGTTTATTCGAAATTCGTATTTTCGTTATATTTCGTATTCGGACGCATTCGTATTTTCGGAAGAGCTATATTTTCGTTGATTTGAAATGATTCGTATTTCCGTTAATCTAAGATTTCGATTTAATTACGTAGATTTAATTACATCCGTACTTTCGTGAGATTGATTTATTCGTACTTTCGTAACATTGTTTTCGTAGATTCGTAATCGGAGCATAATTCATAATTTTATGTAATGTGTATGCTATTTATATGTTTAAGAAACAAAGAATTTCTCTCTCACAAGTCAGAACTTGTTAAAAGTTTTTACTAAGCATCAAACAGGTATACATAAATCACATGCCTAAGATAATAACAGAAAAACATCACATGAAATATGAAAATACAGAAATGAAATGGATTACATAACACAAATATTTTGCATGAGTGCAAAAATTACACACATTTTAGTGAAATAAAGAAAAACTCAGCTGTGGAAATGGAAGTTAAGTGTAAATGGATATCTCATTTTGGGGAGACAAATTTTGATGTGTGAATGATACCTAACAAAACACCAAAAAAAAATTTGTATTACAATCCATTACTCCTTAAGCCCCATACACACGGTAGGATTTTCCGATGGATTCTGTCCTATCCTACAATGTTGTCGGAAAATCAGACCGTGTGTAGGCACCATCGGACAGTTTCCATCAGATTGTCTGACGGACAAAGTCCTATCTCCTGCTGGATAGATTTTTGGACAACAAGGTCCGATCACACCAAATCCGATCGTGTGTATGGTAGTCCGACCGGACAAAGTGCTACGCATGCTCAGATCACATTACAAGACCAAAGCTATTGGCTACTAACCTCTACGTAGTCCCGTCGTAGGCAACAAACGTCACCACGTTCAGAATGATCGGATTTTCCGACAACTTTGTCCGACCGTGTGTACGCAAAACCAACATCAGACAAAGTATGACGGACATGGTCTGACGGACCTGGTCCTCGGATAATCCGCGCGTGTGTATGGGGCTTTAGAGTGGGTATAAGAGTGAACAGAACCGGGTCACATTGGGCAATCTGTAACAGTGAGTTCTGTATCTAGTCATTCCTAAAGGGGACTGATTGGGACTAATATGAAGCCTAAAGCCCCATACACACGGTCGGATTTTCCGATGGATTCTGTCCTATCGGACAATGTTGTCGGAAATTCCGACCGTGTGTAGGCACCATCGGACAGTTTCCATCGGATTGTCCGACGGACAAAGTCCTATCTCCTGCTGGATAGATTTTTTGACAACAAAGTCCGATCACAATAAATCCGATCGTGTGTAGCGAATTCCGACGGACAAAGTGCTACGCATGCTCAGATCACATTACAAGACCAAAGCTATTGGCTACTAGCCTCTATGTAGTCCCGTCGTAGGCAACAAACGTCACCACGTTCAGAATGATCGGATTTTCCGACAACTTTGTCCGACTGTGTGTATGCAACACCAACATCGGACAAAGTACGACGGACATGATCCGACGGACCTGGTCCTCGGATAATCCGAGCGTGTGTATGGGGCTTAAGATTGCTAAATCTAACATCAGGTAATCTTTATAGAAGTAAGCTATAATAAAAGAAAAAGTTGTTCCAGAAATACGGATGTAATCATTACCGGAAAAGTATGTATGAACAAAATAATTTTATAGGATAATATGGACATTATCCACTACAAGAATAATATAAATCTAACTAATAAATAGTTAAGGGTAAGAAAGTAACCATCTCATACTCCACAGTGGAAGATGAAAGACTATGAGGGTATGGAAGGGAGAGAGAGAGAGTCAGGATTTTTGTAAGGACGTTCCAGGGGACCAAGGGGTGTCTGGGGTTGACTCATCATATATTACGTGAGGACAGGATTGCCTAGTAATAGTGAGGAGTCGTTCTGTAAATCCCGGAATTCCTGAGTTGTGGTAAAGTGAATCCAGCAAGACCAGGTTTTAGAAAATTGTATTTGGGTTTCTCTGGACTGGTGAATTATTTCTTCCATGTCTGCTGTCTTTTGGATTCGAGTGAACCAATCTTTCACAGTTGGTGGAAGTGTGGAGCGCCAATTCCGTGGGATACACATGTTCGCAGCAGCCACCATATGCATCGGTAGGGAATGTAAGTAGGTGCGTATTGGATGAGCTTGGTAGTGTAATAAAAATTGCGCTGGGGAATAATCTAGTTTGTGTTTTGTCACTATTTGTATCACTCTGAACGATCGTCCAGAAAGGTTGGATTTTGCTGCAATGCCACCATATATGCATAAGTGTTCCAGTTTCAGTACAACATCTCCAGCACATGGGTGAAAGTGATGGGTAAATTTTGTGCAATTTAGATGGAGTATTATACCATCTGGATAATATTTTAAACGCATTCTCTTGCATGCAAACATTTAAGGAGCCTTTGTGGGCGATCGTATAGATAGATTCCCAATGATTGTCAGGTATGTGTAAGGAGAGATCTTTTTGCCATTGTGTACTGTTACCATGATCATGTGGCGGATGTTGAGGGAACAATAAAGCGTAGGAGAAAGAGATAAGGTGACATTGGGGTTCAATTTAAGTGGGGATAAGGGGCAGCCCTGACGGGTGCCATTGGAGATGGAGAAGGCGATTGACAGGTGGCCATTTACCCTGACCCGGGCAGTAGGTGCGGAGTATAGCATTAATATAAAGTTGAGCATGCAATCTGGTAAACCAATATACCGCAGGGTTGTTGCCATATAATCCCAGGCCACCCTATCAAACGCCTTCTCCGCATCCAAGGATAAAAAGAATCCCTTCGTTTTTGAAGAGGTAAGCCAGTGATGAATATTGATAGCTTTCAGGGTATTGTCTCTTGCCTCCCTGCCAGGGACAAACCCTACTTGATCTAAGTGAATTAGGTCAGGGATCAGGGGTAGAAGTCTATTAGCTAGTATTTTGGCGTACCATTTGAGGTCAACATTTAATAATGAAATGGGCCTATAATTTGTAACCAGATGTGGATCCTTTCCAGGTTTGGGGATAACTGCAATGTGAGCAGTTAATAGGTCTCTTGGGGGTTTTGTTGGTGTAGCATAAGCGTTGAAGGTAGATATAAAAAAGGGAGTCAAGATGTGAGTATAAGACTTGTAGTATCCTACTGTAAAGCCGTCCGGCCCCGGACATTTGCCCGTTTTTAATGATTTTAAGGCTGTCTCTGTTTCCTCTAAAGTGATTGGTTTGTCTAGTTTTTGATGGTCCGAGTCTGTTATAGGCGAGGGACTATAGCGGCTAAGGAAATCTGAAATAATAGAGTGTCTGTCAGAACTGTGTGTACGTGGATTTGTATTCGTTTGGTTATAGAGTTTAGAGTAGTACTGTACAAATTGGTCAGCTATATCTGGCGTAGATGAGACCCTCTAACCCTTTGCATCTGTGAGAGTGTGAATCGTGTTGGCAGATCTCTTAGCCTTTAAAGCTCTGGCGTGCAATTTACCAGCTTTGTTGCCAAACTCATAAAACTTTTTTTGACGTAAAATAAATGACCGTTTAGTTTGTTTGCCCAACAGTTCCAACAGTTATTTCCTAAGAGCTATCAGGGAAGTTAAGGTATCTAGAGCATGAGTTCTTTTATGAACTTTTTCTTTTTTTTTAATTTTTTTAATTTTTTTTTATTTATTTTTTTTTCCACCTCAGCGAACGTTTAAGAGACTTTTATTCAACTTGACGTTCATTTTTGTCTCTTACTTTAAATCACATCATTGTGGAGTTTTCTCTCTTTTTTTTTTTTTTTATAAATCTAAACAAATCATACACCCCCCCTCCCCCCCCCCCCCCTTGCAATCTTTTTTTTTTTTTTTGAATAGGCCGCTACTTCTTATTCAATTACCGTGTATTTGATAGGATCTTTATCGTGTAACCTCTTCAACATATTTTCATGTATTTTTAAATTCCTTCCAAGCTTTCCATTTATCCCTCACATCTCCGCTCGGTTCACTCACTTCCCCTTTCTCGTCTATATTTTCCAGGTTTTGAATTTTGCTTATCTGGAAAATTAAGTCCCTAATTCTCGGGCTCTCTGCAACTCTCCAGTTTTTTGGGATCTGATTTTTTGCTTCATTTAAAACAATAGGAATTAACGAATTTTTATATTGTTTAACAGGGAGATCTGTACCATGGAACAAACATGTCCATGGATCATCTGTTATTTCCATCCCCGTAATCTCCTTTATTAACTGACGGACTCCGTTCCAATAGTTTTTAATAACGGGGCACTCCCACCAAATATGGGCTGTGTTTCCCAATTGTTTACACCCACGCCAGCACTCTGCGGATTGGTCTGTTGCGTATCTGCTGATTGTTTCGGGTGTGATGTACCACCTTGCGAGGCATTTGAAATTTGTCTCTATCGACCTATTGTCCACCCCTGAACTGTGTAGTAATTTTAAAATTGTCTTCACTTTCTGTGTGCTACAACGTGCTCCTAATTCTCTTTCCCACTTTTTTATGTATGGCGGGTCCTCCAAGTCGTCTCCCTCCATTTGTATTTTATATATTCGCCCTATGTTCTTCCTTGAATGTGCTTTCAAACAGAGCTTCTCTAATGGTCTATAATTCTCTTTCCCTCTTAGTGGGTGGGGCAATTTTTCAATAAAGTGACTCAGTTGGAGGAACCGCCACACATCTAACTTCATTAAACCGGTGTCCCTACTCAGTGTTTGAAACGTTTTAATTTTACCTTGGTAAATTATATCCTTAATTTGTGCTTTTTCGTTTTTTATCCACTTTCCCCCCACTTCTTTTTTCCCCGGTGTGAAAAAATCATTCTGACTCAAATATATTAGTGGAGAGTTATATGTCCATTTTTTTTGTGCGTGAATGCGATCCCAAATTTTTAGTGCTGAGTGTGTAATTTCATGTGTACCTAATCCCATATTTCTATATTGTGGGGGGTTCCATATTATTCTCCCTAGCTGTGCACCGCTCATTTCTTTTTCTAACCTAACCCATCTTTTTTCATTAGCCTCTTTCGCCCACTCTATCACCCGAGTTAGAACAATCGTGTTGTGATATTTTTGGAAATCCGGCACCGCTAATCCTCCCTGTTTCTTTCCCCTACTTAAAACGTTGAATGCTATTCTCGGTTTTTGATTGTTCCATATATACTTTGAAATTAGCCCTTTCAGTGTTTTTAAAAATATTTGCGGGAGTGATATGGGAAGCATTTGTATCTTGTAGAGAATTTTTGGGGCTAGCACCATCTTCGTCGCATTGATCCTGCCTATCCAAGATAGTGAGGTTACTGAGAGCCTTTTAATTTCAGTTTTAATTTCATCCAATAAAGGAATAAAGTTAATATTATATATTTCTTTAACCGTGGGTGCTAATTTGATACCTAGGTATTTGATCTCTTGTTTCCAGGGAAAATTAAATTCTTTTCTCAGTTTGTCTTCTTCTTGCCCACTAATGTTAATTTTTAAAATTTCGGATTTGCTGGGGTTTATTTTTAGGTTTGAGATCTCTCCATATTCTTTTAGTGTCTTTAGCAGGATCGGGATCGTTATCCTTGGATTGGTTAAATAAAACAAAACGTCGTCCGCAAACGCTGCAAGTTTGTGTTCGTCTGCCCCTACTTTAATCCCTTTAATATCCGGGTTTTTTCGGATAGTAGACAACAGGGGCTCGAGGGAGAGCACGAACAACAAGGGAGACAGCGGGCACCCCTGTCTGGTGCCGTTTTTCATTATAAATCTTGGGGAAGATATACCGTTAACTTTCACAAATGCCTGCGGCTCGTTATAAAGGGCCTCAATCCATTTGATCATCCGGGGGCCAATTCCCATAGTCTCCAAAGTTCCGACCATGAGTCCCCAGTCTACTCTGTCGAATGCTTTTTCAGCATCCATTGACAAGAGCAGACCTGGGGACCCACTTTCTTCCAGGACCCGGAGCAAAAGGAGGGAACGTACCCCGTTGTCCCTCCCCTCTCTCCCCGGAATGAATCGGACCTCGTCCGGATGGACGAGGTCGGTCAACTTCTCCTTCAGCCTGGACGCAAGCACCTTGGCGTATAGTTTGGTATCCGCATTTAGGAGAGCTATGGGCCTGTAGCTTGAACAGAGTGTACTGTCTTTACCTTCTTTCAGAATAAGCGTTATTGAAGCTTGCAGGGCCTCCCCTCCCATCTTAAATTCTGACCCGATACCGTTCATATACTTGGCCAGCCTTGGGACTAAGGTTTTACTAAATTTTTTATAATAGATAGAGGTGAAGCCGTCTGGGCCCGGACTTTTGCCTGATTCTGATTCTTTAAGGGCCTTGTGTATTTCTTCTTCAGTAATAGGGCTATCTATAAGAAGCCTCTCCTCTTCGGACAGGCGGGGTAATTTACTTTTTTCCAAAAAAACTTTCATTTTCTCTGACCTCCTTGGATCCGGTATTTCTTTCTGGCCCACCGAATATAAAGCTTCATAGTAATTTTTAAACACTTCCGCAATCTCCCTTGTCGCATGTACCACCCCCCCATTCTTATTTTGAATTTTTTCAATGTAATTTATCGTTTTCTGCTTTTTTAATTTCCCTGCTAAGTATTTGCTTGTCTTGTTATCCCAACGGTATCTTTCCCTCGACTTTTTATTATATGTCCTATTTATTTCCTGTTCTATCAGATCTTTAAGTTCCTCTCTTTTCTTAACCAATAAATGAAAAACATCCTGTTGTTGCCCGTTTAGTTTCTTATGTTCTTGTTCTAAACTTTGAATCTCTTTAATTACCGTCTGCATTTGCCTTTTTTTTTCTCGCTTTTCTCCGGCTCCAATAGAGACGAGGACACCCCGAATATACGCTTTATGCGCCTCCCATAGGGTGGCACTGGAGATTCCCTCTGTATCGTTGGTACTAAAAAAAAAATCGATTTCCTTCTGTATCTGTTCCACAACTTTTCCGTCTCGTAAGAGATTTTCCTCAATTCTCCAACTAAACGGTTGCCTTTGTATTCCGGGTATCCCAATCCTCACTGAAACCGGAGAATGATCAGACATAGTAGAGATTGCTATCTGTGTGGATTTGACTTCGTCCAGCATTCTGTGTTCCAATACTATATAATCGAGTCTCGAGTACGTCCCGTGCACAGGGGAGAAGAAAGTATAATCTTGTATTTTCTCATGCTGTACCCTCCACACGTCAATCAATTGACATTGTTTCATCTTTCGTTTGATCTTTTTAAGTAGACCCTTACTTGTCCCCTGTGCGCGGGACGTACTATCCTGGTCTGGATCAAGACAAAAATTAAAGTCCCCGGCCAATATAACCTCCCCTGCCTTAAATTTGGCTAGTCTATTTAAGATCTGTATTAGAAACCCTATCGGGTTTTTGTTAGGGCAATATACGTTTGCCAGGGTCAAAATCCTGTCGCCTATTTTACCTTTCAAAAACAAAAAACGTCCATCCGGGTCTGTTATCCTGTCGATCAATGCGAATCTAATTTGTTTCTCAAGACCAATTGCTACCCCCTTAGCCCTACTCATCGGAGAATCCGCATAGTACCACGTCTGATAGTTTTCGGAATTCAATTTAATGTTTGTTTCCAGGGATAAGTGGGTTTCTTGCAGAAACACCACATCTGCTCTTAGCTCCTTTAGTTCTTTTATTAATCTGGACCTCTTAAGTGGTGAATTTAACCCCTTCACATTATAGGTTACAAAATTTAATTCTGTCATCTAACCCCTTTAAGTAGAGTACTGCTCTTTTTTCCTACTTCCGGCCTCTTTCTATTCAATCTCATTTGAGTTTGCAAGGTGGGTCTTTTCCCTCCCCTCCCCTTATGCTTCCCCCACTCCCTCTTCCCTCCCTCCCTCCACCATCCTCCCCCCCCCCCCCCCTCCTCCCTCCCTCCCTCCGCCCTCTCCCTCCTCCCCCCTCCCTTCTCCCTCCCCCTCCCCCCGGCCTTCTCCCGGCCTTGGCTCTATAGTTGGACACCCAATCTTTGCCCAACAAGTAAGCCTTTTTACCCTAGGGTGTGGCTCTGCCTGCGGGCGTCTGCTTCAGTCCCCCCCTCTATCTGCTCCCATGTAGTACAGATAGGGATGGGAGTGAACATTCTTCTGGTACCCCTAGTCCCATTCAGGCCTCTGATTTATTTCTTACTTTGATTTTGGTTTCCCAGACCCCACCCTACCTCCGTCCCCCCCCACCCCGCCCCCCCTCGATCACCCTCTACTCCCATCATCCTCTGGATATCACTGGGACCGGAATATCTACTTTATGACAAAAATCGTCCAACTCCTCTAAAAATTTTAGTCTAATTGTCCTTCCATCTCTTTGGACTAGGAGCGCTGCCGGGAAGCCCCAACTGTACTTTATATTAGATAGTCTCAGTTGCTCTAGTAAAGGTTTTAATTGCCTTCTCCGGGCCAGAGTTCCTGCAGATAGGTCTGTAAAAATATGTAGGCCGGATCCATCAAATTGCAGGGGGGAGCTGCCTCTGAGTTTACTCCAGATCTTTGCTTTCTCCTCGAAAAGATGAAATTTAACAATAACATCCCGTGGTATATCTTCACTTAGGCCTGGAGGTTTACGCACCCTATGTACCCGATCAATTTTCAGGTCGTCATTTTCGTCCCTGCCCAGTAACGGGTTGAAGATTTTTTTCATTTTAACTGCCAGATCTTCGCCCTGTTGTTCTGGTATTGCTCTTATCCTCAGGTTTTGGCGACGACTTTGATTTTCCTGTTCTTCTAGTTTGTACAGTATATCCCTATGATCCGTTTGCATTTTCTTCACTTGTACTTTTAATTCTAAGATTTCCTGTGCCTGTTTTTCTGTTAGTTCCTCTGCTTCTTCCGCTCGCCTCAACAGGTGACCCATATCCGTCCTTACATTTGCTATTTCTGTCTTTATTGAGTTTTCCAGCTTTGCAAGCATTTCTATCATCTCATCTTTATTAGGGATTTGGGCGATGTTTCTCTGTTCATCTATCCTACTAACATTGGGGTGCGTCTCGGCTTCCATCTCCGCACTAGCACTGGCTCCCAAATCCTCTGTGGGCGTCGCTGTTGATGTAGTTTCCTTCCTTTTTTCTTTTGGTCCCTGTTTTTTTTCTACTCCTGGACTTTTAGCACTGGCTTCCTTTAAATATTTTTGGATCGTACTTGAGTTTAAACTTTCTTTTGAGTTTTTAGGTTCATTTGTTTTTTGTGATCTTCCCTTCATTTTCCTCTCTATGATCCTTTTTCTCCCCAGGGTAAGCCTTCTGCGGTGGTCCCCCACTTGGTCCCTGAGCGGTAGGTGGAGAGCAACTCTAAATTAAAATTGGAATTTGTGTTGTATTACAAAAAGAGGGCCATTCCACCGGACCTTTTCAATAGAGTTGTACACCGTATTGAGCTTTACCTTGCTCATATGAGCTTGACCTATCAGAGTGTTCAGAGAGTTAGTAGTCTTTTCCAAAGAAACCCTCCTTTTTCTTTTTTTTTTTTTTTTTTCCTCTCCCTCCAACTGAGGGAGAATAGTCCCCAGGCACTTCAGTAAGGGCCCCGGAAATCAGTGAATTTCATAGATAACATAATGTTCTTACCGCTGCTAATTTATCAACCGTAATGAGAGAGAGAGAAAAAAAAACAACAGCAAAAAAAATAACGGTCTGTTTCTCCTTTACATAAGGACTTTGCTGCATAAATACACTGTTTATTGATTTATATATCGTTCATCTACGTCCATAAAATTTTAAGTCGACAGATGTACCGCGTATCTGCTTGGTCTCCGAATGACTTACAGTCTTTAAACCTCTCTGCGATACCCGATATAAATGGTTACCTGGAGAGAAAGAGATGGAGAGAGGGGGTATACCTTCAACTGTCCCCGGAAGGGGCCCCCCCACTTCTTATTCAGGTATAAACCCTCCTCTATTTCAGGTACCAGATCTCTAAAAAACGCTGCAGTTTACTGTGTGGCTGTTTTATTTCAACCACATATGTTTTCTCTATCAGGTTGTTCAGGTCGTTTATTTGATCGTTTACACCACTTTACTTTTCTGAAAATGAGATGAAGACCCCAGCCTCTTGAAACGAAACACAGAAAAAAACATAGATGGTAGCAAAATGTACCCGCTCCATGTAAGTTGGAGCGGTGGGGAATTAGAGGCCCTGTTTGATCTTTTATTTCATTGCTTGTAGGCACCGGTCCTGTACAGGCATAAGCATAATATATACAAAGTTCAACTCTGCCCGCCTACGTTTGCATACACAGAATGTCTCACATACCTCCCGGTCCTTTTCACGTTTTTACATTCCTTTTGAAAACCTATAGCATAAGGACAGGCAGAAAGTGGTTACCTGATAGTAGCCCAAGAGGGGAATATACCTTCACTGTCCACCGGGAGGCCAATCACTTTAATTTCTGCTGTGAGTTTTCCACTCCTCAGAACACAGATCCCCTCTGCACTCCTTCATGAGACTCCGCTTCCACCAGCTCAGATACTTGGTTTCATTTTTCAAAAGATGTGGGAGAGAGAAAAAGGACTCGTCGGTTCAGTAGATAAGGTAAAGAGCGGGGCTGACGCGCGGGGGGGGGGGGGGGAGGGGCAGACCGCACCAGCGGGCTCCGGCCGTGACAGCGCTCCGTCAGCTTCTATCGACATATATCAGTTAAAGCGCTCTTACTCACCGCCCGGCCCGCCCAGCTCCTCCGCCGCTCATCAGAGTATAGTGGCTGAGATCTTCGGTACGTCCGCCTGTATGTTCTAAGGGAACACTCCCGTCCCTTGGAGCTCAGCGTTCTCTCACCACGCTTCGCTCCAGCTGATTCTCCAGGACCTCTGCCATCTCCTCCCACAGACGCCGCTTCCAGGCCCCTCCCCTACGTCCTACGCATCACGCCCCCTGCTAGCCCTCCTAGCTGCTGACTTTTTGAGACTTTTCTTATGAACTTTTTCTAACCTATGAATACTATTGGTCAAATCATAAAATATTTTTTGTTGCAATTTACGTCTTTTAGCAGCAGCAGCAGCTATGAGGATACCCCTTACAATGCATTTATGTGCTTCCCAATGTATCGATGGTGAGGTGTCAGAAGCTAAGTTATTAGTAAAGTATTGTTTTAGGCATTCCTCTATTTCAATAGTAATGGTCTCATCTGTAAGAAGGGATGGATCAAGTTTCCATGTACGGGAACCGGGTAACGCATCTGGAAACGACAAGTAAATAGAGATCGGGTGGTGGTCAGATAAGTACATGGGGTCGATAGAAGTTGAGTGAAGGGAGGGTAGATCAGATTGGGTTATGAAAAAGTAATCAATTCTGGAATATTTATCGTGGGGATTAGAATAGAACGTAAAATCTTTGCAGTCAGGGGACATAGTTCGCCAAGAGTCATGCAATAATAAAGATTGTAGTTCACATTTAATTGCTTTAAGAGCCGAATAAGGGATGGATGATATACCAGTGGACGTGTCCAATAGGGGGTTCATAGGGATGTTAAAGTCCCCTCCTAAAATTAAAGTGCCTTCTTGAAAGTCAGCTAGACGTTGGGTAATTTCCCGAAAAAAGGATACCTGGCCGGTAATTGGAGCATATATATTGGCCAACGTGATCTTTTTGCCTTTAAAAGTACCTTTTAAGAAAAGGAATCTGCCTATTTTGTCAATCAAAGAATCTGTAATTAGCATGGGGTTATGTTTTGCTAGCAAAATAGAGACTCCTTTCGTTTTAGATATGGGGTTTGTGGCGTGATAGACGGTAGGATCGTGTATGTTGTATAATTTCGGAATGGAATCTCCCCTGAAGTGCGTCTCTTGTACAAAAATTATGTCGGCCCTGTTGCGTTTCATTGTCAGTAGTAGTTGAGATCTTTTTTCAGGCAAATTCAAGCCTTTAGTATTTAAAGCGGAAGTAAACCCATGGATTTAACAGTCTAAAAAAAAAAAGGCATGCCGTGAATGCTAACTGCACATTGGCTGTGCTCTCAACCAAACAGTCAAACCATCCAATGGCTGGTGTCATAACGGATCACATGTGCAGCACTGTGGCAGTTGAAGATTAAACAGAGGCAAAGATGGCAGCTTCCTTGGCTGAAAACGATAGGGGGGTTTACTTCCACTTTAAAGAGATAATTTTGAGTGGAGTCATGGGTAATGTAGGGGTTGGGAAAAACCATGTTTGTTTTTATGTGAGTATCGGCGTTACTATTGTCACGTAAGGATCCAAAGAACTTGAAGGAATATGTAAATATAGAAAATTCACCAGAGCTAGGGGGTTCCTCTCAGTGAGGCAATTATCTGGTCCCCTGGAACGTCCTATGAGGGAGTAAAGTTGGGGTCAAGGGAATGTAAAGGGTATAAGGATAGGCCTTAGGGTAAGGACAAGAATATAAGGGGGAACCGGCGGTAAGCGAGGACCTGCTCGCCCACTGGTATGGGAGGGTTAGAGTGCCGGTAAGGAACAGGGGTATACAGGTAACAGAAATCCAAAAGTGCAATAAATAAAAATAAAACCACTCCTTGGGAGTTGGCTAGGGTAAGAATAGACGGTTTGTAGGACTATCTAATACATCCCGTCAAACTGTAGGCCCTCAAAAAAGTTAGAATTCAAAATGGTAAGTAAGTAAGGGGAAATTATGTGCAGATAGAGACATGGGTTTATTTATAAAGGAGGTAAGGTTATCTTTGGTCTTCGATCCCTTTGTAATGGACGAGGTAAGAAATTAATACTAAAGCCCCATACACACGCGCGGATTATCCGAGGACCAGGTCCGTCAGACCATGTCCGTCATACTTTGTCCGATGTTGGTTTTGCGTACACACGGTCGGACAAAGTTGTCGGAAAATCCGATCATTCTGAACGTGGTGACGTTTGTTGCCTACGACGGGACTACGTAGAGGCTAGTAGCCAATAGCTTTGGTCTTGTAATGTGATCTGAGCATGCGTAGCACTTTGTCCGTCGGACTACCATACACACGATCGGAATTGGTGTGATCGGACCTTGTTGTCCAAAAATCTATCCAGCAGGAGATAGGACTTTGTCCGTCGGACAATCCGACATACACTGTCCGATGGTGCATACACACGGTCGGATTTTTCGACAACATTGTCCGATTGGACAGAATCCATGCGAAAATCCGACCGTGTGTATGGGGCTTAAGTGTCAAAGATTGTACGTAAGAAAAAATGGTCTGAATGTGGTGTAGAGAGGGCCTGATAAGGGCAGATAAGTCACGAAAACTTTGTTCCCATAACTGGAGCATACCAATGCAGCATTGTAAAAGCAAAATAGAGGAACTAAGATCCAAGCATTATATCATCATGAATGGAATTTAGAAAATCTATTAATCAGGTCCTCCACACAAATTATAAAGGGACAACAATCTGTGTGGACAATAAAAACAAAAAAAAAGGAAAAAAGGTAAGTTGTCTTCAAGACCATCAAATGATGATAGGGATAATGAAGGGATTGGACTAGTAAGCCTCTAGAATAAACCATCTAATCACCAATCCTAACCTTATATATATTTAATGAGTGTATATACAGGAAGAAGTCATCTTGTGACGAAACGACGTAGGGTGAGCGGCGTGCTGACGTCACCTCCATTCCCCGTCCATCCAGGAAGCGACGGGCAGCGAGAGAGAGAGAGCCGGCCGGCTCGACATTGATTTTAAAACTTGCCTATTTGACTGCATACTAAATGTAAGTGTGATATGGTTTTTTTTATATGAATAAAATTTTAAAGCAATATTGCGCTATGGATACCCGTTTGTTTTTCATGTAAACGCTTGTGGAAGAGAGCAAGGAATACCTAGACAGGACCTTTATGTGTACCCATATTCTGTGAGAGATACTTGGAGGACCCCGGATAGAGACCCTGGCAGGGGGATAAGCCACAGGCCTTTTTTGATCTCTCTAACACAGAGATCAAAGTAGCTGGTAAGCGGCAGTGTTTTTATTTGGTGGAGGATCCTTCTCTTCTCTTTTCACTCCTTTCCGAGGGTGTCAAATATAGGAGCACTACGGAAACACTAGCAACAGGACTACAACACCCCTTGTGTACTTCCTTGCATGATATTTTATTTTATTTTATAAATAATTTCTTTACCAATATTTTTTAATTTTTCATATGTTTAAGGAAAACTTTTCAAAATTTTCTTAGATGATGTTGCATGAGGTTTTGTTCACGGTCACATGTTTACAAGCACTGTAATTGTTTGATCACATATTGTTTGGGTGGCGTAATTTTTGAAGTCACATTCTGGGCCAATTAGATTGCATCCAGTGGTTGCCCAATATGTGCAAAATCACGCACAAATCAGTAGTTCAAGGTTGAACCCATTTTCACCCATTTTCTCACGATTGGTTTTCAATGTGTGTAAATTTCCAGCGCAGCTATTTTTTTGTATATACAGGGGGTCAACGAGTTACGAACTCGTTAGGGACTGCCCGCCTGTACGGAAGTCGGAAATGTTCGTAAGTCGGCCGCGCATGCGCAGACCGACAAATACGGAGATTTCTGGACATTTCCGATGTTCCGTCTATTGCCGTTCTGCGCATGCGCGGCAAATTACAGATATTTATGGCATTTTCCGAAGCTCCGTATGGCCGTGCATGCGCAGAACGGCCGAAAGACGCCGAAAAAGAACGAAAAATGGCGGAGGGTCCCCGCAGCACCCCGTTCGTAAGTAGGGGTTGTTCGTAGGTCGGGTGTTCGTAAGTCGGGGACCCCCTGTATATTAAATATGGAAACACCAAAGGCTAAATCTTCTTATAAACCGAGCAAATACTCAAAGTCATCAAGTATGTGCCTTACAAATAGGCTTGTCAAAAAACTTTAAAAGGAAAATAACAAAATAAAAATAAATATAAAACTGATATCCGTCATTAATATCTGCGGTTATCACTGAGCCTTTCTTGCGATGAGCGAGTTGGTATACGAGTCAGACCAATGTACTGTAATCTCACAAGGCATACAGTATCCCTGAATTACAGTGAACTCGAACAACAAAAAGCTCAATGCGCACCGGGGATTGGAAAAAGGGGTACAGGTATCTACCTGACCAAAGTGCATGTAAAGTAAATTTTTATAATATCAATAGACTTGCACAGTATAACGGCTCAAGAACATTTAGGGAATTCCAAGCATTCCCTAAATTCTACTATCCCTGCTTATGCTAAACAACTTAACATATAAGACAAACTAGACATGTGCACAACAAAAAAATTTGTTTATTTTCGTTTAGTTTTTTTTTTCGTTTCCGAAAAAAAAAATCGTTTTTTTTTCGTTTCGTTTTTTTCGTTTCCATTGATTCGTAACGATTCGTACATTCGTAAGTCGTCGGTGTTCGGATTCGTAACGATTCGTACATTCGTAAGAGTTATTTTTTCGTTGATTCGTTTTTTCGTTAGTTTAATTTTCGGACGCATTCGTATTTATTCGTACATTCGTAACATTCGTAGATTCGTAATCGGAGCAAAATTCATAATTTGATGTAATGCGTATGCTATTATTACATTTTAATAATTTACGAATCGAAAAAAAAGTTACGAATCGAAAAAAAAAGTTACGAATGTACGAATTTTTTTTGTTCAATAGAGACACGGAAAATTACAAAACTAAAAAAAAAAAAAAAAGTTACGAATCGAAAAAAAAAAAGTTACGAATCGAAAAAAAAAAGTTACGAATCGAAAAAAAAAGTTACGAATGAAAGAAATTTTTTTGTTCAATAGAGACACGGAAAATTACAAATCGAAAAAAAAAAAAAAAAAAAAGTTACGAATCGAAAAAAAAAAGTTACGAATCGAAAAAAAAACGTACGAATCGAAAAAAAAAAGTTACGAATGTAGGAATTTTTTTTGTTAAATAGAGACACGGAAAATTACAAATCGAAAAAAAAAAAAAAAAAAAAAAGTACGAATCGAAAAAAAAAAGTTACGAATGTACCAATTTTTTTTGTTCAATAGAGACACGGAAAATTACAAATCGAAAAAAAATAAAATAAAAGTTACGAATCGAAAAAAAAAAGTTACGAATCGAAAAAAAAAGTTACGAATGTACCAATTTTTTTTGTTCAATAGAGACACGGAAAATTACAAATCGAAAAAAAAAAAAAAAAAAAAATTACGAGTCGAAAAAAAAAAAGTTACGAATCGAAAAAAAGTTACGAATGTACGAATTTTTTTGTTCAATCCATTCAAAGCACGTTTAGCAGCACCATTGTAAGGGACACGGAAAATTACCAATTCAACAAAAAAAAAAAAAGTTACGAATGTACAAATTTTTTCATTCGTTTTCGTTTTTCGGATTTTCTTTATTAGTACATTCGTTGTTTCTAATTAGTTTTTTTTTTCGGATTTTCGTTGTTTTTTCGGATTCGTTCGATTCGAATGATTCGTTTATCGGATTCGTACGATTCTAACGATTCGTTAAGATTCGTTATTCGGATTCGTATGATTCGAATGATTCGTTCATTCGTACGAAAACGAAAAACAAAAAAATTCGTTTATTTTCGTTTAGTTTTTTTCGTTTCCGAAAAAAATTTGTTTTTTTTCGTTTCGTTTTTTTCGTTTCCATTGATTCGTAACGATTCGTACATTCGTAAGTCGTCGGTGTTCGGATTCGTAACGATTCGTACATTCGTGAGAGTTATTTTTTCGTTGATTCGTTTTTTCGTTAGTTTAATTTTCGGACGCATTCGTATTTATTCGTACATTCGTAACATTCGTAGATTCGTAATCGGAGCATAATTCATAATTTTATGTAATGCGTATGCTATTATTACATTTTAATAATTTACGAATCGAAAAAAAAGTTACGAATCGAAAAAAAAGTTACGAATCGAAAAAAAAAGTTACGAATGTACGAATTTTTTTTTGTTCAATAGAGACACGGAAAATTACAAATCGAAAAAAAAAAAAAAAAGTTACGAATCGAAAAAAAAAAAGTTACAAATCGAAAAAAAAAGTTATGAATCGAAAAAAAAGTTACGAATGTACCAATTTTTTTTTGTTCAATAGAGACACGGAAAATTACAAATCGAAAAAAAAAAAAAAAAAAAAAGTTACGAATCGAAAAAAAAAAAGTTACGAATCGAAAAAAAGTTACGAATGTACGAATTTTTTTTGTTCAATCCATTCAAAGCACGTTTAGCAGCACTATTGTAAGAGACACGGAAAATTACCAATTCAACAAAAAAAAAAAAGTTACGAATGTACGAATTTTTTCGTTCGTTTTCGTTTTTCGGATTTTCTTCATTAGTACATTCGTTGTTTCTAATTAGTTTTTTTCGGATTTTCGTTGTTTTTCGGATTCGTTCGATTCGAATGATTCGTTAATCGGATTCGTACGATTCTAACGATTCGTTAAGATTCGTTATTCGGATTCGTATGATTCGAATGATTCGTTCATTCGTACGAAAACGAACAACCGAAAATAACGGAAAAAAACGAAAAAAAAAAAACGAAACGAATTGCACATGTCTAAGACAATCTACCTGACCAAAGTGCATGTAAAGTAAATTTTTATAATATCAATAGACTTGCACAGTATAACGGCTCAAGAACATTTAGGGAATTCCAAGCATTCCCTAAATTCTACTATCCCTGCTTATGCTAAACAACTTAACATATAAGACAAACTAGACATGTGCACAACAAAAAAAATTCGTTTATTTTCGTTTAGTTTTTTTCGTTTCCCAAAAAAAATCGTTTTTTTTTCGTTTCGTTTTTTTCATTTCCATTGATTCGTAACGATTCGTACATTCGTAAGTCGTCGGTGTTCGGATTCGTAACGATTCGTACATTCGTAAGAGTTATTTTTTCGTTGATTCGTTTTTTCGTTAGTTTAATTTTCGGACGCATTCGTATTTATTCGTACATTCGTAACATTCGTAGATTCGTAATCGGAGCATAATTCATAATTTTATGTAATGCGTATGCTATTATTACATTTTAATAATTTACGAATCGAAAAAAAAGTTACGAATCGAAAAAAAAAGTTACGAATCGAAAAAAAAAGTTACGAATGTACGAATTTTTTTTGTTCAATAGAGACACGGAAAATTACAAATCGAAAAAAAAAAAAAAAAGTTACGAATCGAAAAAAAAAGTTACAAATCGAAAAAAAAAGTTATGAATCGAAAAAAAAGTTACGAATGTACCAATTTTTTTTGTTCAATAGAGACACGGAAAATTACAAATCGAAAAAAAAAAAAAAAAAAAAGTTACGAATCGAAAAAAAAAAGTTACGAATCGAAAAAAAGTTACGAATGTACGAATTTTTTTGTTCAATCCATTCAAAGCACGTTTAGCAGCAGCATTGTAAGGGACACGGAAAATTACCAATTCAACAAAAAAAAAAAAGTTACGAATGTACGAATTTTTTCATTCGTTTTCGTTTTTCGGATTTTCTTCATTAGTACATTCGTTGTTTCTAATTAGTTTTTTTTTTGGATTTTCGTTGTTTTTCGGATTCGTTCGATTCGAATGATTTGTTAATCGGATTCGTACGATTCTAACGATTCGTTAAGATTCGTTATTCGGATTCGTATGATTCGAATGATTCGTTCATTCGTACGAAAACGAACAACCGAAAATAACGGAAAAAAACGAAAAACGAAAAAAAAAAACGAAACGAATTGCACATGTCTAAGACAATCTACCTGACCAAAGTGCATGTAAAGTAAATTTTTATAATATCAATAGACTTGCACAGTATAACGGCTCAAGAACATTTAGGGAATTCCAAGCATTCCCTAAATTCTACTATCCCTGCTTATGCTAAACAACTTAACATATAAGACAAACTAGACATGTGCACAACAAAAAAATTCGTTTATTTTTGTTTAGTTTTTTTCGTTTCTGAAAAAAATTCGTTTTTTTTCGTTTCGTTTTTCTCGTTTCCATTGATTCGTAACGATTCGTACATTCGTAAGTCGTCGGTGTTCGGATTCGTAACGATTCGTACATTCGTAAGAGTTATTTTTTCGTTGATTCGTTTTTTCGTTAGTTTAATTTTCGGACGCATTCGTATTTATTCGTACATTCGTAACATTCGTAGATTCGTAATCGGAGCATAATTCATAATTTTATGTAATGCGTATGCTATTATTACATTTTAATAATTTACGAATCGAAAAAAAAGTTACGAATCGAAAAAAAAAGTTATGAATCGAAAAAAAAGTTACGAATGTACCAATTTTTTTTGTTCAATAGAGACACGGAAAATTACAAATCGAAAAAAAAAAAAAAAAAAAAGTTACGAGTCGAAAAAAAAAAAAAGTTACGAATCGAAAAAAAGTTACGAATGTACGAATTTTTTTTGTTCAATAGAGACACGGAAAATTACAAATCGAAAAAAAAAAAAAAAAGTTACGAATCGAAAAAAAAAGTTACGAATCGAAAAAAAAAAAAGTTACGAATCGAAAAAAAAAAGTTACGAATGTACCAATTTTTTTTGTTCAATAGAGACACGGAAAATTACAAATCGAAAAACAAAAAAAAAAAAAAGTTACGAATCGAAAAAAAAAAGTTACGAATCGAAAAAAAAAGTTACGAATCGAAAAAAAAAGTTACGAATGTACCAATTTTTTTTGTTCAATAGAGACACGGAAAATTACAAATCGAAAAAAAAAAAAAAAAAAAAGTTACGAATCGAAAAAAAAAGTTACGAATCGAAAAAAAAAGTTACGAATCGAAAAAAAAAGTTACGAATGTACCAATTTTTTTTGTTCAATAGAGACACGGAAAATTACAAATCGAAAAACAAAAAAAAAAAGTTACAAATCGAAAAAAAAAAGTTACGAATCGAAAAAAAAGTTACGAATGTACGAATTTTTTTGTTCAATCCATTCAAAGCACGTTTAGCAGCACCATTGTGAGGGACACGGAAAATTACCAATTCAACAAAAAAAAAAAAGTTACGAATGTACGAATTTTTTTTGTTCAATAGAGACACGGAAAATTACAAATCGGAAAAAAAAAAAAAAAAGTTACGAATCGAAAAAAAAAGTTACGAATCGAAAAAAAGTTACGAATGTACGGATTTTTTTGTTCAATAGAGACACGGAAAATTACAAATCGAAAAAAAAAAAAAAAAGTTACGAATCGAAAAAAAGTTACGAATGTACGAATTTTTTTGTTCAATCCATTCGAAGCACGTTTAGCAGCACCATTGTAAGGGACACGGAAAATTACCAATTCAACAAAAAAAAAAAAGTTACGAATGTACGAATTTTTTCGTTCGTTTTCGTTTTTTGGATTTTCTTAGTACATTCGTTGTTTCTAATTAGTTTTTTTTTTCGGATTTTCGTTGTTTTTCGGATTCGTTTGATTCGAATGATTCGTTAATCGGATTCGTACGATTCTAACGATTCGTTAAGATTCGTTATTCGGATTCGTATGATTCGAATGATTCGTTTATTCGTACGAAAACGAACAACCGAAAATAACGGAAAAAAAAGAAAAACGAAAAAAAAAAAACGAAACGAATTGCACATGTCTAAGACAAACTAGTGTACTGGAATCTCACTTGGCTTTTACCTTCACTCATATAAAATGAACCTATATATCAGTGAGCATATTGCCTACTAGGTAGTGAGAGTTATGATGGTGTAACATAAAGCAATAACATGAATAGGTGAATATGACCACATAAAGTAACTCGTGTTCGATCTCGTATCAAGCAGTCACTGGTATCTGGAGAACTTCCGTTGTCATGAGAAATGAAGAAGAGAGAACCTAAAAAAAAAAAAGGGGGGGGGGTGAGGGACGGAGGGAAGCAAAATATCAGAAGACACATCGTGGAAGAAGATCAAATAGGGAATATCACTGAGTTAATCTAGAGGTTTAGAGTGATATAAGCAGCTAACGGTCTCTGCGAGCTCTTCTTGGAAGTGGGGCAGATGTAGGGCTGTATGGTTGGTGGTGTAACATTTACGTTCATTCTTGATGTTGATGGAGATCTGCGTCCTCTAAACTGTGAGGCCGGTGTTTCCATCTGGTCTGTGCCGCGAGGTTGAATGTAAAAGTTGGACAGTGGAAAATCAGAATACCAATTTGGTACTAGAGTATACGGTATGTCAAGGATCTGACAAAATGAGTCCAAATCTTCAGGGGTTCTTAGAATGGTACGCCTCGGGGATCTAGAACGGGCATGCCGAAGAGGTGCGGGAGGCAGTCCCCATGCTCGGTAAGGCGTGAAATTGTGCGGGTTCCCCGTTCGGGCTGAGATAGGGCTAAAATAAAATAAAATAAAAAAATAAATGTGCAATCTGTGCCCGCTGCCATCTGTGCCCGCTGCCTGCTGTCCCCATCTGTCCCCATCTGTCCCCCCCCCCGCCCGCTGCCATCTGTCCCCCCCTGCCCGCTGCCATCTGTCTTCATCTGTCCCCCCCCCCTGCCCGCTGCCATCTGTCTTCATCTGTCCCCCCCTGCCCGCTGCCATCTGTCTTCATCTGTCCCCCCCGCTGCCATCTGTCTTCATCTGTCCCCCCCTGCCCGCTGCCATCTGTCTTCATCTGTCCCCCCCCCTGCCCGCTGCCATCTGTCTTCATCTGTCCCCCCCCTGCCCGCTGCCATCTGTCTTCATCTGTCACCCCTGCCCGCTGCCATCTGTCTTCATCTGTCCCCCCTGCCTGCTGCCATCTGTCTTCATCTGTCCCCCCTGCCCGCTGCCATCTGTCTTCATCTGTCCCCCCTGCCCGCTGCCATCTGTCCCCCTGCCATCTGTCCCCAGTGCACCTGTCCCCAGTGCCATCTGTCCCCAGTGCCCCTGTCCCCAGTGCCACTTGTCCCCAGTGCCATGTATAAGTGCCACGTGTCATCAGTGCCACGTCAGTGCCATCTGTCATCAGTGCCATATCAGTGCCACGTATCAGTGCCATCTGTCATCAGTGTCACGTGTCATCAATGCCATGTATCAGTGCCATCTGTCATCAGTGTCACATATTAGTGCCATCTCTCATCAGTGCCACGTATTAGTGCCACATGATATCAGTGCCACATATAAGTGCCATCTGTCACCAGTGCCACATATTAGTGCCATCTGTCAGTGTCACGTGTCATCAGTGCCCCGTATTAGTGCCATCTGTCATCAGTGTCACGTGTCATCAGTGCCCCTTACTAGTGCCATCTGTCATCAGTGCCACATCAGTGTCGCATCATCTGTCTTCATCTGTCCCCCCCTGCCCGCTGCCATCTGTCTTCATCTGTCCCCCCTGCCCGCTGCCATCTGTCTTCATCTGTCCCCCCTGCCCGCTGCCATCTGTCTTCATCTGTGCCCCCTGCCCACTGCCATCTGTCTTCATCTGTCCCCCCTGCCCGCTGCCATCTGTCCCCAGTGCACCTGTCCCCAGTGCCATCTGTCCCCAGTGCCCCTGTCCCCAGTGCCACTTGTCCCCAGTGCCATGTATAAGTGCCACGTGTCATCAATGCCACGTCAGTGCCATCTGTCATCAGTGCCATATCAGTGCCATCTGTCATCAGTGCCACGTATCAGTGCCATCTGTCATCAGTGTCACGTGTCATCAATGCCACGTATCAGTGCCATCTGTCATCAGTGTCACATATTAGTGCCATCTCTCATCAGTGCCACGTATTAGTGCCACATGATATCAGTGCCACATATAAGTGCCATCTGTCACCAGTGCCACATATTAGTGCCATCTGTCAGTGTCACGTGTCTTTAATTCCCCCGTATTAGTGCCATCTGTCATCAGTGTCACGTGTCATCAGTGCCCCTTACTAGTGCCATCTGTCATCAGTGCCACATCAGTGTCGCGTGTCATCAGTGCCACGTATCAGTGCCACCTGTCATCAGTGCCACGTCAGTGTCACGTGTCATTGTCCTGGTGCTCCAGGGCCTTCAAAAGTGTACTAGGTAGTCAAGAAGTTAGATGTGTAATTTATGCTCCTAGAACACGTGATGGCGCTCCCTGCATGTTGGGCCTCTCTAAGTGGCCAGGCTGTGGAAAAGTCCCACACATGTGGTATCGTAATACTCAGGAGGAGTAGCAGAATTTATTTTGGGGTGTCATTTGTGGTATACACATGCCATGTGAGGGAAATAACCTATTACAATGACAATTTTGTGGAAAAATAAATAAATAAATAAAAAATTAATTTTACAAAGAATTGTGGGAAAAAAATGACAACATCAAAAACCTCACCATGCCTCTTACTAAATACCTTGGAATGTCTACTGTCAAAAAAGGGGTAATTTGGGGGGTATTTGTACTTTCCTGGCTTGTTCGGGTCACAAGAAATGAGATCGGCCACCAGTACATCAGATGTGATCAATTTTGTATAATTCGCACCACAGATTGTAGAGTCTGTAACTTTCACAACGACCAAATAATATCCGCTAATTTGGGTTATTTTTACCAAAGATATGTGGCAGTATAAATTGTGGCCAAAATTTATGAAGAAAAATTAATAATTTGCTAAATTTTATCACAGAAACAAAGAAAAATGCTTTTTTTTTTTTTTTCAAAATTTTCGGTCTTTTTTCATTTATGGCGCAAAAAATAAAAAACCCAGAGGTGATCAAATACCACCAAAAGAAAGCTCTATTTGTGGGAAAAAAAGGACAAAAAATAAATTTGGGTACAGTGTTGCATGACTGAGTAATTGTCATTCAAAGTGTGAGAGCACCGAAAGCTGAAAATTGGTCTGGGCAGGAAGGGTGTTTAAGTGCCCAGTAAGCAAGTGGTTAATAAAGACTTTTTTAAATTTTTTATATGTAATTTGTCTATACACTTTTCCTTTTCCAATCCTGACATTTTTTCTACCCACACAATCCCTTGGGGCAACCCACACCAGTTTTTCTAGACATTCTGGGATGTGGTAGTAAAGGATTTCTCATCGATCGGTATTCTCTGTTCTCATATACGTTTGTCATTGTGACAGACTGCAGGCCTAATAATGGAGATTTTCAGAGACTTTAGGTTTAGCAGACTTGCCCTGTTTACTTACTGTGTCTGTGTCCCTCTTCTCAGCCCGGTGTGTGTCCTCTGTGGCAGTTAGACATGTGCAATTCGTTTTGTTTTTTTTCGTTTTTTCGTTTTTTTTTTGTTATTTTTGTTCATTCGTTTTCGTACGAATGAACGAACGATTCGCTAAAAATTTTAAACGAATCGTTCGAATCGAACGAATCCGAAAATACCGAAAATCCGAAAAAAAACTAATTAGAAACAACGAATGTACGAATGAAGAAAATCCGAAAAACGAAAACAGGAACAACGAAAATAAACGAAAAAATTCGTACATTCGTAACTTTTTTTTTTTTGAATTGGTAATTTTCCGTGTCTCTTACAATGGCGCTGCTAAACGTGCCTCGAATAGATTGAACGGAAAAATTCGTACATTCGTAACTTTTTTTTTTTTTTTTGATTCGTAATTTTCCGTGTCCCTTACAATGATGCTGCTTAACATGCTTCGAATAGATTGAACGAAAAAATTCGTACATTCGTAACTTTTTTTTTTTGATTCGTAATTTTTTGTGTCTCTTACAATGGCGTTGCTTAACGTGCTTCGAATAGATTGAACGGAAAAATTCGTACATTCGTAACTTTTTTTTTTGATTCATAATTTTTTCGTGTCTCTTACAATGGCGCTGCTTAACGTGCTTCCAATGGATTGAACGGAAAAATTCATACATTCGTAACTTTTTTTTTTTCTTCCGATTTGTAATTTTTCGTGTCTCTTACAATGGCGCTGCTTAACGTGCTTCGAATGGATTGAACGAAAAAATTTGTACATTCGTAACTTTTTTTTTTTTGTTGAATTGGTAATTTTCCGTGTCCCTTACGCTGCTTAACGTGCTTCGAATAGATTGAACGGAAAAATTCGTACATTCGTAAGTTTTTATTTTTTTTACGATTCGTAATTTTTCGCGTCTCTTACAATGGCGTTGCTTAACGTGCTTCGAATGGATTGAACGGAAAAATTCGTACATTCGTAACTTTTTTTTATTTTTTTGATTCGTAATTTTTTGTGTCTCTTACAATGGTGCTGCTTAAACGTGCTTCGAATAGATTGAACAGAAAAATTCGTACATTCGTAACTTTTTTTTTTTTGTTGAATTGGTAATTTTCCGTGTCCCTTACGCTGCTTAACGTGCTTCGAATAGATTGAACGGAAAAATTCGTACATTTGTAACTTTTTTTTTTTTTTTTCGATTCGTAATTTTTTCGCGTCTCTTACAATGGCGTTGCTTAACGTGCTTCGAATGGATTAAACGAAAAAATTCGTAGATTCGTAACTTTTTTTTTCGATTCGTCATTTTCCGTGTCTCTTAAAATGTAATAATAGCATACACATTACATAAAATTATGAATTATGCTCCGATTATGAATGTTACGAATGTTACGAATCTTACGAATAAATACGAATGCGTCCGAATTTCGAATAAACGAAAATTAAACTAACGAAAAAACGAATCAACGAAAAAATAACTCTAACGAAAATACGAATCGTTACGAATACGAACACCGACGACTTACGAATAACGAATCGTTCGAATCGAACGAATCCGAAAATACCGAAAATCCGAAAAAAACTAATTAGAAACAACGAATGTACGAATGAAGAAAATCCGAAAAACTAAAACAGGAACAACGAAAATGAACGAAAAAATTTGTACATTCGTAACTTTTTTTTTTGTTGAATTGGTAATTTTCCGTGTCTCCTACAATGGCGCTGCTTAACGTGCTTCGAATGGATTGAACGGAAAAATTCGTACATTCGTAACTTTTTTTTTCGATTCGTAATTTTCCGTGTCTCTTAAAATGTAATAATAGCATACACATTACATAAAATTATGAATTATGCTCCGATTACGAATCTACGAATGTTACGAATGTTACGAATGTTACGAATGTACGAATAAATACGAATGCGTCCGAATTTCGAATAAACGAAAATTAAACTAACGAAAAAACGAATCAACGAAAAAATAACTCTAACGAATTTACGAATCGTTACGAATACGAACACCGACGACTTACGAATTTACGAATCGTTACGAATACGAACACCGACGACTTACGAATTTACGAATCGTTACGAATACGAACACCGACGACTTACGAATTTACGAATCGTTACGAATCAACGGAAACGAAAAAAACGAAACGAAAAAAAACAAATTTTTTTCGGAAACGAAAAAAAACGAAACGAAAATAAACGAATTTTTTTGTTGTGCACATGTCTAGTGGCAGTACTGAGCTGGTGCCGTGGGACTGCACCGTAGGGCACAGTGAGACAGAGAGCAGCTGCAGGCAGACTGGCAGAGGGGCGGCACAGTGGTGTAGTGGGTAGCACTCTCACCTAGCAGTAAGAAGGGTCGCTGGTTCAAATCCCAACCACGACACTACCTGCCTGGAGTTTGCATGTTCTCCCTGTGCCTGCGTGGGTTTCCTCCGGGTACTCCGGTTTCCTCCCACAACCCAAAGACATGCAGGTAGGTTAATTGGCTTCTGTCAAAAAAATTGGCCCTAGTATATGAATAGGGACCTTGGATTGTGGGCTCCTTGAGGGTCACATATGGACTGATGTGACTGTGCAATGTACAGGGATGGGGACAGTTGTAGGCACTCGCTCAGGTTGAACTGGATGGACTGGTGTCTTTATTCAACCTTACTAACTATGAAACTAAGAAACTATGAAGATCCAGGTGATATTGCGGCCAGAAAGAGGATCGGTTGCCACAACCCGCAACCTACCTGTACCAACTGCAGGGGTCCTCGCACTCGCAGCATGTCAGTCCTTGGCACTCTTGTTGGTGGCCTGTTTCCGGTGGCACCCCCCGTGTGTGACAACCCCTCACATCAAGATGGTGAAGTGGCAACGAGGGTCATAGTTATGCTACAGAAAGGCTTATTTCGAGTTTCAGCTAGGAATCATTTTCTGAAATTTCAAGCTGCGGTCAGACACGGAACTTACTCACTTACTCCCGTTTCCCATCTGAGACATCTGTTAAGCTTTTGTTGCTAAATTGCTTTAGGTTGACGGTTAAATGTCTGTATAACGGAAATATCCGCCTGTGACGCGATACATACTGAAATCATATATGCACTGTTTAATCTGTAATTGTACACACTTGGATGCAGACGAGAGTCGGTCACGTGGGACTGTCCATTCTGACCAGAATGGAATAAAAACTGTGTCCAGCAAAAGTCATTTACCGATATTCCACCGGCTACATCATTTGGTGCATGTGGCCGTGAGGGGGGGAATATCGGTGTGACCTGTTGAGACAGGTGGCACTGTTTTCCACCCGGACCGACCAGGGAGTGGTCCGAGGGGGCAGCCCTGTGGGCTATATCGTAGTCTCAAAAGGCGCCTTCTAGAACTGTTATCTAGGAGACTGCGCCGTGTCCCATTTGGTGGCCTGCTGTGGACGACCTTGGTAGCGTCAAAAGGACCTGGGAACCCTAAGAAATAGATAGTTGGAGCTCCAACAGGAACAGGTGAGAGTATTTTTACTTTTGATTTTGGATAACAGTCAGACAGCCAGCCATGGGCGTCCGCAGGTAGGAGCAAGGGGGGCAAGTGCCCCCCCCCTAGAATCAGGGATTGGATCAGGAGTGATGACCCCCATCACCCCTCTCTGTCATCCCCTCTCTCTCTCTCACCCCTCTGTCTTTTTCACCCCCCTCTCTCTGTGTCTCCCCGCTCTGTCTCTCTCTCTCACCCCCCCTCTGTCTCTCACTATCACCCCCTCTCTCTCTCTCACCCCTCTGTCTTTTTCACCCCCCTCTCTCTGTGTCTCCCCGCTCTGTCTCTCTCTCTCACCCCCCCTCTGTCTCTCACTATCACCCCCTCTCTCTCTCTCACCCCTCTGTCTTTTTCACCCCCCTCTCTCTCTGTCACCCCCTCTGTCTCTCTCTGTCACACTTCTCTCTCTCTGTCACCCCCTCTGTCTCTCTCTCTCACACTTCTCTCTCTCTGTCACCCCCTGTCTCTCTCTCCCTGTCACCCCTTCTGTCTTTCTTTCACCCCATCTCTCTCTCACCCCCTTTCTCTCTGTCACCCCCCCCCCATCTCTGTCTGTCACTCACCACATGTATGCAGTTTTTGACAGTCTCTTGGGCCATGTATGCAGTCTCTGGTCATCTCTTGTGCCATGTCCACAGTCTCTTACAGTCTCTTGAGCCATGTATGCAGTCACTGACAGTCTCTTGAGCCATGTATTCAATCACTAACAGTCTCTTGGGCCATGTATGCAGTCTCTGGTCATCTCTTGTGCCATGTCCACAGTCACTAACAGTCTCTTGGGCCATGTATGCAGTCTCTAACAGTCTCTTGGGCCATGTATGCAGTCTCTGACAGTCTCTTGGGCCATGTATGCAGTCTCTGACAGTCTCTTGGGCCATGTATGCAGTCTCTGACAGTCTCTTGGGCCATGTCTGTAGTCTCTTGGACCATGTCCGCAGTCTCTGACAGTATCTTCGACCATGTCCGCAGTCTCTGACAGTCTCTTGTGCCATGTCTGCAGTCTCTGACCATCACCTGTACTACGTTTGCAGTCTCTGACCGTGATAATGTGATAATGTGATAATGTGATAATGTGATAATGACATTGTCGAAAAGGTCAGAGCATGGGTGACCTTAAAATGATGCCCCCCCCCCCCCTGAAAAAAGTTCTGCGGACGCCCATGCAGCCAGCCAGCCTCTCGACGGATCGAGAGAAGGGAAGCTCGATCCCCTTCCGAGAGGAACGTCCGTTCAGATAATTGCGCATCTTTTGGACAAATCCTCAACCAGTCAGTAATTATTGGGTGGGAGTGTTGGGTGTGATTGATGTGTGTATGAGACATCACTTTTGTGGCGAGGGATAGTGGACCTCCTCTTAGTGCGTTTTCTGGCCAGGAGACGGCGTCCAGGCCACTGACCGAGGGAAGCGCTGTCTATTGTCCCTATCTGTGTCGAGGGTTCAGACCCCTCACTGAATTCTCACCGTTTACCCCACCTTCTGTGTCTGTCTTGGTGTCTCTAGGTTACAAGTATTGGTGGGAAACATAGCGTTGAATCTCCCCTACAGTCTGTCACGTTCCGGGTACGGCGGGGAACAGGAGGTGGATCCCCTATGCCAATGAGGCGATAGCACGGGTTGTATTGGAGGACCGGTTCTAATGTTGCTACTGGTTTTCACCAGAGCCCGCCGCAAGGCGGGATGGACTTGCAGCGGCGGTAGCAACCAGGTCGTGTCTTCCAATAGCAACTCGACCCCACTGACAGCGGAGACAGGCGCGGTACACAAGGATAAGGCAGAGGCAAGGTCAGACGTAGCAAAAGGTCAGGGCAGGTAGCAAAGGTTCGTAGTCGGGGGCAACGGCAGAGATCTGGATACACAGTAGGAGCAAAACACAAAACACGCTTTCACTGGGCACTGTAGGCAACTCAAGATCCGGCCAGGACAGGAAGGGGAAGTGGGTTTAAGTATGGTTCAGAAAACGGCACTTTGGACCAGGCACCAATTAACTGTGCACTGGCCCTTTAAATGTAGACAGTGTCGCGCGCGCGCGCGCCTGAGGGGCGGGGGCGCGCGCCGGAACGAGCCGGCAGGGACAAGGTGAGGGGAGCGGGACGCGATCCCTGGGCGGCCGTGGATCGCGTCCCGGGGAGAGGGCAGCGCCTGCGGTCGGGAGAGCCGACCGCAGGCGCTGCATGACACAGAACGCCGTGAGCGCTCCGGGATGGATGGGGCACCCGGAGCGCTCGGCGTTACACAGTCCATGATCTCCAAATTCAGGAAGGGATTTTCTAAGGGCTGCAATTTATAACTTAGCCCTGAGAAATTGGTGACATTGTGTGAGAAAGATTGGCCCCGCTATGGAACGCGGTGGCCCCCGCAGGGAACCTTTGACGTCGAGACTAATGACCGATTATTTAAGAATATTAGGTCGGACTCACAGAAACATGACCAGATCCCATACATAGACTGTTGGAGGAAGGTTATAGATAGAGACCCGGGGGGGATATGGTTATGATAAAAGTAGTACCACAGACTAGACATGTGCACAACCAAAACATTTGTTTATTTTCGTTTCCGTTGATTCGTAACGATTCGTACATTCGTAAGTCGTCGGTGTTCGTATTCGTAACGATTCGTAAATTCGTAAGTCGTCGGTGTTCGTATTCATAACGATTTCGTACATTCGTAAGAGTTATTTTTTCGTTGATTCGTTTTCCCGTTAGTTTAATTTTCGTTTATTCGTTTATTCGAAATTCGGACGCATTCGTATTTATTCGTACATTCGTACATTCGTAACATTCGTAGATTCGTAATCGGAGCATAATTCATAATTTTATGTAATGTGTATGCTATTATTACATTTTAAGAGACATGGAAAATTACGAATCGAAAAAAAAAAGTTACGAATGTACGAATTTTTTCGTTCAATCCATTCGAAGCACGTTAAGCAGCGCCATTGTAAGAGACACGGAAAATTACGAATCGAAAAAAAATAAAAAAAGTTACGAATGTTTAATTTTCGTTTATTCGTTTATTCGAAATTCGGACGCATTCGTATTTATTCGTACATTCGTAACATTCGTAATCGGAGCATAATTCATAATTTTATGTAATGTGTATGCTATTATTACATTTTAAGAGACACGGAAAATTACTAATCGAAAAAAAAAAGTTACGAATGTACGAATTTTTTTCGTTCAATCCATTCGAAGCACGTTAAGCAGCGCCATTGTAAGAGACACGGAAAATTACGATTTGAAAAAAATAAATAAAAAAAGTTACGAATGTACGAATTTTTTCGTTCCAACCATTCGAAGCACGTTAAGCAGCGCCATTGTAAGAGACACGGAAAATTACGATTTGAAAAAAAAATTAAAAAAAAGTTACGAATGTACGAATTTTTTCGTTCAATCCATTCGAAGCACGTTAAGCAGCGCCATTGTAAGAGACATGGAAAATTACGATTTGAAAAAAAAAATTAAAAAAAGTTACGAATGTACGAATTTTTTCGTTCAATCCATTCGAAGCACGTTAAGCAACGCCATTGTAAGAGACACGGAAAATTACAAATCGAAAAAAAAAAAAAAAAACAGTTACGAATGTACAAATTTTTTCGTTCAATCCATTCGAAGCACGTTAAGCAAAGCCATTGTAAGGGACACGGAAAATTACCAATTCAACAAAAAAAAAAAAAAGTTACGAATGTACGAATTTTTTCGTTCATTTTCATTTTCGTTGTTCCTGTTTTCGTTTTTCGGATTTTCTTCATTCGTACATTCGTTGTTTCTAATTTTTTCGGATTTTCGTTATTTTCGTTTATTTTCGTTATTTTCGGATTCGTTCGATTCGAACGGTTCGTTCATTCGTACGAAAACGAAAGAAACGAAAATAACGAAAAAAAAAGAAAAACAAAACGAATTGCACATGTCTACCACAGACAAAACAAACAAAACACATATATTCTCAACCCGAAGAGACAGATCAGCCCCCCCCCCCCCATATGTAGAGGAACGAGCCTCAGACAGATACAGGTCAGAGCCATGTCCAAATGCCCCGTCCAGTAGACAAGAGGACACAAGTTATTGTCCACCTACATCAGATTCAGTGAGTGTGTCAATGCCTGATCTCGGTAAATATACGCCTAACCGTAACACTCTGGGTATAGGCAGGACAGAAATAGGGAACTCAGTAGTAGCCAATGGGCCCCCCAATCAAGTGTCCACTTCCACTCCGGGAAATCCCGATGCAAATGGCCGGACCCTTGACCGTCTTTCAACATTAGACATGTGCACAACAAAAAAATTTGTTTATTTTCGTTTTGTTTTTTTCGTTTTTGAAAAAAATTTGTTTATTTTCGTTTCGTTTTTTTCGTTTCCGTTGATTCGTAACGATTCGTACATTCTTAAGTCGTCGGTATTCGTAACGATTCGTACATTCGTAAGAGTTATTTTTTCGTTGATTCGTTTTTCGTTAGTTTAATTTTCGGACGCATTCGTATTTATTCGTACATTCGTAACATTCGTAGATTCGTAATCGGAGCATAATTCATAATTTTATGTAATGTGTATGCTATTATTACATTTTAATAATTTCCGAATCGAAAAAAAAAAGTTACGAATCGAAAAAAAAAAAAGTGACGAATCGAAAAAAAAGTTACGAATGTACGAATTTTTTTGTTCAATCCATTCATTACGAATCAAAAAAAAAGTTACGAATGTACGAATTTTTTTGTTCAATCCATTCATTACGAATCAAAAAAAAAGTTACGAATGTACGAATTTTTTCGTTCAATCCATTCATTACGAATCGAAAAAAAAGTTACGAATGTACGAATTTTTTTGTTCAATCCATTCATTACGAATCGAAAAAAAAAGTTACGAATGTACAAATTTTTTTGTTCAATCCATTCATTATGAATCGAAAAAAAAAAAAAGTTACGAATCGAAAAAAAAGTTACGAATGTACAAATTTTTTTGTTCAATCCATTCATTATGAATCGAAAAAAAAAAAAAAAAGTTACGAATCGAAAAAAAAAGTTACGAATCGAAAAAAAAGTTACGAATGTACGAATTTTTTTGTTCAATCAATTCGAAGCACGTTAAGCAGCGCCATTTTAAGGGACACGGAAAATTACCAATTCAACAAAAAAAAAAAAGTTACGAATGTACGAATTTTTTCGTTCGTTTTCGTTTTTCAGATTTTCTTCATTAGTACATTCGTTGTTTCTAATTATTTTTTTTTCGGATTTTCGTTGTTTTTCGGATTCGTTCGATTCGAATGATTCGTTAATCGGATTAGTACGATTCGTTATTCGGATTCGTACGATTCGAACGATTCGTTCATTTGTACGAAAACGAACGAAAGTAACGAAAAACGAAAAAAAAACGAAACAAATTGCACATGTCTATTCAACATACCTCTGCAAATGCCCCTAAGAGAACAGGCGGTGGGGAGACATCGGGCTCGCGTCACTCATTGACGAAACGGACGTCGGGAGGGAGGCGCGCTGACGCCATCGCTGTCTAGGACGGGCGTCTACAAGCCGGCCCGCTTACTTCATTTTACATACATGCGTTTTTAAAGATTTTAAATGTAAGTTCATTACTTTTTTGTATAATAAATTGTTTCCTGAAATTGAGTTACACTATGGTGAGCTTTCTTTCCTTGCTGAGATCGTGATTGCTGCCTTTGGACTGCCTATCGATTTGGGACTCCCTGGTTCGCTCTCAGTGTATTCCCAAGAGGTGATCTGAGGTCTTGATGTTGTGTTGATACTACAGGCTCTATATCGCTTGCCTTCTGGTAAGCGCATATGCTGCATGGTAGACATGTGCAATTCGTTTCGTTTTTCGTTTTTTTTTCGTTATTTTCATTTGTTCGTTTTCGTACGAATGAACGAATAGTTCGAATCCGAATAACGAATCGTTCGAATCGTACGAATCCGATTAACGAATCATTCAAATCGAACGAATCCGAAAAACAACGAAAATCCGAAAAAAAATAATTAGAAACAACGAATGAAGAAAATCCGAAAAACGAAAACAGGAACAACGAAAATGAACGAAAAAATTAGAACATTCGTAACTTTTATTTATTTTTTTTCGATTCGTAATTTTCCGTGTCTCTTACAATGGCGCTGCTTAACGTGCTTCGAATGGATTGAACGAAAAAATTCGTACATTCGTAACTTTTTTCGATTCGTAATTTTCCGTGTCTCTTACAATGGCGCTGCTTAACGTGCTTCGAATGGATTGAACGAAAAAATTCGTACATTCGTAACTTTTTTTTTCGATTTGTAAATTATTAAAATGTAATAATAGCATACACATTACATAAAATTATGAATTATGCTCCGATTACGAATCTATGAATGTTACGAATGTACGAATAAATACGAATGCGTCCGAAAATTAAACTAACGGAAAAACGAATCAACGAAAAAATAACTCTTACGAATGTACGAATCGTTACGAATACGAACACCGACGACTTACGAATGTACGAATCGTTACGAATCCGAACACCGACGACTTACGAATGTACGATGGGCTCAGCGGCAGCTTTGATGGGCACAGTGGCAGCTTTGATGGGCACAGTGGCAGCTTTGATGGGCACAGTGGCAGCTTTGATGGGCTCAGTGGCAGCTTTGATGGGCTCAGTGGCAGCTTTGTTTAGCACAGTGGCAGCTTTGATGGGCACAGTGGCAGCTTTGATGGGCACAGTGGCAGCTTTGATGGGCTCAGTGGCAGCTTTGATGGGCTCAGTGGCAGCTTTGATGGGCTCAGTGGCAGCTTTGATGGGCTCAGTGGCAGCTTTGATGGGCTCAGTGGCAGCTTTGATGGGCTCAGCGGCAGCTTTGATGGGCTCAGCGGCAGCTTTGATGGGCTCAGTGGCAGCTTTGATGGGCACAGTGGCTATTTCATGGGCACAGTGGCTGTGTTTGATGGGCACAATTTAAGCAGCAGATTGCAGCGCTGAGGATCAGCCCTGGATGGGGCCCGCCAGACAAGTGGGGCCCCCGGGGCAACTGTCCAGCATGCGAAGTGGAAAAAACGGCACGGGGGGGCATCAAGTCGAACATCAGTTCCTGTACATCCCGGATTGCCATATTCCCTTTCTGGGCAGAGACTTACTTGCTAAACTCAGAGCACATATATACTTCCAATCTGACGGATAGGTTATCCTAAAATCGCCCCATCCCGGGACTATGGGCGGAAGACAACCCACCAGGATTTTCCCCCAATCCTTATTAAATTAAAAATCAGGAGCCAGTCCAGTCAGCCTGAAGCAGTACCCAGTCCCTCGAAAATCCCTAGTAGGAATACAAGAGTGAAAAAGAAGTCAACAAAATATCTGCGCTAATTCCAAAAAAATTATAGTGTGATAGCAGCCAACACAGTTTGTTGATAAGCAAACGAATAAAATATAAAATCCAAAGTGTAGCGCTATGAATAGATAATAAAAAATAAAAAATAAAGGTGTACTGTGAAAAATGATTGGAAAATTATCCAAAAATGTAAAAGTCCATCTCCAAGTCTAATCATTCAAGCAAAACAACAACATAATTGATAATATGAAACGAAGTCTTCCACCAAAGTTCAGGGCACAAAACGAACAAAAAAGGGGAACAATCCAAAATCTTGTGATCTCGATCTGCTTACTAGACATGTGCAATTCGTTTCGTTTTTTTTTCGTTTTTTGTTTTTTTATCGTGATTTTCGTTCGTTCGCTTTCGTACGAATGAACGAATCATTCGAATCGTACGAATCCGAATAACGAATCGTAACGAATCATTCGAATCGAACGAATCCGTAAAACAACGAAAATCCGAAAAAAACAAATTAGAAACAACAAATGTACTAATGAAGAAAATCCGAAAAACGAAAACGAACGAAAAAATTCGTACATTCGTAACTTATTTTTTTTGTTGAATTGGTAATTTTCTGTGTCCCCTACAATGGTGCTGCTAAACGTGCTTCGAATGGACTGAACCAAAAAATGTGTACATTCGTAACTTTTTTTTAGATTCGTAACTTTTTTTTTTCGATTTGTAACTTTTTTTTTTTTTTTTTTTCGATTTGAAATTTTCCGTGTCTCTATTGAACCAAAAAATTCGTACATTCGGAACTTTTTTTTCGATTCGTAACTTTTTTTTTCGATTCGTAACTTTTTTTTCAATTCGTAACTTTTTTTATTTTTTTTCGATTTGTAATTTTCCGTGTCTCTATTGAACCAAAAAATTTGTACATTCGTAAAAAAAAATTTGATTCGTAACTTTTTTTTTTTTTGATTCGTAACTTTTTTTTTCAATTCGTAACTTTTTTTATTTTATTTTTTCGATTTGTAATTTTCTGTGTCTCTATTGAACAAAGAAATTTGTACATTCGTAACTTTTTTTTTCGATTTGTAACTTATTTTTTTCGATTCGTAACTTTTTTTTTCGATTCGTAAATTATTAAAATGTAATAATAGCATACACATTACATAAAATTATGAATTATGCTCCGATTACGAATCTACGAATGTTACGAATGTACGAATAAATACGAATGCGTCCGAAAATTAAACTAACGAAAAAACGAATCAATGAAAAAATAACTCTTACGAATGTACGAATCGTTACGAATCCGAACAACGATGACTTACGAATGTACGAATCGTTACGAATCGACGGAAACGAAAAAAACGAAACGAAAAAAAAACCGAATTTTTTTCGGAAACTAAAAAAACGAAACGAAAATAAACACATTTTTTTGTTGTGCACATGTCTACTGCTTACCAGAACAAAGTTGTAAATGAGCGATGTTGTCATGTGATGCCGGAGGTCGGTGATGAAACTTGATGAATGCGAGAAATGAAAACCAGATCCAAAATCCTTCAGTAAGTTGTTGGTAACGGGATTCACAGACCCAGATCGATGAAGTATACAAAAGAAATCTCCCACGAGGTAAAGGAAGGAAACAACCAATAGTGAAGCCCGTAAAGGTAAACTCAAATTTTTTATTGTATGTAGTCTACTTACATCAATGTAGAGACATCAGGGCATGTATAAAAACAAACAGTTCCGCGTACTTGCATCAGCCCGCCTGACATGTTTCATCCAATGGTGGATATCATCAGAGGCGTGATGATATCCACCATTGGATGGCGTGATGATATCCACCATTGGATGGCGTGATGATATCCACCTTTGGATGGCGTGATGATATCCACCATTGGATGGCGTGATGATATCCACCATTGGATGGCGTGATGATATCCACCCTTGGATGGCGTGATGATATCCACCATTGGATGGCGTGATGATATCCACCATTGGATGGCGTGATGATATCCACCCTTGGATGGCGTGATGATATCCACCATTGGATGGGGTGATGATATCCACCATTGGATGGGGTGATGATATCCACCATTGGATGGCGTGATGATATCCACCCTTGGATGGCGTGATGATATCCACCATTGGATGGCGTGATGATATCCACCATTGGATGGCGTGATGATATCCACCATTGGATGGCGTGATGATATCCACCCTTGGATGGCGTGATGATATCCACCATTGGATGGGGTGATGATATCCACCATTGGATGGGGTGATGATATCCACCATTGGATGGCGTGGTGATATCCACCCTTGGATGGCGTGATGATATCCACCATTGGATGGCGTGATGATATCCACCCTTGGATGGCGTGATGATATCCACCATTGGATGGCGTGATGATATCCACCATTGGATGGCGTGATGATATCCACCATTGGATGGCGTGATGATATCAACCCTTGGATGGCGTGATGATATCCACCATTGGATGGGGTGATGATATCCACCATTGGATGGCGTGATGATATCCACCATTGGATGGCGTGATGATATCCACCCTTGGATGGCGTGATGATATCCACCATTGGATGGCGTGATGATATCCACCCTTGGATGGCGTGATGATATCCACCCTTGGATGGCGTGATGATATCCACCATTGGATGGCGTGATGATATCCACCATTGGATGGCGTGATGATATCTACCATTGGATGGCGTGATGATATCCACCATTGGATGGCGTGATGATATCCACCATTGGATGGCGTGATGATATCCACCATTGGATGGCGTGATGATATCCACCATTGGATGGCGTGATGATATCCACCATTGGATGGCGTGATGATATCCACCCTTGGATGGCGTGATGATATCCACCATTGGATGGCGTGATGATATCCACCCTTGGATGGCGTGATGATATCCACCATTGGATGGCGTGATGATATCCACCATTGGATGGCGTGATGATATCCACCCTTGGATGGCGTGATGATATCCACCATTGGATGGGGTGATGATATCCACCATTGGATGGGGTGATGATATCCACCATTGGATGGCGTGATGATATCCACCCTTGGATGGCGTGATGATATCCACCATTGGATGGCGTGATGATATCCACCCTTGGATGGCGTGATGATATCCACCATTGGATGGCGTGATGATATCCACCATTGGATGGCGTGATGATATCCACCATTGGATGGCGTGATGATATCCACCCTTGGATGGCGTGATGATATCCACCATTGGATGGGGTGATGATATCCACCATTGGATGGGGTGATGATATCCACCATTGGATGGCGTGATGATATCCACCCTTGGATGGCGTGATGATATCCACCATTGGATGGCGTGATGATATCCACCCTTGGATGGCGTGATGATATCCACCATTGGATGGCGTGATGATATCCACCATTGGATGGCGTGATGATATCCACCATTGGATGGCGTGATGATATCAACCCTTGGATGGCGTGATGATATCCACCATTGGATGGGGTGATGATATCCACCATTGGATGGCGTGATGATATCCACCATTGGATGGCGTGATGATATCCACCCTTGGATGGCGTGATGATATCCACCATTGGATGGCGTGATGATATCCACCCTTGGATGGCGTGATGATATCCACCATTGGATGGCGTGATGATATCCACCATTGGATGGCGTGATGATATCCACCATTGGATGGCGTGATGATATCTACCATTGGATGGCGTGATGATATCCACCATTGGATGGCGTGATGATATCCACCTTTGGATGGCGTGATGATATCCACCATTGGATGGCGTGATGATATCCACCATTGGATGGCGTGATGATATCCACCAGTGGATGGCGTGATGATATCCACCTTTGGATGGCGTGATGATATCCACCATTGGATGGCGTGATGATATCCACCATTGGATGGCGTGATGATATCCACCATTGGATGGCGTGATGATATCCACCTTTGGATGGCGTGATGATATCCACCATTGGATGGCGTGATGATATCCACCATTGGATGGCGTGATGATATCCACCATTGGATGGGGTGATGATATCCACCATTGGATGGGGTGATGATATCCACCATTGGATGGCGTGATGATATCCACCCTTGGATGGCGTGATGATATCCACCATTGGATGGCGTGATGATATCCACCCTTGGATGGCGTGATGATATCCACCATTGGATGGCGTGATGATATCCACCATTGGATGGCGTGATGATATCCACCATTGGATGGCGTGATGATATCAACCCTTGGATGGCGTGATGATATCCACCATTGGATGGGGTGATGATATCCACCATTGGATGGCGTGATGATATCCACCATTGGATGGCGTGATGATATCCACCCTTGGATGGCGTGATGATATCCACCATTGGATGGCGTGATGATATCCACCCTTGGATGGCGTGATGATATCCACCCTTGGATGGCGTGATGATATCCACCATTGGATGGCGTGATGATATCCACCATTGGATGGCGTGATGATATCTACCATTGGATGGCGTGATGATATCCACCATTGGATGGCGTGATGATATCCACCTTTGGATGGCGTGATGATATCCACCATTGGATGGCGTGATGATATCCACCATTGGATGGCGTGATGATATCCACCTTTGGATGGCGTGATGATATCCACCATTGGATGGCGTGATGATATCCACCATTGGATGGCGTGATGATATCCACCATTGGATGGCGTGATGATATCCACCATTGGATGGCGTGATGATATCCACCTTTGGATGGCGTGATGATATCCACCATTGGATGGCGTGATGATATCCACCATTGGATGGGGTGATGATATCCACCATTGGATGGGGTGATGATATCCACCATTGGATGGCGTGATGATATCCACCCTTGGATGGCGTGATGATATCCACCATTGGATGGCGTGATGATATCCACCCTTGGATGGCGTGATGATATCCACCATTGGATGGCGTGATGATATCCACCATTGGATGGCGTGATGATATCCACCATTGGATGGCGTGATGATATCAACCCTTGGATGGCGTGATGATATCCACCATTGGATGGGGTGATGATATCCACCATTGGATGGCGTGATGATATCCACCATTGGATGGCGTGATGATATCCACCCTTGGATGGCGTGATGATATCCACCATTGGATGGCGTGATGATATCCACCCTTGGATGGCGTGATGATATCCACCCTTGGATGGCGTGATGATATCCACCATTGGATGGCGTGATGATATCCACCATTGGATGGCGTGATGATATCTACCATTGGATGGCGTGATGATATCCACCATTGGATGGCGTGATGATATCCACCTTTGGATGGCGTGATGATATCCACCATTGGATGGCGTGATGATATCCACCATTGGATGGCGTGATGATATCCACCTTTGGATGGCGTGATGATATCCACCATTGGATGGCGTGATGATATCCACCATTGGATGGCGTGATGATATCCACCATTGGATGGCGTGATGATATCCACCATTGGATGGCGTGATGATATCCACCTTTGGATGGCGTGATGATATCCACCATTGGATGGCGTGATGATATCCACCATTGGATGGCGTGATGATATCCACCATTGGACGAAACATGTCAGGCGGGCTGATGCAAGTACGCGGAACTGTTTTTATACATGCCCTGATGTCTCTACATTGATGTAAGTAGACTACATACAATAAAAAATTTGAGTTTACCTTTACGGGCTTCACTATTGGTTGTTTCCTTCCTTTACCTCGTGGGAGATTTCTTTAGTATACTTCATCGATCTGGGTCTGTGAATCCCGTTACCAACAACTTACTGAAGGATTTTGGATCTGGTTTTCATTTCTCGCATTCATCAAGTTTCATCACCAACCTCCGGCATCACATGACAACATCGCTCATCTACAACTTTGTTCTGGTAAGCAGATCGAGATCACAAGATTTTGGATTGTTCCCCTTTTTTGTTCGTTTTGTGCCCTGAACTTTGGTGGAAGACTTCGTTTCATATCATCAATTATGTTTTAGGAATACAAGAGTTCCCTAAACAAATTCCTACCCTATGAACTGTTTGTCAGATCCCCACCCCGACCACCAGACGGCAAGTATGTGAATTCCTGGGGGGTAGCAGGATTTGGCCGAATCTGGATACCGAACTTTGCCACAAATACTAGACCCCTCTATGAATCCACAAAGGGGGGAGAAAGGGAACCCTTTCAGTGGGGAGAACAACAAAACAGAGCATTCCGAGACACTAGACATGTGCAATTCGTTTTTTTTTTTTCGTTTTTTTTTTTTTTTTTTTCGTTATTTTTCGTTCGTTCGCTTTCGTACGAATGAACGAATCACTCGAATCGTACGAATCCGAATAACGAATCATTTGAATCCGAAAAACAACGAAAATCCGAAAAAAACAAATTAGAAACAACGAATGTACTAATGAAGAAAATCCAAAAAACGAAAACGAACGAAACTGAACTTTTTTTTTTTGTTGAATTGGTCATTTTCCGTGTCCCTTACAATGGCGCTGCTAAACGTGCTTCGAATGGATTGAACAAGAAAATTCGTACATTCGTAACTTTTTTTTCGATTCGTAACTTTTTTTTTTTTCGATTCGTAACCTTTTTTTTTTCGATTCGTAACTTTTTTTTTCGATTCGTAACTTTTTTTTTTTTTTTCGATTTGTAATTTTCCGTGTCTCCATTGAACCAAAAAATTCGTACATTCGTAACTTTTTTTTTCGATTCGTAACTTTTTTTTTCGATTCGTAACTTTTTTTTTTCGATTTGTAATTTTCCGTGTCTCTATTGAACCAAAAAATTCGTACATTCGTAACTTTTTTTCGATTCGTAACTTTTTTTTCCGATTCGTAACTTTTTTTTTCGATTCGTAACTTTTTTATTTATTTTTTGTCGATTTGTAATTTTCCGTGCCTCTATTGAACCAAAAAATTCGTACATTCGTAACTTTTTTTTCGCTTCGTAACTTTTTTTTTCGATTCGTAACTTTTTTTTTTTTTTTTATTTTTTTTCGATTTGTAATTTTCCGTGTCTCCGTTGAACCAAAAAATTCGTACATTCGTAACTTTTTTTTTCGATTCGTAACTTTTTTTTTCGATTCGTAACTTTTTTTTTCGATTTGTAATTTTCCGTGTCTCTATTGAACCAAAAAATTCGTACATTCGTAACTTTTTTTTCGATTCGTAACTTTTTTTTCCGATTCGTAACTTTTTTTTTCGATTCGTAACTTTTTTATTTTTTTTTTGTCGATTTGTAATTTTCCGTGCCTCTATTGAACCAAAAAATCCGTACATTCGTAACTTTTTTTTCGATTCGTAACTTTTTTTTTCGATTAGCAACTTTTTTTTTCGATTCGTAACTTTTTTTTTTTTTTTTTTTTTTTTTTTTATCGATTTGTAATTTTCCGTGTCTCTATTGAACCAAAAAATTCGTACATTCGTAACTTTTTTTTCGATTCGTAACTTTTTTTTTCCGATTCGTAACTTTATTTTTTCGATTCGTAAATTATTAAAATGTAATAATAGCATACACATTACATCAAATTATGAATTATGCTCCGATTACGAATCTACGAATGTTACGAATGTACGAATAAATACGAATGCGTCTGAAAATTAAACGAAAAAACGAATCAACGAAAAAATAACTCTTACGAATGTACGAATCGTTACAAATCCGAACAACGACGACTTACGAATGTACGAATCGTTACGAATCGACGGAAACGAAAAAAACGAATCGTTACGAATCGACGGAAACGAAAAAAACGAAACGAAAAAAAACGATTTTTTTTCGGAAACGAAAAAAACGAAACGAAAATAAACGAATTTTTTGGTTGTGCACATGTCTACGAGACATTAAGGTTTCCCTAATGCCGGCCCCCCGCGCTAGGCCTGCCGGACAGCCAGAAGATTTTCTACTTGTATGTCAGTGAACAACAAGGAATAGCAGCAGGAGTCTTGACACAACACTTAGGATTGCGGCAGCGCCCTGTAGCATACCTTTCAAAACAACTGGACGCTGTAGCCCAGGGTTGGCCACCCTGCCTGCGGGCCATCGCAGCAACAACCCTCCTCGTGGCCGAGGCTGACAAGTTGTCATTGAGTCAGGAAACTTATGTCCGGGTCCCACATCAAGTACAAGCATTAATGGAGTACAAGGGAAATCACTGGTTCACAAAGAGCCGAATGGTTACATACCAAGCTATGCTGTGTGAAAATCCTCACATCCACCTAGAGACTGTTAACACCTTAAACCCAGCCACTCTGCGCCCCACCTCACAAGAACCCCCAACACATGATTGTCTCCAGGTAATGGATGCTGAATTGGATCCAATTTTATACCCGCCTCCCCAGCTAGCCACATTAACACGTGCTGCATGCAGCAGACGTGTAGAGGCATGGCCCACATGCAGGGCCGGTGCTACCACTAGGCAAACTAGGCGGCCGCATAGGGCGCCCTGCTGCCTAGGGGGCGCCCAGCCACTGTTTTTCCTACTCTCTTCTCTCTGCAGCAAGTAAATAAGTCTCAGCATCAGCAGGCAGCCGCCTCTCCGGTCACACATAGTGTCAGAGGCGCAGCGGTGGTTGAGGACTGTGTCTGTGTCCCGACTCCCGCAGCAAGCAAACATTCATTGATGGGCACTGGTAGGCTGCATTGAAGGGGCGCTGGTAGGCTGCATTTGATGGGTGCTGATGAAGCTGCATTAGATGGGCGCTGGTGAGGCTACATTTGATGGGCGCTGGCGAGGCTGCATTTGATGGGCGCTGGCGAGGCTACATTTGATGGGCGCTGGCGAGGCTACATTTGATGGGCCCTGGCGAGGCTGCATTTGATGGGCCCTGGCGAGGCTGCATTTGATGGGCGCTGGCGAGGCTGCATTTGATGGGCCCTGGTGAGGCTGCATTTGATGGGCCCTGGTGAGGCTGCATTTGATGGGCACTGGTGAGGCTGCATTTGATGGGCGTTGGTGAGGCTGCATTTGATGGGCGCTGTTGAGGCTGCATTTGATGGGCGCTGGTGAGGCTGCATTTGATGGGCGCTGGTGAGGCTGCATTTGATGGGCGTTGGTGAGGCTGCATTTGATGGGCCCTGGTGAGGCTGCATTTGATGGGCGCTGGTGAGGCTGCATTTGATGGGCGCTGGTGAGGCTGCATTTGATGGGCGCTGGTGAGGCTGCATTTGATGGGCGCTGGTGAGGCTGCATTTGATGGGCGCTGGCGAGGCTGCATTTGATGGGCGCTGATGAGGCTGCATTTGATGGGCGCTGGTGAGGCTGCATTTGATGGGCGCTGTTGAGGCTGCATTTGATGGGCGCTGGTGAGGCTGCATTTGATGGTTGCTGGTGAGGCTGCATTTGATGGGCGCTGGTGAGGCTGCATTTGATGGGCGCTGGCGAGGCTGCATTTGATGGGCGCTGGTGAGGCTGCATTTGATGGGCGCTGGTGAGGCTGCATTTGATGGGCGCTGGCGAGGCTGCATTTGATGGGCGCTGATGAGGCTGCATTTGATGGGCGCTGGTGAGGCTGCATTTGATGGGCGCTGTTGAGGCTGCATTTGATGGGCGCTGGTGAGGCTGCATTTGATGGTTGCTGGTGAGGCTGCATTTGATGGGCGCTGGTGAGGCTGCATTTGATGGGCGCTGGCGAGGCTGCATTTGATGGGCGCTGGTGAGGCTGCATTTGATGGGCGCTGGTGAGGCTGCATTTGATGGGCGCTGGCGAGGCTGCATTTGATGGGCGCTGATGAGGCTGCATTTGATGGGCGCTGGTGAGGCTGCATTTGATGGGCGCTGTTGAGGCTGCATTTGATGGGCGCTGGTGAGGCTGCATTTGATGGTTGCTGGTGAGGCTGCATTTGATGGGCGCTGGTGAGGCTGCATTTGATGGGCGCTGGTGAGGCTGCATTTGATGGGCGCTGGTGAGGCTGCATTTGATGGGCGCTTTATTAAAAAGGTGGGATTTACATGGGCAGGGAAAAGGGGGCGGAGTCAGCCAATGGGGGGGGGGGGGGGAATGAGGTTTCGCCTAGGGTGTCAAAAATCCTTGCACCAGCCCTGCCCACATGGACTGAGATTACAAAAGACGTGGTTGTTAACTGTGAACTGATACAGAGAATTGGGAAAAGTATGCAAGACATAGGGAAATGGGTTCAGAAGAAACTTCCCATAAGCTTGTCAAACCCGGTACACCCCTTTAAATCCAGGAGATACAGTGTGGGTAAAAGAGTGGAACTTAACCCCACTAGGGCCAAGATGGAGAGGTCCTTATTAGACATGTGCAATTCGTTTCGTTTTTTTTTCTCGTTTTTTTTTTTTTTTATTTTTTTTTCGTTATTTTCATTCGTTCGTTTTCGTACGAATGAACGAATCGTTGGAATCGTACGAATCCGAAAAACAACGAAAATCCGAAAAAAACTAATTAGAAACAACGAATGTACTAATGAAGAAAATCCAAAAAACGAAAACGAACGAAAACGAACGAAACTGAACTTTTTTTTTTGTTGAATTGGTCATTTTCCGTGTCCCTTACAATGGTGCTGCTAAACGTGCTTCGAATGGATTGAACAAGAAAATTAGTACATTCGTAACTTTTTTTTCGATTCGTAACTTTTTTTTCGATTCGTAACTTTTTTTTTCGATTCGTAACTTTTTTTTTTCGATTCGTAACTTTTTTTTTCGATTCGTAACTTTTTTTTTTTTTTTTCGATTTGTAATTTTCCGTGTCTCCATTGAACCAAAAAATTCGTACATTCGTAACTTTTTTTTTTCGATTCGTAACTTTTTTTTTCGATTCGTAACTTTTTTTTTTTCGATTTGTAATTTTCCGTGTCTCCATTGAACCAAAAAATTCGTACATTCGTAACTTTTTTTTTCGATTCGTAACTTTTTTTTCGATTCGTAACTTTTTTTTTCGATTCGTAACTTTTTTATTTATTTTTTTTTTTTTCGATTTGTAATTTTCCGTGCCTCTATTGAACCAAAAAATTCGTACATTCGTAACTTTTTTTTCGATTCGTAACTTTTTTTTTTCGATTCGTAACTTTTTTTTTTCGATTCGTAACTTTTTTTTTTTTTTTTTTTTTTTTCGATTTGTAATTTTCCGTGCCTCTATTGAACCAAAAAATTCGTACATTCGTAACTTTTTTTTCGCTTCGTAACTTTTTTTTTCCAATTCGTAACTTTATTTTTTCGATTCGTAAATTATTAAAATGTAATAATAGCATACACATTACATCAAATTATGAATTATGCTCCGATTACGAATCTACGAATGTTACGAATGTACGAATAAATACGAATGTGTCCGAAAATTAAACTAACGAAAAAACGAATCAACGAAAAAATAACTCTTACGAATGTACGAATCGTTACGAATACGAACAACGACGACTTACGAATGTACGAATCGTTACGAATCCGAACAACGACGACTTACGAATGTACGAATCGTTACGAATCCGAACAACGACGACTTACGAATGTACGAATCGTTACGAATCGACGGAAACGAAAAAAACGAAACGAAAACAAACAAATTTTTTTGTTGTGCACGTGTCTACGAGACATTAAGGTTTCCCTAATGCCGGCCCCCCGCGCTAGGCCTGCCGGACAGCCAGAAGATTTTCTACTTGTATGTCAGTGAACAACAAGGAATAGCAGCAGGAGTCTTGACACAATACTTAGGATTGCGGCAGCGCCCTGTAGCATACCTTTCAAAACAACTGGACGCTGTAGCCCAGGGTTGGCCACCCTGCCTGCGGGCCATCGCAGCAACAACCCTCCTTGTGGCCGAGGCTGACAAGTTGTCATTGAGTCAGGAAACTTATGTCCGGGTCCCACATCAAGTACAAGCATTAATGGAGTACAAGGGAAATCACTGGTTCACAAAGAGCCGAATGGTTACATACCAAGCTATGCTGTGTGAAAATCCTCACATCCACCTAGAGACTGTTAACACCTTAAACCCAGCCACTCTGCGCCCCACCTCACAAGAACCCCCAACACATGATTGTCTCCAGGTAATGGATGCTGAATTGGATCCAATTTTATACCCGCCTCCCCAGCTAGCCACATTAACACGTGCTGCATGCAGCAGATGTGTAGAGGCATGGCCCACATGCAGGGCCGGTGCTACCACTAGGCAAACTAGGCGGCCGCATAGGGCGCCCTGCTGCCTAGGGGGCGCCCAGCCACTGTTTTTCCTACTCTCTTCTCTCTGCAGCAAGTAAATAAGTCTCAGCATCAGCAGGCAGCCGCCTCTCCGGTCACACATAGTGTCAGAGGCGCAGCGGTGGTTGAGGACTGTGTCTGTGTCCCGACTCCCGCAGCAAGCAAACATTCATTGATGGGCACTGGTAGGCTGCATTGAAGGGGCACTGGTAGGCTGCATTTGATGGGTGCTGGTGAGGCTGCATTTGATGGGCGCTGGTGAGGCTGCATTTGATGGGCGCTGTTGAGGCTGCATTTGATGGGCGCTGGTGAGGCTGCATTTGATGGGCGCTGTTGAGGCTGCATTTGATGGGCGCTGGCGAGGCTACATTTGATGGGCCCTGGTGAGGCTGCATTTGATGGGCGCTGGCGAGGCTGCATTTGATGGGCCCTGGCGAGGCTACATTTGATGGGCGCTGGCGAGGCTGCATTTGATGGGCGCTGGTGAGGCTGCATTTGATGGGCGCTGGCGAGGGTGCATTTGATGGGCGTTGGTGAGGCTGCATTTGATGGGCCCTGGTGAGGCTGCATTTGATGGGCGCTGGCGAGGCTGCATTTGATGGGCGCTGGTGAGGCTGCATTTGATGGGCGCTGGTGAGGCTGCATTTGATGGGCGCTGGTGAGGCTGCATTTGATGGGCCCTGGCGAGGCTGCATTTGATGGGCGCTGGCGAGGCTGCATTTGATGGGCGCTGGTGAGGCTGCATTTGATGGGCGCTGGTGAGGCTGCATTTGATGGGCCCTGGCGAGGCTGCATTTGATGGGCGCTGGCGAGGCTGCATTTGATGGGCGCTGGTGAGGCTTTATTAAAAAGGTGGGATTTACATGGGCAGGGAAAAGGGGGCGGAGTCAGCCAATGGGGGGGGGGGGCGGGAAAATGAGGTTTCGCCTAGGGTGTCAAAAATCCTTGCACCAGCCCTGCCCACATGGACTGAGATTACAAAAGACGTGGTTAAATGCCTGACTCAGGGGATTATCCCCAGATATGGAATCCCCTCCGCCATTGGCTTAGACAATGGCCCTGCCTTTGTTCACAAGTGCCTCCAGGAATTAGCAACAGCACTTAAGATTACTTGGAAACTACACACCGCATATACACCCCAAACCCAAAAGCTCTGGCAAAGTTGAACGAATGAACCGCACACTCAAGTCACAACTGGCCAAGCTCTGCCAGGAAGCCTAAATGAAATGGACCTTGATGTTGCCCATTGCTTTATTGAGAATTCGGGGTACCCCAACAAGGAGGACAAAAACTATATGGTGGTCCCCACCCATTATTAGAGGTATTAGAGGAGACTTGCATCAGATAGGAGGGGATGTTAACCATGAACTGATACAGAGAATTGGGAAAGTATGCAAGACAAGGGAAATGGGTTCAGAAGAAACTTCCCATAAGCTTGTCAAACCCGGTACACCCCTTTAAAACCAGGAGATACAGTGTGGGTAAAAGAGTGGAACTTAACCCCACTAGGGCCAAGATGGAGAGGTCCTTATTAGACATGTGCAATTCGTTTCGTTTTTTTTTTTCTCGTTTTTTTTCGTTATTTTCGTTCGTTCGTTTTCGTACGAATGAACAAATCTTTTGAATCGTACGAATCCGAATAACGAATCATTCGAATCGAACGAATCCGAAAAACAATGAAAATCCGAAAAAAAAAAAAAAAAATTAGAAACAACGAATGTACGAATGAAGAAAATCCGAAAAACTAAAACGAACGAAAAAATTCGTACATTCGTAACTTTATTTTTTTTTTAATTGGTAATTTTCTATGTCCCTTACAATGGCGCTGCTAAACGTACTTCGAATGGATTGAACAAAAAAATTCGTACATTCGTAACTTTTTTTTTCGATTAGTAAATTATTAAAATGTAATAATAGCACACACATTACATAAAATTATGAATTATGCTCCGATTACGAATCTACGAATGTTACGAATGTACAAATAAATACGAATGCGTCCGAAAATTAAACTAACGAAAAAACGAATCAACGAAAAAATGTACGAATCGTTACGAATCCGAACACCGACGACTTACGAATGTACGAATCGTTACGAACCTGAACACCGACGACTTACGAATGTACGAATCGTTACGAACCTGAACACTGACGGCTTACGAATGTACGAATCGTTACGAACCTGAACACCGACGACTTACGAATGTACGAATCGTTACGAATCTGAACACCGACGGCTTACGAATGTACGAATCGTTACGAACCTGAACACTGACGGCTTACGAATGTACGAATCGTTACGAATCTGAACACCGACGGCTTACGAATGTACGAATCGTTACGAATCTGAACACCGACGGCTTACGAATGTACGAATCGTTACGAATCAACGGAAACGAAAAAAAACGAAAAAAAACTTATTTTTTTCGGAAACGAAAAAAACGAAACGAAAAAAAAAGAATTTTTTGGTGGTGCACATGTCTAGTCCTTATACTGTTCTGCTATCTACACCAACAGTCATTAAGGTGGCCGAGGTGACACCCTGGATACACCATTCTAGGGTAAAACGAGCTGCTGACCTCACAGACTCCTGGCACTGTACAGTAGATCCCCAAGACCCTTTGAGACTGAGATTGACCAGAGAAATCAGAAGGCAGGACTGCAGCCCTGCGGCCAGCGCACCCCTGGACGCTGCTGGCTCAACGCACGGCGGAAGATAAAGGACATCTACTAAGCTCTGCTCCAATCACAGCCCGGACGCTGGTTGGTCTACGCATAAGCTGAAGCTTGAGGATATTCATCGGTGTAATGCTTACTAAAAAAAAAAAATGTTATAATGAGATTGTTGATAGCTATAGCAGTGATACTAACCAGGCTAGAAAGGGGGAGAGTAACTCATGTGACCCGTGCATAAAAACCACCAGAGTAGGATCCATAACTACTAGACATGTGCAATTCGTTTAGTTTTTTTTTTTTCGTTTTTTCGTTTTTTTTTTTTCGTTATATTCGTTCATTCGTTATCGTACGAATGAACGAACGATTCGCTAAAAATTTTAATGAATAATGAATCGTTCGGGTCGAACGAATACGAAAAACAACGAAAATCCGAAATAACCAAATTAGAAACAACGAAACTACGAAAGAAGAAAATCCGAAAAACTAAAACAGGAACAACGAAAATCAAAATGAACGAAAAAATTCGTACATTCGTAACTTTTTTTTGTTTTGTTGAATTGGTAATTTTCCGTGTCCCTTACAATGGTGCTGCTTAACGTGCTTCGAATGGATTAAATGAAAAAATTCATACATTCGTAACTTTTTTTTTTTTTGCGATTCATAATTTTTCGTGTCTCTTACAATGGCGCTGCTTAGAGTGCTTCGAATGGATTGAACGAAAAAATTCGTACATTCGTAACTTTTTTTTTTGTTGAATTGGTAATTTTCCGTGTCTCTTACAATGGCGCTGCTTAACATGCTTCGAATGGATTGAACGAAAAAATTCGTACATTCGTAACTTTTTTTTTTTTTTCGATTCGTAATTTTCCGTGTCTCTTACAATGGCGCTGCTTAACGTGCTTCGAATGAATTGAACGAAAAAATTCGTACATTTGTAACTTTTTTTTCGATTCGTAATTTTCCGTGTCTCTTACAATGTAATAATAGCATACACATTACATAAAATTATGAATTATGCTCCGATTACGAATCTACGAAAACAATGTTACGAAAGTACGAATAAATCAATCTAACGGAAGTACGAATGTAACTAAATCTACGAAAATACGAATGTGTCCGAATTTCGAATAAACGAAAATTAAACTTTTCAGCAGAAAAACAGAAATACGAATCAACGAAAAAATAACTCTTACGAAAATACGAATCGTTACGAATACGAACACCGACGACTTACGAATTTACGAATCGTTACGAATCAACGGAAACGAAAGAAACGAAACGAAAATAAACAAATTTTTCTGTTGTGCACATGTCTAATAACTACCAAGATGTTACTGTGGCACTCTCATTAGCAATGCAAGGGCACAGTAACTGGTACCTGCATACAGGGGTGGACTGACCAATCGGGCACTCGGGCACTGCCCGAGGGCCCTGGGCCACTAGGGGGCCCCATCAGGGTTGCCAGCCTCAGTAAAACCAGGGACAGTATGTAAAAATCTGTGTTTTTTTTTTTTACATCTGTCTCTGAAATGTCCCTTACCGACATCCTTTTGGTCTAAAAATCCAGAGATTATAGATGTCCCACCTCTCCAGTACCTTCTCAGCCAATAGAAACATGTCTGTGTATACTGTGTGATTGTATACTGTGCGTGTGTATACTGTGTTGCCCCATAATCTCTGATTGCCCGGGGACCCCATAATCTCCTTTTGCCCGGGGGCCCCATGAGTTGTCAGTCCGCCACTGCCTGCATACAGTGGTGTGAAAAAGTGTTTGCCCCCTTCCTCATTTCCTGTTTGCATGTTTGTCACACTTAAGTGTTTCGGAACATCAAACCAATTTAAACAATAGTCAAGGACAACACAAGTAAACACAAAATGCAATTTGTAAATGAAGGTGTTTATTATTAAAGGTGAAAAAAAATCCAAACCATCATGGCCCTGTGTGAAAAAGTGATTGCCCCCTAAACCTAATAACTGGTTGGGCCACCCTTAGCAGCAACAACTGCAACCAAGCGTTTGCGATAACGTGCAATGAGGCTTTTACAGCGTCCTGGAGGAATTTTGGCCCACTCATCTTTGCAGAATTGTCCTAATTCAGTTACATTAGAGGGTTTTCGAGCATGAACGGCCTTTTTAAGGTCATACCACAACATCTCAATAGGATTCAGGTCTGGACTTTGGCTAGGCCACTCCAAAGTCTTCATTTTGTTTTTCTTCAGCCATTCGGTGGTGGACTTGCTGGTGTGTTTAGGATGATTTTCCTGCTGCAGAACCCAAGTTCGTTTCAGCTTGAGTACACGAACAGATGGTCGGACATTCTCCTTCAGGATCTCTTGGTAGACAGCAGAATTCATAGTTCCTTTTATCACGGCAAGTCTTCCAGGTCCTGAAGCAGCAAAACAGCCCCAGACCATCACACTACCACCACCATATTTTACTGTTGGTATAATGTTCTTTTTCTGAAATGCAGTGTTCCTTCTACGCCAGATATACTTGGACACACACCTTCCAAAGAGTTCCACTTTTGTCTCATCGGTCCACAGAATGTTGTCCCAAAAGTCTTGGGGATCATCAAGATGTGTTGTGGAGAAATTGAGACGAGCTTTGATGTTCTTTTTGCTCAGCAGTGGTTTTCTCCTTGGAACTCTGCCATGCAGGCCATTTTTGCCCAGTCTTTTCCTGATGGTGGAGGCATGAACGCTGACCTTAACTGAGGCAAGTGAGGCCTGCAGTTCCTTGGACGTTGTTTGTGGGGTCTTTTGTGACCTCTTGGATGAGTCGTCGCTGCGCTCTTGGGGTAATTTTGGGCGGCCGGCCACTCCTGGGAAGGTTCACCACTGTTCCATGTCTTCGCCATTTGTGGATAATGGCTCTCACTGTGGTTCTCTGGATTCCCAAAGCTTTGGAAATGGCTTTATAACCCTTTCCAGACTGATAGATCTCAATTACTTTCTTTCTCAATTGTTCCTGAATTTCTTTGGGTCTCGGCATGATGTGTAGCTTTTAAGAATCTTCTGGTGGACCTTACTCTGTCAAGCAGCTCCTATTTAAGTGATGCCTTGATTGTGAACAGGTGTGGCAATAATCAGGCCTGGGTGTGGCTAGAGAAATTGAACTCAGGTGTGGACAACCACAGTTATAGTATGTTTTAACAAGGGGGGGCAATCACTTTTTCACACAGGGCCATGATGGTTTGGATTTTTTTTCACCTTTAATAATAAACACTTAATTTACAAATTGCATTTTGTGTTTACTTGTGTTGTCCTTGACTATTGTTTAAAATTGGTTTGATGTTCCGAAACACTTAAGTGTGACAAACATGCAAAGGAACAGGAAATGAGGAAGGGGGCAAACACTTTTTCACACCACTGTATATAATGGGACTACCTATTCAATGTGCACTGTTGATAATCAGATAACCTGTTATGACCCCACTTATGCACCCTATAAAACTTGGCTAACTGCTCGGAGCTTTATAAAGAAAAAGAAAGAGAAAGAAGAAGAAGAAGAAGAAGAAGAAGAAGAAGCTCGGAGCTTTATAAAGAGAAAGAAAGAGAAAGAAGAAGAAGAAGAAGAAGAAGAAGAAGCTCGGAGCTTTATAAAGAGAAAGAAAGAGAAAGAAGAAGAAGAAGAAGAAGAAGAAGCTCGGAGCTTTATAAAGAGAAAGAAAGAGAAAGAAGAAGAAGAAGAAGAAGCTCGGAGCTTTATAAAGAGAAAGAAAGAGAAAGAAGAAGAAGAAGCTCGGAGCTTTATAACCACTTCCCACCCGGCCAATGTAGATATACGGCCGGGTGGGAGCCGTCTACTTCTGATAGGACGTTCAGGAACGTCCTTCAGAAGTAGCGGGATCGCGCGCGCGCGTGCCCGCGCAGCGGCGCGATCCCGATGCGGCCGTGTCACCCGGACACGGCGCATCTCGAATCGGCAGGAGGGCACGGTGATTGGCCCTCCTGATCACATGACGGCCGTGACGAATCACGGCTGTCATGTGATGTAAACAAACAGCCGGTTGCTAGGCAATCGGCCCTCCTCTCCTCACACGGAAGTCGTCGGTGAGGAGAGGAGAGCGGATCGCTGCAGCCGGCTGGTGATCAGTGAGTATGAGATGTTTTTTTACTCACTGATCACCAGTCTAGGGTCCCCCCATAGTAAAACACACATGTCCCCACAGTAAAACACACATGTCCCCACAGTAAAACACACATGTCCCCACAGTAAAACACACATGTCCCCAAAACACACATGTCCCTAAATAATAAAAACACATGTCCCTCACATATGTCCCACTAAAATCACATGTGCCAATGATTATCTGCACACATATGTCCGTGATCAACTGCACACCCCTTTTACATGATCATTTGCGTACATATGTCCGTGATCACGCGAACCAATTATTATACACTTAACGGAATTTTTTTTACAAAAAACATGTAGCAGAATACATTTTGGATTAAATTTATGACAAAATTTGATTTTATTGGATTTCTTTTTAAAAAAGAAAGGAGAAAATATTGTTTTTTTTTCAAAATTTCCGCTATGTTTTCGCTTATATCGCAAAAAATAAAAAACGGAGTCGCGAATAAATACCACCAAACTAAAGCTCTATTTGTGCGAACAAAATGATAAAAAATTCATTTAGTTACAGCATTGCATGACCGCGCAATTGTCACTGAAAGTGCGCGAGCACTGAAAGCTGAAAATTGGTCTGGGCAGGAAGGGTGTTTAAGTGCACAGTAGGCAAGTGGTTAAAGAGAAAGAAAGAGAAAGAAGAAGAAGAAGAAGAAGAAACTTGGAGCTTTATAAAGAAAAAGAAAGAGAAAGAAGAAGAAGAAGAAGAAGAAGAAGAAGAAGAAGAAGAAGAAGAAGAAGAAGAAGAAGAAGCTCGGAGCTTTATAAAGAAAAAGAAAGAGAAAGAAGAAGAAGAAGAAGAAGAAGAAGCTCGGAGCTTTAGCTCCACCGGTAAGCTGGTAAACCACACCCTGACCACCAACTCAAGTACTGCAGAGACAAGTTTTAATTATTTTCTGATTCTCCCCATAGTGTATGGAGTGGTAATATTTTTACTCTTTTTGTATTCTTATTGTTACCGTGGGCCAAGGGTCACTATCCCAGTGTTTTATAGGTTAATGAGGGACCCCACTGGAGCTGGCAATGGGGAATCGTCTCGGTAGAAGAATGTTTTGTGCCTGCTAATGAAGCCACCATAAAGAAAAAGGAAAAAAACTGTATGTTATTTAGTGATACCTAATCTCGCTCATATTAATCGCTATGATTATGATCAAAGGGGGGAATGAAGTGTCAAGGAGGGTCAGCTTATGTAGCCATAGTTATGCCACAGAAAGGCTTATTTCGAGTTTCAGCTAGGAATCATTTTCTGAAATTTCATGTTAAAAATCATTAGTGACAAGCTGCGGTCAGACACGGAACTCACTCACTTACTCCCCCTTCCCATCTGAGACATCTGTTATAGACATGTGCAATTCGTTTCGTTTTTTTTCGTCTTTCGTTTCTTTTCGTTATTTTCGTTCATTTCGTACGAATGAACGAACGATTCGCTAAAATTTTTACGAATAACGAATCGTTCGAATTGAACGAATCCGAAAATAACGAAAATCCGAAAAAAAACAAAATTAGAAACAACGAATGTACGAATGAAGAAAATCCGAAAAACGAAAACAGGAACAACGAAAATGAACGAAAAAAATTCGTACATTCGTAACTTTTTTTTTTTTGTTGAATTGGTAATTTTCCGTGTCCCTTACAATGGCGCTGCTTAACGTGCTTCGAATAGGTTGAACGAAAAAATTTCGTACATTCGTAACTTTTTTTTTGTTGATTCGTAATTTTCCGTGTCTCTTACAATGGTGCTGCTTAACGTGCTTCGAATGGATTGAACGAAAAAATTCGTACATTCGTAAACTTTTTTTTTTTTGAATTGGTAATTTTCCGTGTCTCTTACAATGGCGCTGCTTAACGTGCTTCGAATGGATTGAACGAAAAAATTCGTACATTCGTACCTTTTTTTTTTTTTTCGAATCGTAATTTTCCGTGTCTCTTACAATGGCGCTGCTTAACATGCTTCGAATGGATTTAACGAAAAAATTCGTACATTCGTAACTTTTTTATTTTTTTCGATTCGTAATCTTCCGTGTCTCTTACAATGGCGCTGCTTAACGTGCTTCGAATAGGTTGAACGAAAAAATTCGTACATTCGTAACTTTTTTTTTTTTTTTTTTAGATTCGTAATTTTCCATGTCTCTTACAATGGCGCTGCTTAACGTGCTTCGAATAGGTTGAACGAAAAAATTTGTACATTCGTAACATTTTTTTTTTGTTGAATTTTTAATTTTCCGTGTCTCTTACAATGGCGCTGCTTAACGTGCTTCGAATAGGTTGAACGAAAAAATTCGTACATTCGTACCTTTTTTTTTTTTTTCGAATCGTAATTTTCCGTGTCTCTTACAATGGCGCTGCTTAACCTGCTTCGAATGGATTGAATGAAAAAATTTGTACATTCGTAACTTTTTTTTTCGATTCGTAATTTTCCGTGTCTCTTACAATGTAATAATAGCACACATTACATAAAATTATGAATTATGCTCCGATTACGAATCTACGAATGTTACGAATGTTCGAATAAATACGAATGCGTCCGAATTTCGAATAAACGAAAATTAAACTAACGGAAAAAACGAATCAACGAAAAAATAACTCTTAAGCCCCATACACACGGTCGGACTTTTTCATGGATTCTGTCCGATCGGACAAGGTTGTTGAAAAATCAGACCGTGTGTATGCACCATCGGACAGTGTTCGTCGGTTTGACCGACGGACAAAGTCTTATCTCCTGCTGGAAAGATTTGCCAACAACACGGTCCGATCACACCAAATCCGATCGTGTGTACGGTTGTCCGACCGGACAAAGTGCTACGCATGCTCAGATCACATTACAAGACCAAAGCTATTGGCTACTAGCCTCTACGTAGTCCCGTCGTAGGCAACAAACGTCACCACGTTCAGAATGATCGGATTTTCCGACAACTTTGTCCGACCGTGTGTACGCAAAACCAACATCGGACAAAGTATGACGGACAGGATCCGACCGACCTGGTCCGCGGATTGTCCGACCGTGTGTATGGGGCTTAACGAATGTACGAATCGTTACGAATACGAACACCGACGACTTACGAATTTACGAATCGTTACGAATCAACGGAAACGAAAAAAACGAAACGAAAATAAACAAATTTTTTTGTTGTGCACATGTCTATTCTGTTAAGCTTTTGTTTCCTGCTTTATGGTATGTTAGCTGATTAACAAGCTAGATAAGGTAACCACAAAAGCTACCTGCAAACTTTTGCCAGAGTACAAAGTGTCTGCTTTGCTAAATTGCTTTAGGTTGGCAGTTTTAGAGGTTAAATGTCTGTATAACGGAAATATCCGCCTGTGACGCGATACATACGGAAAGCATATATGCCCTGTTTAAGCTGTAATTGTACACACTTGGATGCAGACGAGAGTCGGTCAAGTGGGACTGTCCATTCTGGCCAGAATGGAATAAAAACTCCCTTAATCACTACAATACTGGGCACTTTCGCCCCTCTTCTTCCCAGCGCAATTTCCAGCTTTCAGCGCGCTCGCACTTTCAACAATTGAAAATTGCGCGGTCATGCTACGCTGTACCCAAATTCAATTTTTATCATTTTTTTTGCACAAATAGAGCTTTATGTTGGTGGTATTTATTCACGACTTTGTTTTTTTATTTTTTTGCGATATAAGCGAAAAAATTGCGGGAATTTGGAAAAAAAAAAAAACAATATTTTCTTCTTTCTATTTTAAAAGAAATCCAATAAAATCTAATTTTGTCATAAATTTAAGCCAAAATGTATTCTGCTACATGTTTTTAGCAAAAAAAAAAATTCCGTTAAGTGTATAATAATATGTTCGCGTGATCACGGACATATGTACACAAATGATCATGTACAGATGTGCGCAGGTGATCACGGACATGTGTGTGCAGATAATCATTGGGACATGTGATTTTAGTGGGACATATGTGGGGGACATGTGTTTTGGGGATCATTACTATGTGGGGACATGTGTTTTTTATTATTTGGGGACATGTCTGTTTTAGGGGCATTTGTGTTTACTGTGTTTCACACTAGACTGGGGATCAGTGAGTAAAAATCTGTAAAAAAAACAGCTAATACTCACTGATCACCAGCCGACTGCAGCGATCCGCTCTCCTCTCCTCACGACGACTTCCGTGTGAGGAGAGGAGATCCGATTGCCTAGCAACCGGCTGTTTGCTTACATCACAAATGACGGCTGTTATTGGACACGGCCGTCATGGGATCAGGAGGTCCAATCACAGAGCCCTCCTGCCGATCCGAGATGCGCCGTGTCCGGGGGACACGAGTGCATCGGGATCTAGCGCGATCTAGCGCGATCCCCCTACTTCTGAAGGACGTTCAGGAACGTCCTATCAGAAGTAGAAGGCTCCCACATGGCCGTATATGTGCAGTGGCCGGGTGGGAAGTAGTTAACCACATGCCGACCATGCTATAGTCAAAAGACGGCTACAGCGCGGTCGGCTACAGCGCTGTCGGCTTATCCTGGGTGGACGTCCTCCCAGAAACTTGCTCCCGCGCGCCCCCTGGGGCGCGCACTCGGGAATATCCGTGACCGCCGGGTCCCGAGGACCCGGTGCATCACGGATCACGGTAAACAGCCGCTGATAGCGGCCCTTTACCATGTGATCGCTCCGTCAAATGACGGAGCGAACACATGTACACAAACCGGCGTCAAGTAATGACGCCGGTTCCTCCCTCCCCTCTCTGTACCGATCGGTACAGAGAGGAGAGAAGCGGAGAGGGGGAGAGACGGGACCAGCGCTGTGGGCTGGATGTGTAGTGCCCACAGCGCTGGTCAATACACTGCCACCACTGTGCAATGCTCTGCCACCACTGTGCAATGCTCTGCCACCACTGTGCAATGCTCTGCCACCAACCACTGTGCAATGCTCTGCCACCACTGTGCAATACTCTGCCACCAACCACTGTGCAATGCTCTGCCACCACTGTGCAATACTCTGCCACCAACCACTGTGCAATGCTCTGCAACCACTGTGCAATGCTCTGCCACCACTGTGCAATGCTCTGCCACCACTGCAATGCTCTGCCACCACTGTGCAATACTCTGCCACCACTGTGCAATGCTCTGCCACCACTGTGCAATGCTCTGCCACCAACCACTGTGCAATGCTCTGCCACCACTGTGCAATACTCTGTCACCAACCACTGTGCAATGCTCTGCAACCACTGTGCAATGTTCTGCAACCACTGTGCAATGCTCTGCCACCACTGTGCAATGCTCTGCCACCACTGTGCAATGCTCTGCCACCACTGTGCAATACTCTGCCACCAACCACTGTGCAATGCTCTGCAACCACTGTGCAATGCTCTGCCACCACTGTGCAATGCTCTGCCACCACTGTGCAATGCTCTGCCACCAACCACTGTGCAATGCTCTGCCACCACTGTGCAATGCTCTGCAACCACTGTGCAATGCTCTGCCACCAACCACTGTGCAATGCTCTGCCACCACTGTGCAATGCTCTGCCACCACTGCAATGCTCTGCCACCACTGTGCAATACTCTGCAACCACTGTGCAATGCACTGCCACCACTGTGCAATGCTCTGCCAATACTGTACAACACTGTAATACTCTGCCAATACTCACCCAATACTCTGCCAATACTCTGCCAATACTTGCCAATACTCTGCCAATACTCTGCAATAATTTTTAATAGAAATAAAGAATTTTTTTTTTTTTTTTACAAAATTTTCAGTATTTTTGATTTATAACGCAAAAAATAAGAAACCCGGCAGTGATTAAATACCACCAAAAGAAAGCTTTATTTGTGTGAAAAAAAGGACACAAAATTCATTTGGCTACAGTGTTGCATGACTGAGTAATTGTCATTCAAAATGTGAGAGCACCGAAAGCTGAAAATTGGTCTGGTTAGGAAGGGGGTTTAACTGCCCAGTGGGTAAGTGGTTAAACGAGTCCTGTGTCCAGCAAAAGTCATTTACCGATATTCCACCTGCTACATCATTGGCAGCACCGAAGTGCTTTCTGTTATAGACAACAATTGCATCTCTTCCACCACACCCTCCGGAGGTCATTTTACTGTTTAAAGTACATACAGAACACTTTTCCCTACAGGTAAGCCTATAATAAGGCTTACCTGTAGGTACTGGAAATATCTTCTAGAAGATATTTACCATATACACTTGCGCCGATGTCATCAGCGCATGCTCACTGAAGAAAGGGCACGATCGCGCCGTTTCTATAGTGCCCGTGCCATGACCGTTGGCTCTAGGGTGCCCACGTGTCCCAGATTGCCCGGGACAGTCCCGCAATTAGCAGGTCTGTCCCTGGTCCCGGGCACCTTCATTCCGGGACAATACATTGTCCCGGAATGAAACTGACAGAGGAGCAAAATCCCGCTATCGCCATGGCACTGCCTCTGCCTCCCCACCTCCACCTGAGAGACACTTCTCTACTTCTACTTCTACTGGGTAGGCCACTGGTTGCTAGAGCCGACTGGCGTCTATCAACCAGTGACGTCACGACTGCAACTGCCAGATTTCAAAGCGGTGGAGGAGTGAACTTCCTCCTCCTCCGCACCCAGTGCTCTCAACGGGCCGGCTCCACCTCCACCACGGATGGCGGCAAGCCCGAGACTACATTAGCCCCAGAACCCCCCCCCCCCCTGGTCCTTGTCAAAATGTCTTCCACGAAACTGGTCCCCCCATGCTAAAGTGACATCACTTCCTCCTAGCGCTCTATGATAGAGATAGCCGTGCAGGAGGGAAAGGAGTGACCGATTCCATGGTAAGCGATCAGCTTTTTTGTGAAAAGGGTGGGGGTGTCCCTGAATGGCAGTTTGGAAATGTGGTCACCCTAGTTGGCTCCCGCGCGTCACAAGTGATGTCACGTGACTCCGGACAGTAACAGAGCCGGAGTCCATGGCCCCCGGAAGGAAGAGGGGTGAAGAGGGACGCTTCCTGCAGCGGGGAGAGTGCGGGCTTCCTTTGCAGGTAAGTGTCCCACGATGGGCTAGTATGCGATGCATACTAGCCCATTATGGTTTTACTTTGCAGGGTTTGCAGTAAACGAAAGAGGAAGTAAAACCCATCGGAGTTGACTTACTCTTTAATCACTATAAAGCTGAGAGGTTCCAGAGAGAGAGAGTTCTCAGTTGTTTTAGAGCTACCCAAAGTGTGTACCTGTTCCTTGCCGTGTGATATTGCTACTTGACCCTTGCCACGTTTATTGACTCTGATCCTTTGCTGCCTGCCCTTACCTTCTGCTACGTTTGACTTTGACTATTGGACTTTACCTTTTGTACCACGTTTTTGGAAGCTGTGCTGGATTCACCTCCTGAGTATCCTTATCCAAGGTGTGTACCCCTGCTATTGGGCTCCCCATACCCAACGATGTACCCCTACCCATTCACCTGATGAAAAAAGTGTAAATAAAAACACAACACAAGTTTTTAAAGCGGTGTTCCGGGCCGAAATTATACTTTTTAAATAAAAATACCCCTATAATACACAAGCTTAATGTATTCTAGTAAAGTTAGTCTGTAAACTAAGGTCTGTTTTGTTCGTTTTTAGCAGTAGTTTGTTATTTTATAAACTTGCAGCAGGCCGTGGCCATCTTAAGTGTGGGCATCTGAAGCCAGACTGTATTTCTTCCTGGATCTCATCCTTGCAGATCTCGTACATGCTCAGTGCAGCACAAGCAGTGTAATAGGTTTCAGGTCAGGTTTCCATAGCAACGGCAGTTTGAGAGGAAGTTGCTGCCGCTTCCCAGGAGGCATTGCAAACAGGAAATGATGCGATGGGCCGCGGCCAGGGAGGAGGAAGTGAAAAATGAATACAGCAGATATACAGTCTGTGCTGAAAAAAAAAAAAAAAAAATATCCAATTTGTTTACAGTGCACAGTTTAGTGAGGGATGCTGAAGAGTTGTAAAAGTGGGTGGAACTCCACTTTAAAATACTTTATTACACAGCTCTGGGGGTCTTCTTCCGTCTTGGGGGGTATTCTCGCCAGACTCCTCCGCTATCTTCTTATAGCGCTTTTACTAGCGGTGGCCCGGGCTTCTGTCGCTGTCACCTTCTTCTCTTCTTCTTCTCTTCTTCTTCTTCTTCTTCTTCCTTTCGATGTTGACACGACTGTGACATCATAAGGGTGCCCCCGCCCCTTGTCCCTATATAAGTACGGCTCAGGAGGGTGGGGCGCTCGCTCGTCCCCACCCCCCTTCCTGACCGGCCGGGCTGCGTGCTCGGATGAGGGTCTGATATGGATCTGGGGGGGGACCCCCACGCCGTTTTTTCGGCGTAGGGATTCCCCTTCAAATCCATACCAGGTGACAGGGCTAGTGAGGTGTCAATCTCGCTGATCAAGGCGGCGGCATTGACTTCCTTCGCTAGTCCCTTTTTAACCGCTTCCCGACCGCCCACTGCATATATACGTCAGCAGAATGGCACAGGCAGGCAAAATCACGTACCTGTATGTGGCCCTTTAAATGCCTTCCCGTGGGTCGCGCTCGCGACCCGGTCGGGAGCTCCGTGACCACGGCCACGGGACCAGCAGACCCGATCGCCGCTGGTGTCCCGCGATCGGGTTACAGAGCTGAAGAACGGGGAGAGGTTTGTGTAAACAAACCTCTCCCCGCGCTTCCTACTCTGCTGTCATTGATCGGCTGTTCCCGGTCATCGGGAAAGCCGATCAATGACGTCAGACGCCAGCCCCGCCCCCTAATGTAAAAAAACACACACACGTCACAGCCCATAACCCCTCCCCTCCCCCTAGTGGTTAACTCTTTCACTACAACTGTCATTTATACAGGAATCAATGCATTTAAATAGCATTGATTGCTGTATAAATGACAATGGTCCCAAAAATGTGTCAAAAATGTCCATGTGTCCGCCATAATGTCGCAGTCACAATAAAAATCGCTGATCGCCGCCATTACTAGTAAAAAAAAAAAATATTAATAAAAATGCTATAAAACTATCCCCTATTTTGTAAACGCTATAACTTTTGCGCAAACCAATCAATAATTGCTAATTGCGATTTTTTTTTACCAAAAATATGTAGAAGAATACGTATCGGCCTAAACTGAGGAAAAAAAATGTTTTTTTATATATTTTTTGGGTATATTTATTATAGCAAAAAGCAAAAAATATTGCATTGTTTTCAAAATTGTCGCTCTATTTTTGTTTATAGCGCAAAAAAAAAAAAAAACCGCAGGGGCGATCAAATACCACCAATAGAAAGCTCTATTTGTGGGAAAAAAAGGACGCCAATTTTGTTTGGGAGCCACGTTGCACGACCGCGCAATTGTCAGTTAAAGCAACGCAGTGCCGAATCGCAAAAAGGGGCCTGGTCCTTTGGCTGCCAATTGGTCCGGGGCTGAAGTGGTTAAACTTAACATTCAATAATTGAAGATCAAACAGCTGTTTAGAAAAAATTTAAAACAATAAAATAAAGAAAAATACAGGACATATATATTTAAGAAGGTGAAAAAAAAAAAAAAGGAAATTTGTGTGTTTTTTTTTTATTATTATGGTATTAAAATTCTTGCTGTCTCTATCCAGGGCACAATGAGACATAAAGTAATCATCAAAAGGGCCTTCTTGATCTCCATTGTGACCATTGTGACTTTTCTGATGGTAAGATGGTCCATGAACACCAGAGACATACCCCAAATGATGTGCCTTGCCCCAACACCAGCCAGAACACCGCTCCCCATAATGAGGCAGTCAGTAACCCTCTCCCGTGGCACTTACACTTATCATCTGAACCTAACCAGCTTTGAGGCGGAGTTCCCCCAACTACAGAGTTACCATTGCACACTCATCGAGGAGCCAAACCAAGAGCAACAGGGAACAACCAACCAAAAACTGCTGATCCTGGCGGTGAAATCCCACCCCAGTACTGGGACTAGGAGGTCAGAACTGCGGAAGACATGGGCTAAAGAGAGAGAGATAAATGGATACAGAATTAAACCGATATTCTTGTTGGGAAAGACGGATGTGGAAGAACATATGGAAATGGCCAAACGTGAGAGCCAAGAGTACGGTGACATTCTACAATGGGACATGACTGAAGCACACCATAACTTGTCTTTGAAAGAACGCTGCTTCTTGGAGTGGCTTTATCTAAAGTCACCTCAAGTGGATCACATTTTTAAAGGTAAGAGAGGAGTGCCCAGACTCTGCACACTAAAGTCTTTACATATTCTGAACAGGCACTCTAAAGCAAGCTCTCATTCACTTCTGTAATTATGGGCATTGTGGAGAAATTCATCCTCAAAATTCACAACAGAGGCACTAAAACCTTAGCTCTTTTGCTATCACTTTCTATGGCAGCAGGATGGTGGCACCCTTCCAGTCCTGTACACTTCTACTCCACACAGTTGGTATTTCCATGCTGTTAGATACCAAATGAAACCACATTTAGAATTTTTGACACAACTAGACATGTGCAATTCGTTTAGTTTTTCGTTAAAATTCGTTATATTCATTCATTCGTTATCGTACGAATGAACGAACGATTCGCTAAAAATTTTAACGAATAACGAATGTTCGAATCGAACGAATCCAAAAAAACAACGAAAATCCGAAAAAAAATAATTAGAAACAACGAATCTACGAAAGAAGAAAATCCGAAAAAAACGAAAACAGGAACAACGAAAATCAAAATGAACGAAAAAATTTGTACATTCGTAACTTTTTTTTTGTTGAATTGGTTATTTTCCGTGTCCCTTAAAATGGCGCTGCTTAATGTGCTTCGAATGGATTGAACGAAAAAATTCGTACATTCGTAACTTTTTTTTTTTCGTAATTTTCCGTGTCTCTTACAATGGCGTTGCTTAACGTGCTTCGAATGGATTGAACGAAAAAATTCGTACATTCGTAACTTTTTTTTTTTTTTTTCGATTCGTAATTTTCCGTGTCTCTTACAATGGCGCTGCTTAACGTGCTTCGAATGGATTGAACGAAAAAATTCGTACATTCGTAACTTTTTTTTTCGATTCGTAAATTTTCCGTGTCTCTTAAAATGTAATAATAGCATACACATTACATAAAATTATGAATTATGCTCCGATTACGAATCTACGAAAACAATGTTACGAAAGCACGAATAAATCAATCTAACGAAAGTACGAATGTAACTAAATCTACGAAAATACGAATGCGTCCGAATTTCGAATAAACGAAAATTAAACTAACGGAAAAACGAATCAACGAAAAAATAACTCTTACGAAAATACGAATCGTTACGAATACGAACACCGACGACTTACAAATTTACGAATCGTTACGAATCAACTGAAACGAAAGAAACGAAACGAAAATAAACAAATTCTATTGTGCGCATGTCTAGTTACAACCTTTTAGAACTTCACATTACAGGCAACCAGGGAGGTCAGTGACAGCTTGTTATAAATATCTACTGACTGACTTAAAGTCTTTTTTTTTTTTCTTCTCAAAGAAGTTTTATTGAAAACAAAAAGAGCAAACAGAACAAACAATGCAGGTTCCAGATAAAAAATTGCCATAACCATGATGACAAACAATCACAGTCCACCGTACTACAGATTAAGGCCAATTTACCAATACATAAACAAGTAGTTATGCATTCCTAACCACAATGATAGCAATATTATAGAAGAAGTCTGTCTAGGACCAAATTCCCTGGAGAAAGCCAACGGGCATCTAACCATGGGGACCAAAGTTTATTAAGCTGGCCAGATTGTCCCTAGTGTTGGAAAATATACTTCTCCAACTGCAAGTTATCCCACATTTGGGTAGTCCATTTATTCAATGTAGGAGGGTCAGCCGCCTTCCAATGCCTGAGAATAAGCTTACGAGCCTGGAAGAGGGCTCTGGCAATCGCCTGTTTAGGATTATCTTCAATTGGAAGATCATCCAGAATACCTAATATACCGCCTGGATCCGCCTGGATGTTGACTTGGAATACCCTATTAATGGTATTAAGAACGCCTGTCCAGTAGAGATGAAATTTTATTTATTTTTTGCTTTTTTTTTTACTTTTGCTGGTCCTGCCCCATGTTGCCATTCTAGCTTTGGTGACAATGACACCAAAGCTCACTCAGCCTCCTTGGATTACCCCATTACATATCCCCGGAGGGTGCAGGAGTGGGACACACAGCGGCCATGGGTGGAGCTGCGCTAGTCATTGTAGGGGGCGGGAGGGGCTGTCTGAATCCAGAACAGGAAGCTGGCCGAGGAGGGCCCAGGGGATCCACTGGGCAGGCGAGTATCTAAATCCGGGACAGTTCTGCCCAACAGATAAGAGGGTGCTAAAATGAAAAAAACCCCGGGTGGATTGAAGTTCCTCTTTGAGAATATGTAAATACTTCTATAGTCTGGGCAAATTAAGGATAAGCTGATATAATTTCCTGCACACCTGTTGGACTATAATGTGATTGTTCCCCTAGGGAGTAAAGGAGTTTAGGTAGAGTCCTTCCTACCATACTCACATTACAATAACTACAGTAAGCTTGGATTGAATTGAAGTCGCTGTGTAAATTCGCTGTCCCCTCAAAATAACTCAACACACAGCTATTAATGTCTAAACCTCTGGCAACAAAAGTGAGTACACCCCTAAGTGAAAATGTCCAAATTGGGCCCAAAGTGTCAAGATTTTCTGTGGCTATCATTATTTTCCAGCACTGCCTTAACCATTTTGGGCATGGAGTTCACCAGAGCTTCACAGGTTGCCACTGGAGTCCTCTTCCACTCCTCCATGACGACATCACGAAGCTGGTGAATGTTGGAGATCTTGCCCTCCTCCACCTTCCGTCTGAGGATGCCCCACAAATGCTCAATAGGGTTTAGGTCTGGAGACATGCTTGGCCAGTCCATCACCTTTACCCTCAGCTTCTTAAGCAAGGCAGTGGTCGTCTTGGAGGTGTGTTTGGGGTCGTTATCATGTTGGAATACTGCCCTGCGGCCCAGTCTATGAAGGGAGGGGATCATGCTCTGCTTCAGTATGTCACAGTACATGTTGGCATTCATGGTTCCCTCAATGATCTGTAGCTCCCCAGTGCCAACAGCACTCATGCAGACCATGACACTCCCTCCACCATGCTTGACTGTAGGAAAGACACACTTGTCTTTGTACTCCTCACCTGGTTGCCCCCACACACGCCTGACACCATCTGTACCAAATACGTTTATCTTGGTCTCATCAGACCACAGGACATGGTTCCAGCAAGCCTTATGCAGTGTACACACGACCGGACTTTTCGATGGACTGAATTCCGTCTGACTTTTACACAGACTTTCGACGGACTTCCATCGAATTGGACTTGTCTACACACAATCACACCAAAGTCCGACAGATTCAAACGTGATGACGTATGACCGGACTAGAATAAGGAAGTTCATAGCCAGTAGCCAATAGCTGCCCTAGCATCGGTTTTTGTTCGTCGGACTAGAATAAAGACGAATGGATTTTTCGACCGGACTCGAGAGACTCGAGTACGTCGGAAAAATTTGAAACATGTTCTAAATCTAAAGTCCGTCTGATTTTCAACAGAAAAGGTCCGATGAAGCCCACACATGGTCGAATTGTCCGACGGATTGGTTCCGTCGGACCAGTTGGGTCGAAAAGTGTGTGTGTGTTTCTTGTGCATCATCTTTAGAAGAGGCTTCCTTTTAGGACGACAATTTGATGCAGTGTGCGGCGTATGGTCTTATCACTGACAGGCTGACCCCCCCACCCCTTCAACCTTTGAAGCATTGCTGGCAGCTCTCATACGTCTATTTCCCAAAGACAACCTCTGGATATGGTGCTGAGCATGTGCACTCAACTTCTTTGATCGACCATGGCGAGGTCTGTTTTCTGAGTGGATCCTGTCCTCTTAAACCGCTGTATGGTCTTGGCCACCGTGCTGCAGCTCATTTTCAGAGTCCTTGCAATCTTCTTATAGCCTAGGACATCTTTATGTAGAGCAGCAATTCTATTTTTCAGATTCTCAGAGAGTTCTTTGCCATGAGGAGATATGTTGAACTTCCAGTGACCAGTATGAGAGAGTGAGAGCGATAACACCACATTTAACACACCTGCTCCCCATTCACACCTGAGACCTTGTGACACTAACGAGTCACATGACACCGGGAGGGAAAATGGCTAAGGGGCTAACTCACTTTTGTTGCCAGCGGTTTAGACATTATTGGCTGTGTTGAGTTATTTTGAGGGGACTGAAAATGTACATTGTTATACAAGCTGTACACTCACTACTTTACATTGTAGCAAAGTGTCATTTCTTCGGTGTTGTCACATGAAAAAATATAATAAAATATTTACAAAAATGTGAGGGGTGTACTCACTTTTGTGAGATACTGTATGTAACAAACAATGAATCTTTATCTTTTTGTACCAGACATTAGGGCCTGTGAGTAGAAAGGCAGCATATATTTTTTTCTTATATCTGTGCCCCTTTGGTATATGGCTGTCCTTTCTGCCTCGCCTGTCTTTTGTGTCTATATCTCTGCAGCCTCTCACCCCTCTCCTCTCCTGTGTGACTATGTCTCTGCAGCCTTTCACCCTCTCCTCTCCTGTGTGTCTATGTCTCTGCAGCCTCTCACTCCTCTCCTGTGTGTCTATGTCTCTGCAACATCTCACCCCTCTCCTCTCCTCTGTGTCTATGTCTCTGCAGTCTCAGCAGTCTCTCACCCCTCTCCTCTCCTGTGTGTCTATGTCTCTGCAGTCTCTCGCCCCTCTCCTCTTCTGTGTGTCTATGTCTCTGCAGCCTCTCACCCCCCTCCTCTCCTCTGTGTCTATGTCTCTGCAGCCTTTCACCCCTCTCCTCTCCTGTGTGTCTATGTCTCTGCAGTCTCTCGCCCCTCTCCTCTCCTGTGTGTCTATGTCTCTGCAACATCTCACCCCTCTCCTCTCCTGTGTGTCTATGTCTCTGCAGTCTCTGCAGTCTCTCACCCCTCTCCTCTCCTGTGTGTCTATGTCTCTGCAGCCTCTCACCCCCCTCCTCTCCTCTGTGTCTATGTCTCTGCAGCCTCTCACCCCTCTCCTCTGTGTCTATGTCTCTGCAGTCTCTCACCCCTCTCCTCTCCTATGTGTCTATGTCTCTGTAGCCTCTCACCCCTCTCCTCTCCTATGTGTCTATGTCTCTGTAGCCTCTCACCCCTCTCCTCTCCTGTGTGTCTATGTCTCTGCAGCCTCTCACTCCTCTTCTCTCCTGTGTGTCTATGTCTCTGCAGCCTCTCACCCCTCTCCTCTCCTGTCTGTCTATGTCTCTGCAGCATCTCACCCCTCTCCTCTCCTGTGTGTCTATGTCTCTGCAACATCTCACCCCTCTCCTCTCCTCTGTGTCTATGTCTCTGCAGTCTCTCACCCCTCTCCTCTCCTGTGTGTCTATGTCTCTGCAGCCTCTCACCCCTCTCCTCTCCTGTGTGTCTATGTCTCTGCAGCCTCTCACCCCTCTCCTCTCCTGTCTGTCTATGTCTCTGCAGCCTCTCACCCCTCTCCTCTCCTGTGTGTCTATGTCTCTGCAGCCTCTCACCCCTCTCCTCTCCTGTCTGTCTATGTCTCTGCAGCTTCTCACCCCTGTCCTCTCCTGTGTGTCTGTCTCTGCAGCCTCTCACCCCTCTCTCTCCTGTGTGTCTATGTTTCTGCAACCTCTCACCCCTCTCCTCTCCTGTGTGTCTATGTCTCTGCAGCCTCTCATCCCTCTCCTCTCCTGTGTGTCTATGTCTCTGCAGCCTCTCACCCCTCTCCTCTCCTGTCTGTCTATGTCTCTGCAGCTTCTCACCCCTCTCCTCTCCTGTGTGTCTGTCTCTGCAGCCTCTCACCCCCTCCTCTCCTGTGTGTCTATGTTTCTGCAACCTCTCACCCCTCTCCTCTCCTGTGTGTCTATGTCTCTGCAGCCTCTCACCCCTCTCCTCTCCTGTGTGTCTATGTCTCTGCATTCTATCACCCCTCTCCTCTTCAGTGTGTCTATGTCTCTGCAGCCTCTCACCCCTCTCCTCTCCTGTGTGTCTATGTCTCTGCATTCTATCACCCCTCTCCTCTCCTGTGTGTCTATATCTCTGCAGCTTCTCTCCCCTCTCCTCTCCTGTGTGTCTATGTCTCTGCAGCCTCTCTCATCTCCTCTCCTGTGTGTCTATGTCTCTGCAGCCTCTCACCCCTCTCCTCTCCTCTGTGTCTATGTCTCTGCAGCCTCTCACCCCTCTCCTCTCCTGTGTGTCTATGTCTCTGCAGCCTCTCACCCCTCTCCTCTCCTGTGTGTCTATGTCTCTGCAGCCTCTCACCCCTCTCCTCTCCTGTCTGTCTATGTCTCTGCAGCTTCTCACCCCTCTCCTCTCCTGTGTGTCTGTCTCTGCAGCCTCTCACCCCTCCTCTCCTGTGTGTCTATGTTTCTGCAACCTCTCACCCCTCTCCTCTCCTGTCTGTCTATGTCTCTGCAGCCTCTCACCCCTCTCCTCTCCTGTGTGTCTATGTCTCTGCAGCCTCTCACCCCTCTCCTCTCCTGTCTGTCTATGTCTCTGCAGCTTCTCACCCCTCTCCTCTCCTGTGTGTCTGTCTCTGCAGCCTCTCACCCCTCTCCTCTCCTGTGTGTCTATGTTTCTGCAACCTCTCACCCCTCTCCTCTCCTGTGTGTCTATGTCTCTGCAGCCTCTCACCTCTCTCCTCTCCTGTGTGTCTATGTCTCTGCATTCTATCACCCCTCTCCTCTTCAGTGTGTCTATATCTCTGCAGCCTCTCACCCCTCTCCTCTCCTGTGTGTCTATGTCTCTGCATTCTATCACCCCTCTCCTCTCCTGTGTGTCTATATCTCTGCAGCTTCTCTCCCCTCTCCTCTCCTGTGTGTCTATGTCTCTGCAGCCTCTCTCATCTCCTCTCCTGTGTGTCTATGTCTCTGCAGCCTCTCACCCCTCTCCTCTCCTCTGTGTCTATGTCTCTGCAGCCTCTCACCCCTCTCCTCTCCTGTGTGTCTATGTCTCTGCAGCCTCTCACCCCTCTCCTCTCCTCTGTGTCTATGTCTCTGCAGCCTCTCACCCATCTCCTCTCCTCTGTGTCTATGTCTCTGCAGCCTCTCACCCATCTCCTCTCACCCCTCTCCTCTCCTGTGTGTCTATGTCTCTGCAACATCTCACCCCTCTCCTCTCCTCTGTGTCTATGTCTCTGCAGTCTCTCACCCCTCTCCTCTCCTGTGTGTCTATGTCTCTGCAGCCTCTCACCCCTCTCCTCTCCTGTGTGTCTATGTCTCTGCAGCCTCTCACCCCTCTCCTCTCCTGTGTGTCTATGTCTCTGCAGCCTCTCACCCCTCTCCTCTCCTGTGTGTCTATGTCTCTGCAGCCTCTCACCCCTCTCCTCTCCTGTGTGTCTATGTCTCTGCAGCCTCTCACCCTCTCCTCTCCTGTCTGTCTATGTCTCTGCAGCTTCTCACCCCTCTCCTCTCCTGTGTGTCTGTCTCTGCAGCCTCTCACCCCTCCTCTCCTGTGTGTCTATGTTTCTGCAACCTCTCACCCCTCTCCTCTCCTGTCTGTCTATGTCTCTGCAGCCTCTCACCCCTCTCCTCTCCTGTGTGTCTATGTCTCTGCAGCCTCTCACCCCTCTCCTCTCCTGTCTGTCTATGTCTCTGCAGCTTCTCACCCCTCTCCTCTCCTGTGTGTCTGTCTCTGCAGCCTCTCACCCCCTCCTCTCCTGTGTGTCTATGTTTCTGCAACCTCTCACCCCTCTCCTCTCCTGTGTGTCTATGTCTCTGCAGCCTCTCACCCCTCTCCTCTCCTGTGTGTCTATGTCTCTGCAGCCTCTCACCCCTCTCCTCTCCTGTGTGTCTATGTCGCTGCAGCCTCTCACTCCTCTCCTGTGTGTCTATGTCTCTGCAGTCTCTCGCCCCTCTCCTCTCCTGTGTGTCTATGTCTCTGCAACATCTCACCCCTCTCCTCTCCTGTGTGTCTATGTCTCTGCAGTCTCTGCAGTCTCTCACCCCTCTCCTCTCCTGTGTGTCTATGTCTCTGCAGTCTCTCGCCCCTCTCCTCTTCTGTGTGTCTATGTCTCTGCAACATCTCACCCCTCTCCTCTCCTGTGTGTCTATGTCTCTGCAGTCTCTGCAGTCTCTCACCCCTCTCCTCTCCTGTGTGTCTATGTCTCTGCAGTCTCTCGCCCCTCTCCTCTCCTGTGTGTCTATGTCTCTGCAACATCTCACCCCTCTCCTCTCCTGTGTGTCTATGTCTCTGCAGTCTCTGCAGTCTCTCACCCCTCTCCTCTCCTGTGTGTCTATGTCTCTGCAGCCTCTCACCCCCTCCTCTCCTCTGTGTCTATGTCTCTGCAGCCTTTCACCCCTCTCCTCTCCTCTCCTGTGTGTCTATGTCGCTGCAGCCTCTCACCCCTCTCCTCTGTGTCTATGTCTCTGCAGTCTCTCACCCCTCTCCTCTCCTGTGTGTCTATGTCTCTGCAGCCTCTCACTCCTCTTCTCTCCTGTGTGTCTATGTCTCTGCATTCTCTCACCCCTCTCCTCTCCTGTGTGTCTATATCTCTGCAGCTTCTCTCCCCTCTCCTCTCCTGTGTGTCTATGTCTCTGCAGCCTCTCTCATCTCCTCTCCTGTGTGTCTATGTCTCTGCAGCCTCTCACCCCTCTCCTCTCCTGTGTGTCTATGTCTCTGCAGCCTCTCACCCCTCTCCTCTCCTGTCTGTCTATGTCTCTGCAGCATCTCACCCCTCTCCTCTCCTGTGTGTCTATGTCTCTGCAACATCTCACCCCTCTCCTCTCCTCTGTGTCTATGTCTCTGCAGTCTCTCACCCCTCTCCTCTCCTGTCTGTCTATGTCTCTGCAGCCTCTCACCCCTCTCCTCTCCTGTGTGTCTATGTCTCTGCAGCCTCTCACCCCTCTCCTCCCCTGTGTGTCTATGTCTCTGCAGCCTCTCACCCCTCTCCTCTCCTGTCTGTCTATGTCTCTGCAGCCTCTCACCCCTCTCCTCTCCTGTGTGTCTATGTCTCTGCAGCCTCTCACCCCTCTCCTCTCCTGTCTGTCTATGTCTCTGCAGCTTCTCACCCCTCTCCTCTCCTCTGTGTCTGTCTCTGCAGCCTCTCACCCCTCCTCTCCTGTGTGTCTATGTTTCTGCAACCTCTCACCCCTCTCCTCTCCTGTCTGTCTATGTCTCTGCAGCCTCTCACCCCTCTCCTCTCCTGTGTGTCTATGTCTCTGCAGCCTCTCACCCCTCTCCTCTCCTGTCTGTCTATGTCTCTGCAGCTTCTCACCCCTCTCCTCTCCTGTGTGTCTGTCTCTGCAGCCTCTCACCCCCTCCTCTCCTGTGTGTCTATGTTTCTGCAACCTCTCACCCCTCTCCTCTCCTGTGTGTCTATGTCTCTGCAGCCTCTCACCTCTCTCCTCTCCTGTGTGTCTATGTCTCTGCAGCCTCTCACCTCTCTCCTCCCCTGTGTGTCTATGTCTCTGCATTCTATCACCCCTCTCCTCTTCTGTGTGTCTATATCTCTGCAGCCTCTCACCCCTCTCCTCTCCTGTGTGTCTATGTCTCTGCATTCTATCACCCCTCTCCTCTCCTGTGTGTCTATATCTCTGCAGCTTCTCTCCCCTCTCCTCTCCTGTGTGTCTATGTCTCTGCAGCCTCTCTCATCTCCTCTCCTGTGTGTCTATGTCTCTGCAGCCTCTCACCCCTCTCCTCTCCTCTGTGTCTATGTCTCTGCAGCCTCTCACCCCTCTCCTCTCCTGTGTGTCTATGTCTCTGCAGCCTCTCACCCCTCTCCTCTCCTCTCCTCTGTGTCTATGTCTCTGCAGCCTCTCACCCATCTCCTCTCCTGTGTGTCTATGTTTCTGCATTCTATCACCCCTCTCCTCTCCTGTGTGTCTATATCTCTGCAGCTTCTCTCCCCTCTCCTCTCCTGTGTGTCTATGTCTCTGCAGCCTCTCTCATCTCCTCTCCTGTGTGTCTATGTCTCTGCAGCCTCTCACCCCTCTCCTCTCCTGTGTGTCTATGTCTCTGCAGCCTCTCACCCCTCTCCTCTCCTGTCTGTCTATGTCTCTGCAGCCTCTCACCCCTCTCCTCTCCTGTGTGTCTATGTCTCTGCAACATCTCACCCCTCTCCTCTCCTCTGTGTCTATGTCTCTGCAGTCTCTCACCCCTCTCCTCTCCTGTCTGTCTATGTCTCTGCAGCCTCTCACCCCTCTCCTCTCCTGTGTGTCTATGTCTCTGCAGCCTCTCACCCCTCTCCTCTCCTGTGTGTCTATGTCTCTGCAGCCTCTCACCCCTCTCCTCTCCTGTCTGTCTATGTCTCTGCAGCCTCTCACCCCTCTCCTCTCCTGTCTGTCTATGTCTCTGCAGCTTCTCACCCCTCTCCTCTCCTGTGTGTCTGTCTCTGCAGCCTCTCACCCCTCCTCTCCTGTGTGTCTATGTTTCTGCAACCTCTCACCCCTCTCCTCTCCTGTCTGTCTATGTCTCTGCAGCCTCTCACCCCTCTCCTCTCCTGTGTGTCTATGTCTCTGCAGCCTCTCACCCCTCTCCTCTCCTGTCTGTCTATGTCTCTGCAGCTTCTCACCCCTCTCCTCTCCTGTGTGTCTGTCTCTGCAGCCTCTCACCCCCTCCTCTCCTGTGTGTCTATGTTTCTGCAACCTCTCACCCCTCTCCTCTCCTGTGTGTCTATGTCTCTGCAGCCTCTCACCTCTCTCCTCTCCTGTGTGTCTATGTCTCTGCATTCTATCACCCCTCTCCTCTTCTGTGTGTCTATATCTCTGCAGCCTCTCACCCCTCTCCTCTCCTGTGTGTCTATGTCTCTGCATTCTATCACCCCTCTCCTCTCCTATGTGTCTATATCTCTGCAGCTTCTCTCCCCTCTCCTCTCCTGTGTGTCTATGTCTCTGCAGCCTCTCTCATCTCCTCTCCTGTGTGTCTATGTCTCTGCAGCCTCTCACCCCTCTCCTCTCCTCTGTGTCTATGTCTCTGCAGCCTCTCACCCCTCTCCTCTCCTGTGTGTCTATGTCTCTGCAGCCTCTCACCCCTCTCCTCTCCTCTGTGTCTATGTCTCTGCAGCCTCTCACCCCTCTCCTCTCCTGTGTGTCTATGTCTCTGCAGCTTCTCACCCCTCTCCTCTCCTGTGTGTTTATGTCTCTGCAGCCTCTCACCCCCTCCTCTCCTGTCTGTCTATGTCTCTGCAGCTTCTCACCCCTCTCCTCTCCTGTGTGTCTATGTCTCTGCAGCCTCTCACCCCCCCCCTCCTCTCCTGTGTGTCTATGTCTCTGCAGCCTCTCACCCCCTCCTCTCCTGTGTGTCTATGTCTCTGCAGCCTCTCAACCCTCTCCTCTCCTGTGTGTCTATGTCTCTGCATTCTCTCACCCATCTCCTCTCCTCGGTGTCTATGTCTCTGCATTCTCTCACCCATCTCCTCTCCTCTGTGTCTATGTCTCTGCAGTCTCTCACCCCTCTCCTCTCCTCTGTGTCTATGTCTCTGCAGCCTCTCACCCCTCTCCTCTCCTCTGTGTCTATGTCTCTGCAGCCTCTCACCCCTCTCCTCTCCTCTGTGTCTATGTCTCTGCAGCCTCTCACCCCTCTCCTCTCCTGTGTGTCTATGTCTCTGCAGCCTCTCACCCCTCTCCTCTCCTATGTGTCTATGTCTCTGCAGCCTCTCGCCCTCTCCTCTCCTGTGTGTCTATGTCTCGGCAGCCTCTCACCCCTTTCCTCTCCTGTGTGCCTATGTCTCTGCATTCTATCACCCCTCTCCTCTTCTGTGTGTCTATATCTCTGCAGCCTCTCACCCCTCTCCTCTCCTGTGTGTCTATGTCTCTGTAGCCTCTCAACCCTCTCCTCTCCTGTGTGTCTATGTCTCTGCATTCTATCACCCCTCTCCTCTCCTGTGTGTCTATATCTCTGCAGCCTCTCTCCCCTCTCCTCTCCTGTGTGTCTATGTCTCTGCAGCCTCTCACCCCCTCCTCTCCTGTGTGTCTATGTCTCTGCAGCCTCTCTCCCCTCTCCTCTCCTCTGTGTCTATGTCTCTGCAGCCTCTTACCCCTCTCCTCTCCTGAGTGTCTATGTCTCTGCAGCTTCTCACCCCTCTCCTCTCCTGTGTGTCTATGTCTCTGCAGCCTCTCACCCCCTCCTCTCCTGTCTGTCTATGTCTCTGCAGCTTCTCACCCCTCTCCTCTCCTGTGTGTCTATGTCTCTGCAGCCTCTCACCCCCTCCTCTCCTGTGTGTCTATGTCTCTGCAGCCTCTCACCCCCTCCTCTCCTGTGTGTCTATGTCTCTGCAGCCTCTCAACCCTCTCCTCTCCTGTGTGTCTATGTCTCTGCATTCTCTCACCCATCTCCTCTCCTCTGTGTCTATGTCTCTGCATTCTCTCACCCATCTCCTCTCCTCTGTGTCTATGTCTCTGCAGTCTCTCACCCCTCTCCTCTCCTGTGTGTCTATGTCTCTGCAGCCTCTTACCCCTCTCCTCTCCTCTGTGTCTATGTCTCTGTAGCCTCTCATCTCACCCCTCTCTTCTCCTGTGTGTCTATGTCTCTGCAGCCTCTCACCCCTCTCCTCTCCTGTGTGTCTATGTCTCTGCAGTCTCTCACCCCTCTCCTCTCCTGTGTGTCTATGGCTCTGTTGCCTCTCACCTCTCTCCTCTCCTGTGTGTCTATGTCTCTGCAGCCTCTCACCCCTCTCCTGTGTGTCTATGTCTCTTCAGCCTCTCACCTCCTCTCCTCTTCTGTGTGTCTCTGCACCCTCTCCTCTCCTGTCTCTGCAGCCTCTTACCCCTCTCCTCTCCTGTGTGCCTATGTCTCATTTTGTTTTTCTTCAGCCATTCGGTGGTGGACTTGCTGGTGTGTTTAGGATCATTGTCCTGCTGCAGAACCCAAGTTCGTTTCAGCTTGAGTACACGAACAGATGGTCGGACATTCTCCTTCAGGATCTCTTGGTAGACAGCAGAATTCATAGTTCCTTTTATCACGGCAAGTCTTCCAGGTCCTGAAGCAGCAAAACAGCCCCAGACCATCACACTACCACCACCATATTTTACTGTTGGTATAATGTTCTTTTTCTGAAATGCAGTGTTCCTTCTACGCCAGATATACTTGGACACACACCTTCCAAAGAGTTCCACTTTTGTCTCATCGGTCCACAGAATGTTGTCCCAAAAGTCTTGGGGATCATCAAGATGTGTTTTGGAGAAATTGAGACAAGCTTTGATGTTCTTTTTGCTCAGCAGTGGTTTTCTCCTTGGAACTCTGCCATGCAGGCCATTTTTGCCCAGTCTTTTCCTGATGGTGGAGGCATGAACGCTGACCTTAACTGAGGCAAGTGAGGCCTGCAGTTCCTTGGACGTTGTTGTGGGGTCTTTTGTGACCTCTTGGATGAGTCGTCGCTGCGCTCTTGGGGTAATTTTGGGCGGCCGGCCACTCCTGGGAAGGTTCATCACTGTTCCATGTCTTCGCCATTTGTGGATAATGGCTCTCACTGTGGTTCGCTGGATTCCCAAAGCTTTGGAAATGGCTTTATAACCCTTTCCAGACTGATAGATCTCAATTACTTTCTTTCTCAATTGTTCCTGAATTTCTTTGGGTCTCGGCATGATGTGTAGCTTTTAAGGATCTTCTGGTGGACCTTACTGTGTCAAGCAGCTCCTATTTAAGTGATGCCTTGATTGTGAACAGGTGTGGCAATAATCAGGCCTGGGTGTGGCTAGAGAAATTGAACTCAGGTGTGGACAACCACAGTTATAGTATGTTTTAACAAGGGGGGCAATCACTTTTTCACACAGGGCCATGATGGTTTGGATTTTTTTTCACCTTTAATAATAAACACCTTCATTTACAAATTGCATTTTGTGTTTACTTGTGTTGTCCTTGACTATTGTTTAAATTGGTTTGATGTTCCGAAACACTTAAGTGTGACAAACATGCAAAGGAACAGGAAATGAGGAAGGGGGCAAACACTTTTTCACACCACTGTAAATTATGGATCTATTTTTTAGAATATTGTTAGTTATTTATGGAAATTGATTTGGAAGGTCCTAATGAGCCCCATATGGTGGCATTGTTATTGCACTTTGTTTTAAAGACGATAGTTAATTGAGCAAGTATGGTGTCCAATGCTTTGCTGGATAAGAACTCCAAATGATGTGGGTACTGACTGTACTCAGCGCCATTCATATTTATATAGGACAACTATCACACTTTTTTTTTATTTAAATATGTTTAAATATATTCATGTATTCATGTTATTTTAAAAAAGAAACAAAATTGATTTATGCTCATGTATTCATTATTCATACTCCATATTCATTAGGCTGAACGTGGTGGTGGAGAGTTATGGAATACTCCACTATTCAGTATGGGGGTGCTTTGCTTGCTCATCTTTTGTGCGATGTGGTTGAATTCTCTGTTCTATCTCCGTTCTATGTAGCTTCTACATGGCTTGTTTGAGCTTTCAACACGTTAATGCCTTTTTTTGTATGTTTGACAAACATTTTGATAAGCCTGCTTAATACACATTAGTAGGTGCCGATTGGTTCGCGGGGGGGGGGGCAACAGCCCCCCGGGGCCGCCCTGATGCCCCGTAAAAAGGCCTCAACGCTTCCACTGCAGACATTCCTAAAGGCTTCCTGGTCAAGAGGAGTAAAAAGTCCCACTTTACCGTTCAAGGCCTTAGCCCCTTACCAAATATACTAAATAACTAAAAGTTTGTGCACACCTTGCCGTCACATCTATATGAGCTTGTTGGACATCCAATTTCAAAACCATGGCCATTAGTAGAGAGTTTCCCCACTTTTCCAGCTATACAAGCCTCCACTCTTCTAGGGAAGGCTTTCTACAAGATTTTGGACTGTGTCTGGGGAAATTTGTGCCTGTTTGGGAGGTCAGGAAGAGAAGACTTGGCTCACAAATGACCATCTATTTCATCCCAAAGGTGTTCAGTAGCAGGGACGTACCTACAGAGGTCGCCAAGGCGACCTGGCCCCATGCTCCAGGGGTCCCATGCGGTTTCCCTGTACATCTGGTCAGGAGGGGTGGTGGGGGCAGTGGCAAATAGAGGAACAGATCCTCTCCATTTTCCTCCTACAGCCGCTGAAAGCCTGCTTCTCCTCCTCTCCCTCCTGCAGCTGTAGGAGGAAAATGGATATAATCAGTTCCTCTATATGCTGCCACCCCTCCTGTCCAGATCCCACTGTCCCCAGCCCCTGTGTGCTCTCCTGGCCCCCCTCGCCTCCCCACAGCGCTGCCTGCTCCCCCCTCTCCTCTGTCGGCTGCTGCAGGGGATGTGTCAGTATGGAGAGCAGGGGAGGGGGCCGGTAAATATGTAATTCATTTACTGGTCCCTTCCTTTTCTGAATAGACAGAGCCAGTGATTGGTACTGACCACTGATGCTGTGTTTACTATGCTTCCGTTTGTGAATGAACATGAAGCCCCGTACAGAGCTATTCCTGTCCATTCATTCTGTGCTGCTGAAGCTGCGGAGATGGAGATTGCGGGTTTCCTCAATCTCTTGTCTCTGTCTCAAAGGGCAAACATCAGAGGTATGTTTAGACTCCTGATATCTCACCAAATCCCCACAACGGGGCTTCTAAAAAAATTGTAAAAACAAAAATAAATTAATAAAATAAAATTGTGAAAAATAATAGATAAAAAGTAACAAAAAGAAAAAACTAGTGATACCAGTGGCGGAATTACATGGGCCGCAAAGGTAGAACTTGTGACTGGATCCTTGTGTTCCACCACACTGTAGAACATGTGAAAGGGTCCCGTAATGGGAGTAAAGGGACCCGTGGATCAGTGGGAAGGGCCGGTCAGGGGCCCTTCATGATTTCTTACACCGGGACCCTGAAGGTTCTAGCTATGCCTCTGTTCAAATTGGGTTGAGGTCAGGGTTGTATGTAGACCACTCCACACCTAACTGCTCAAACCATGCCTTTATGGAGCTGGATCCACTCTTCTTTGAAGACTTTACACAAAATGTCAGAGTGCGTCTGGGGAATTTGTTTCCATTTAGTCAAAGGAACATTAGTGAGGTCCTGCAATGGGAGCAAAGGGCCCTGGGGATCAGTGGGAAGGGCCGGTTAGGGGCCCTTCGTGGTTTCTTGCACCGGGACCCTGAAGGTTCTAGTTATGCCTCTGTTCAATGGGGTTGAGGTCAGGGTTGTATGTAGGCCACTCCACACCCAACTGGTCAAACCATGCCTTTATGGAGCTGGCTCCATTCTTCTTTGAAGACTTTCCCCAAAATTTCAGAGTGCGTCTGGGGAATTTGTTTCCATTTAGTCAAAGGAACATTAGTGAGGTCCTACAATGGGAGAAAAGGGCCCTGGGGATCAGTGGGAAGGGCCGGTTAGGGGCCCTTCATGGTTTCTTGCCCCGGGACCCTGAAGGTTCTAGTTATGCCTCTGTTCAATGGGGTTGAGGTCAGGGTTTTATGTAGGCCACTCCACACCCAACTGGTCAAACCATGCCTTTATGGAGCTGGCTCCACTCTTCTTTGAAGACTTTTCACAAAAGTGCGTCTGGGGAATTTGTTTCCATTTAGTCAAAGGAACATTAGTGAGGTTAGATACTGATGTTGGCTGAGAAGACCTGGTTAGCGATTGACGTGTTCATTATGTTTGAGGTCAGGGCTCGCAGGACATTCAAGTTCCTCCACACCAAACTAGTCAAACCATGTCTATATGAGACACAGTCACATGCTGGAACAAAAAAAGAGCCTGAACAGAAAAGCATTTTTAGGTTTTGTAAATTGATAATAGGGCAAGTTACATACAAATTGGGCTTAGGGGAGTTTATCATGAAAACAAATCCATTCCCGAAACTAGACATGTGCGATTAGTTTCGTACGAATCGGAAATTCGTACATTCGTACGAATCCGAATTACAAATTTTTACGAATACGAATTCTATACGAAATACGAAATTTTGTTTACGAATTTCGGATCCAAATTATCCAAATCCAAACTACCAAATAACTAATTTCAACTAATACGAAAGAAATTATAGCGGATATAACGAATGATTCGAATGAATTCGAGATTCAGTATAACGAATATCGACACTCGTATTCGTAAATGAAATTTCGTACTTCCTCTGAGTGATTGGTGAACAATAGACAATAGACTTGTGTTATGTAACGTTAATACGTTTTCGGATAATTCGTTATTATTCGTAGAGTGTCGATATTCGATATTCGTTATCCAAATTAACGATTCGTACGAAATTCGTATTTCGTACGAATCCGAATAAAATTCGTACAGGAATTACGATTTTTTTTTTATACGAAACGGAACGAGACGAAACTAATTTTTTGATGGCTCCCATGTCTACCCGAAAAAAGAGCACTTGGACAGCAATTCACAAATGAAACAAAACCACATGCCTGGAATTACCATAACAGCATTGATGCCGCCATGGTCCATATTTATCCTCAATGTCTAGTGCTCCCAAATATTTTCAGGAGCAATGAGGTATATTAACCCCTGCACTGTTTTATAATGTTCTTTAGTATATTGACCCTATTCTGCTCTAAAATGTGACTATTTATGGAAAGATGTTTAGTTGCCCTATAACATTACACTGTTTCAACTGTTGTGAATTCTAATAAAGATATTTTTCTATACATATTTATTAAATTTATTTAAGAATAACTGTTAGTCGTTTGTCTTTCTAATAAATCAGAACTCCAACTTAAATATAACAATGGTATTTAACCCCTTCACGCCTAATGCAGCGTACACACAAGCGGACTTTTCGACGGACTAGGTCCGACGGTCTTTCCGACTGACTTTTCGAATGAACGGACTTGGCCACACACAATCACACTAAATTCTGACGGATTTGAACGTGATGACGTACGACCGGACTAGAATAAGGAAGTTCGTAGCCAGTAGCCAATAGCTGCCCTAGCGTCGGTGTTTGTCTGTCGGACTAGCACACAGATGAGCGGATTTTTCAATAGGAACTGGGTCCGGAACTGGGTCCGGCGGAGTTTCCGGCGGAAAAATTTGAAACATGTTCTATTTCTAAAGTCCGTCAGAATTTTCGACAACAAAAGTATGATGGAGCCCACACACAATCTAATTGTCCGACGGATTCGTTCCGTCGGACCTTTGTTGTTGAAAAGTACTCTCATGTGTAGGGTAGGGTAACACAAACGTTAATGCCTAAGCACAAGTGTTAGTAAATCTGTACAGATCACCACAACTACTTTGTGCTTCCACGTGAATTATAGCACTTTTTTTTTTACAGGAAAAATTGAGCTTTCATTTGGTGGTAAATGGTAATGGATATCTCATGATTTTTTTTTTATTATCATGGGAAAACTGGCCCAAATAGTAAAAAAAATAATATATTTTTGTTAAATGTAGCTATATATTCAGTGTTAATACCATAACCTACCACTAAAGAACAACCCAAAATAAATTCTGCTGCTCCAGACGATCACAGGGATACCATATATCTGTATGTTAGTTGTTGTATGTACCCATAGTACAGCCCAGAAACATTTTGCTTTTTTTTTTTATATCCTACCTAAAAAACATTAATTAAAAAAAATTTTTTTTTTAAACCTTTGACCCTTAGTTGACCCAAACAAATTGTGCTAAACCTGCGAGAATCAGAACCTTCACTGGGGGTAGGTTTGATAATAAAGTTGGCAGTGCCTCCACCTAGGACAAGAGCTCTGTGAACAGAGAGGATTTCCTTCCTGGGAAATTAAGCATTGATCTAAACGAAGTACAATGTAATTGGTAGCAGAAGAACTACTGCAACCAGCATATAACAATAATTATAATTACATAGATACACACCAATATAGAAATAATACAAGCTTTATATAAGAAGAGATTAATAACAGTATATACATCCAATGCACAAAGATATATTATCAGCAAAGAGCCTGATAGGAGTCCTGGTTAAATTGTGCACCTATACCCGGGTATATATAGTGTGACAGTGCGATGCCCTGCCACAATGTTAAAAGGGTTTTAGGTCACTAAGGATTCTCAACTAGGCAGCTTGAGGGGTTCCAGGATGCTTAATTCATTTGGAGAAAGCTGGGTTTGCAGTTTCCTCTTTGGTCGCCTGTATTCTGCCCTGATGACCCCCACTGTACTCTGCCCTAAGGACCCCCCCCTACTGTATTCTGCTCTGGCGACCCTATTGTACTCTGCCCTGGTGACCTCCATTGTACTCTGCCCTGGTGACCTCCATTGTACTCTGCCCTATTGATTCCACCACTTTATTCTGCTCTGATGACCCCTCCTGTTGTATTCTGCCATGGTGACTCTATTGTACTCTGCCCCGGGCGACCCCCCTGCTGTATTCTGCCCTGGTGACCCTGCTGTACTCTGCCTTGATGACCCGACTGCTGTATACTGCCCTGGTGACCCCCCTGCGGTATTCTATCCTGGTGAACCCCTTGCTGTATTCTGCCCTGGTGACCCCCTTGCTGTATTCTGCACTGGTGACCCCCTGCTGTATTCTGCCCTGGTGACCTCCTTTGTACTCTGCCCTAATGACCCCACCACTTTATTCTGCTCTGATGACCCCCCTGCTGTATTCTGCGATGGTGACTCTATTGTACTCTGCTCTGGTGACCCCCCTGCTGTATTCTGCCCTGGTGACCCTGCTGTACTCTGCCTTGATGACCCGACTGCTGTATACTGCCCTGGTGACCCCCCTGTGGTATTCTGCCCTGGTGACCCCCCTGCTGTATTCTTCCCTGGTGACCCGCTTGCTGTATTCTGCCCTGGTGACCCCCTTGCTGTATTCTGCCCTGGTGACCCCTCTGCTGTATTCTGCCCTGGTGACCCCCTTTCTGTATTGTGCCCTGGTGACCCCCCTGCTGTATTGTGCCCTGGTGACCCCCTTTCTGTATTGTGCCCTGGTGACCCCCCTGTGGTATTCTGCCCTGGTGACCCCCCTGCTGTATTCTGCCCTGGTGACCCCCCTGCTGTATTCTGCCCTGGTGACCCCTATGCTGTATTCTGCTCTGGTGACCGTCTGCTGTATTCTGGCCTGGTGACCGAGTGTATGCTGACCCCTCGGCTGTGTTCTGCCCTGCTGACCCTCCTCCTGTATTCTGCCCGGATGACCCCCCCTGCTGATGGGAAGTTATTTCCCTACTTAGCTTTGTGTTATGAGCAAACACTGAGATTGATCTATTTATCCCATCCTCTATATCATTTATGAAAAAATTAAACAGAATTGGTCCCAGGACAGAGCCTTGGGGTACCCAACTTACCACTCCAGACCAGTCTAGTACACACCCTTTGGACGCACCCCTGTAATCAGTTTTCTATCCAAGAACAAACCCTATGGTCCATGCCTACAGACCTCAGTTTTTAGATTAAGCATCTATGGGCAACTGTATCAAATGCTTTGGCAAAATCCAGATACACCACGTCTATGGGCCTTCCTTTATCTAGATGGCAGCTCACTTTCTCGTAGAATGTTAACAGATTGATTTGGCAAGAACGACCTTTCATGAATCCATGCTGATTACTACTAATGATACTATTTTCATCAACAAATTCTTGGCCCCTTCCAATAATTTACATACTATCAATGTTAGACTGACTGTCGTGTAGTTTCCAGGAATATATCTCTGCTAGTTTTTGAATATTGGTACCAAGTGGGATTTTCAACAATCAGCTGGTACCATTCCTGCAGTCACCTTTAATATTTTATTATTATTATACAGGATTTATATAGCGCCAACAGTTTGCGCAGCGCTTAACAAAATAAAAACAGACATTACAATTACATTACAATTTGGTACAAGAGGAATCAGAGGGCCCTGCTCGTTAGAGCTTACAATCTAAAAAGAAAGGGTCAATACAAGAGATAATAGCTGTGGGGGATGAGCTGATAGAGGAAGTAAATCAGTGTTAGTTAGAAGCAGGATAGGCTTCTTTAAAGAGAAAGGTTTTCAGGGATCGTCTAAAGATGAATAGATTAGGGGACAGTCGAACAGATTGGGGTAGAGAGTTCCAAAGGGTGGGAGAAGCTCTGGAGAAATCCTGGAGGCGAGCATGGGAGGAGATGACAAGGGAGCTAGAGAGCAGGAGGCCTTGGGAGGACGGAAGAGAGCGGCTTGGTTGGTATTTTGGGACTAGGTTAGTGATGTAGCTGGGGGCAGAGTTGTGGATGGCTTTGTAAATTATTGTTAGTACTTTGAATTTTATTCGTTGGGTGAGTGGAAGCCAATGGAGGTATTGGCAGAGAGGGGTGGAGGACACTGAATGGTTGGTAAGGTGGATGAGTCTTGCAGCGGCATTCATTATGGACTGAAGGGGGGATACTCTATGTAAAGGTAATTCAATGAGGAGGGAGTTGCAGTAGTCGAGCCGAGAGATAACCAGGGAGTGAGTTAGAAGCTTGGTGGTGTCATTAGTTAAAAAGGGGCGTATTCTGGAAATGTTGCGGAGGCTAAGGCGGCATGATTTGGACAGGGATTGTATGTGGATCTGAAAGGACAGTTCAGAGTCTAGGATTACCCCTAGCACCCTGGCATGTGGGGACGGACTTATAGATGTGCCATTGATCTTGACAGAGAAGTCAGGGGAAGGGGCACGTGGGGGAGGAAATATTTAAGAGCTCAGTTTTAGACAAATTAAGTTTGAGGAAGTGGTTTGACACCCAGACTGATATGTCTGTTAGTAAATCAGTGATGTGTGAGGAGATTGATGGGGTGAGCTGAGGGGCAGAGAGATAGATTTGGGTGTCATCAGCATATAAATGGTAGTGGAAGCCATGTGAGGCTATCAGGGAGGATGTGTAGATTGAGAATAGTAGAGGTCCAAGGACAGAACCTTGGGGGACCCCAACAGTAAGAGAAGTTGTAGAGGAGGAAGTGGAGTTGTAAGTGACACTGAAGGTGCGATGAGATAGGTAACATTCGAACCAACGGAGAGCACAGCCAGGGAGACCAAGCAAATTTAGTTTTTTGAGGAGGAGGGGGTGGTCAACTGTATCAAAGGCAGCAGAAAGGTCTAAGAGTAAGAGTACGGAATAATGACCGTTGGTTTTGGCTGTTAGTAAGTCATTTGTGATTTTTAGGAGGACAGTTTCTGTGGAGTGCTGTGGGAGAAATCCAGACTGAAGGGGATCAAGAAGGGTATTCTCAATGAGGTGGTCGCTCAGTCGGCTGTAGACTAAATGTTCAAGGAGTTTGGATGCAAAAGTATAGAGAGTAGAGAGATGGGTCTTAGGTTGTTAAGATTGAGGCCTTTTTTGGTATGGGAGTGACTAGTGCATGTTTTAGAGGGTTGGGGAAGATGCCAGTAGCGAGGGAGAGGTTGAAGATATGAGTTAAAGAGTGTAGGATAGAGCCAGAGGGTGACTGTAGTATTTGAGAAGTAACAGGGTCCAGGGGGCAGGAAGTTAGGTGGGCATTAGAAAATTTTTTAGTGACTTCCTCTATAGTATTGATTAGTATTGACTGGATTAAAAGAGGAAAGTATTGATTGTGCAGGAGGACAAGGAGTGTAAAGTAAGGGAGATATCTGTAGAGTAGAGAACTCGAGACGAATTGTCTCAATCTTATTTTTGAAGTGATTAGCAATTTCCTGGGCAGTGAGTAAGTTAGTGGGTGGAGGTAATGGAGGACGAAGTAGAGCATTAAATGTAGAAAAGAGTTGACGGGGACTGCGTGAGAGGGTGTTAATGAGAGTGGTAAAGTAGGTCTGTTTGGCAGTGCGCAGGCAGGAATGGTATTTTTGGAGGGCAGATTTATATTGGCTGAAATCTTGCTGTGACTTGGTCTTACGCCACAGACGCTCAAGAGCACGGCTCTGTTTTTTTGAGGCTTCTGGTGTTGTCTGTCTGCCAGGGTTGTAGCGGTCGGGGCCTGATTTAGTTTGTTAGGGTCCATATTTTGTATATCATTGATTAGGATGAAGTACCAGACCTATATGGTCTACCAAATCAGGGTCTCTCATCGAGGCCTTCCTCACAATTTCCTATTTTCATTCCTGCAGTGGCGGCCTGTCCATTAGGGGCACACGTGCACCACCCCCCCCCATCCATGCATTCGGCCTCCTGATCTACATGCAGGGTGCCATACGCATGGATTCCAAAGGTGGGGGGGGGGGGGGGGGTTGAAGCACGTGATTAGAGCCAGAGGCTTTAATAGTCTTCAAAAAAGGGTGTGCTCGGGGCTCAAAATGAATATTCGCTATTGTGACACTGATTCGCCTCATAGCCAATTAGGAAGCGAGTCATGCAACCTGTCACCTGATTAGCCAAAAGGAGATCCGACCGGATTGCCCGCCAGGAGGAGGGAGGAGACGCTGGGGAACCAAAGCCCCCAGGAGGAGGAGGGAGGAGACGCTGGGGTACCAAAGCCCCCCAGGAGCGGGAGGAGGGAGTAGACGCTGGAGAACAGCAGCCGCCCAGAGAGAAGCCGCTTCCCGCGAGATAAGATAAGTGCGGGGCCCAGACTGACTGACCGAGGGGGTGGCAGCGGGTGGATTGTCTGCCGCCCCCCCAAAAAGAAAAACCACTAACTGCCACTGCATTCCTGTCAGTATGCTGTTCATACACATTAGGAATAGTGGTCTGGCTATAACCTGACTGAGTTCTTTGAGGACTCTTGGGTGTAAGCCATCCGGTCCTGGTGATTTAGTAGAGCTAAACATGCTAGGAGCCAGCAAACTACCCAGAGTTGGTGCATGAAAGGCTTGAAAGTCTACACCTATTTTTTTCTATACTGACTCTGTGGTTTACATTCCGCTGCCAGCTTTGAGTTCTTGGCTGTTAGGACACCGACTTCTAACAACCAGCTTCCATCACATTGCGAATTGCAATATTACAGCTTCCAATCCTTCCCCTGTAACTTAGTTCTTTTTGACCAGATCACTAAGTGATTATAAAATGCAAAAAAAAAGTCTAACAATAGAAAACGAATGCAGCCACTATATTTAAAGATCAGTAAATTGAAATATATTCTTTTTGTTGATTTTTGTAATTAATCAGCCCTGGATGAAGAATTTCCTGGACTGAGCCCGCCACTTCAGCAGGTATTGCGTAAATGTTCCACATGAGAGGGAATATGTCTTTACAACTTATTCACACAGTTCTCTCAATATGCAAATAAAGCTTTTAGTTTAAGCGAAACTCCCAACGTACAAAACATCACAGCTAGTTCCGGGAGAAGCTAAAGACGGCTTTTTACACATAATACACGAACGGTAACAATTATTTCATAGGTGAAACCATAGATACTTAATCTGCGGCAAAATGAAACAGTATACTGTCTCAAACAAATACATAGAAGAACATAGAAGAGTCACGGCAAAAAAAAAAAAAAAGAGCCAAGTGGACCATCCAGTCTGTCCCAATTTTTGTTGTATTTATTTTTTTTTATTTTTTTACTTCATTTTATTTTTTTATTTTTTAAAAAATCAATATTCTTCTAAAAAAAATAAATAAAAAAAAAAGACACAAAGCTATTGTGATCATTGATTCCAGGTGAGGAAACTTAACTTCAAGACCAACATCATCTGCCTTTTTGTATAGGGGGACCTTATTGTCATCTCCAACTTAATCAAAACCCCTGATTTTAGAAAATCTGTATTACCATTATTTATACAAATATATATTTTTGTGATATCACCCTTATGAACCAGTAAGTGACCCTAAAAAAAAAGCGTGCAGACACTTCCTGAGGCCGACAAATAATGAATTAGGTACATGTGCACTGCCGAAAAAATTTGTTAGTTTTTGTTTCATTCATATTTTTTTTTCCCGTTTTTTGGGTCATTCGTTCGCAATTCGTAAATTCGAAAACTCGTAAATTCGTAAATGTGAAAATTAGAAAATCCGAAAATAAGATAGAAAATACAAAAAAGTTCAACTAACTAACAACTAATAAAAACTAACTATTAAATTATAGGTAGGGGGGAGATATCATCGCTCCAGGAAAACAAACAGATAATAAACCTCTCTCTCGGTTTGGATTGGTTACGTACGAAACGAAAATTCGTACAAATTTCCGGAAATTCGTACGTTCGAATGAATCCGAAATACGAATTTTTATGCAGACGAATTCCGTATGAAATCCGAAATTTCGTTTACGAATTTTGGATCCAAATTCATAACGAAAATTCGTAATTGTTGCGAAAAGTTAACGAACCTAAAAGTTAAAACCCCAGGAAGTCAGCACAGGGATGGTGGGAACCCTATGGGAATTTCTATGCTTACGAAATTTTATACGAAATACGAAATTTCGGATCCAAATTAACAGAATTGTGACTGGTGTTTTGTTCACCAATCAGAGGAAGTCAGCACAGCACAGGGATGGACATAGCAGGTGTACAGACCTGGGAACTCAGCACAGGGATGGTGGGAACCCCTCATAATGATAAATTCATTGTAATTATTACGAAAAGTAAACAAAACTTCCCCATTGGTGGTGCCAGTGGGAGGAATGGTGTTCCGTTCTTGGTGTCAGTTGGAGGAAATGTACCCCATCATTAGTGTCAGTGGAAGGAAAGGTTCCCCATTGATGGTGCCAGTGGGAGGATTGGGTATCCGTTCTTGGTGTCAGTTGGAGGAAATGTACCCCATCATTAGTGTCAGTGGAAGGAAAGGTTCCCCATTGATGGTGCCAGTGGGAGGATTGGTGTTCCGTTCTTGGTGTCAGTTGGAGGAAATGTACCCCATCATTAGTGTCAGTGGAAGGAAAGGTGCCCCATTGATGGTGCCAGTGGGAGGATTGGGTATCCGTTCTTGGTGTCAGTTGGAGGAAATGTACCTCATCATTAGTGTCAGTGGAAGGAAAGGTTCCCCATTGATGGTGCCAGTGGGAGGAATGGTGTTCCATTCTTGGTGTCAGTTGGAGGAAATGTACCCCATCATTAGTGTCAGTGGAAGGAAAGGTGCCCCATCCATGATGTCAGCTGCAGGAATAGTGCCCCAAATGCTGTATAAAACCAAGCAAAGAGTGACAGTTTGGAAAAAGCTGATAAAGATCAAAGGTATGAAATCTATACCTGCTAGAGAGGAGAACACAATAGCACAATGAACACTGATGGTTACAGGAAATAAAATTAAATATTCTTTGTCCGGCTTTATTATTTGTGTTTTATGATGTTTATCAGGCTGCCATGGGGAGGGGGACTACAATAGTGTACTCAGCCTAAAACAGCATAGGAGTGATCGTCATAGGATTTACATGTTCATATAAAAGGCTAACGGTGTCCCAGAACACGGCTCAGTTTCTTCTACAGCACCGGACGGACAGGTAGGAACACACGGGAGGGGGGAGCTCCATCCCAACCAGACAATCTTCTCTTTCTTAGATTTCTTACAATGCTCTGTAGAATTTTTGCTTTACTGATTGGTGGTCTTCAGGAGATAATTCAGGAGAGATACAAAGGAATTCATTATCATTACCATAAATCGCTTTGATTTTCCTGAGAGATAATTGTTGAAGAACGCATTCAAGCGGTGTTCCACCCAGGACAGATATTTCAAGGTTCACAAAGTACACCTGCTGTGCCCATTATGAGGGGTTTTCACTACCCCTATGCTGAGTTGCCTGGTCTGTACACCTGCTGTACCCCTTATTAGAGGTTCCCATCATCCCTGTGCTGAGTTTCTGCATCTGTACACCTGCGGTGTCCATTATTAGAGGTTCCCTCCATCCCTTGGCTGAGTTCCTGGGTCTGTACACCTGCTGTGCCCATTATGAGGGTTTCCCACCATCCCTGTGCTGATTTCTCAGGTCTGTACACCTGTTGGGCTCATTATGAGGGGTTCCCACCATCCCTGTGCTGAGTTCCTGGGTCTGTACACCTGCTGTGCCCATTATGAGGGTTTCCCACCATCCCTGTGCTGATTTCTCAGGTCTGTACACCTGTTGGGCTCATTATGAGGGGTTCCCACCATCCCTGTGCTGATTTCTCAGGTCTGTACACCTGCAGCGCCCATTATGAGGGGTTCCCACCATCCCTGTGCTAAGTTATTGGGTCTGTACACTTGCAACACCCATTATGAGGGTTTCCCACCATACCTGTACTCAGTTCCTGGGTCTGATCATATGTTGTGCCCATTATGAGGGGCTTTAACTATCCCTGAGCTGGATTCCCAGGTCAGTACACCTGCTGTGCCCATTATGAGTGGTGGGTTCCCACCATCCCTGTGTAGAGTTACCCCCACAACATTACATAGAAACATTAGTCGGTGAATTCCAACGAGCAAAAAATATAAAAGAGCAAGCCTGGGTGGCTAAACTTTAACATAAAAAGAGAAAAAAATGGCCTGAGGGGGTAATTGTATAAGGCTGAGGGGGTAATTGTCAGCATTCCAATAATACAAGGATTTCAACAATGAGTGTAAAAGCACAATCAGGGTAGTTAAAATGGTCTGCGAGTGTTGAGTATTAGTGTCAGGAAGCTAGTTGTTAGGTAATTTGGACAGGGTATAAATAAATCCTCATTACACCCCATCGAAGCTGAATAAATTTGTGAGGGAAGTCTCAGATCGTTGCTGGCGTTGTAGAAGAGAAGAAGGAACCTTGTTACATATTTTTTGGGCTTGTCGTAAGATTAGGGCATATTGGCTGGAAGTTTAGGAACTCTCCCAAAAACGTACAGATATTCCGATACGGGGTGACCCTGCCTTTTTTTTGCTCCACTGCTCACAGATCCCGGTGAAGGTATATAAGAGGTCCGTGCTTTGCCATTTGGTAAATGCTGCTAAGGCCTGTGTTACTTTGTGCTGGAGGGATACCAGACCGCCATCCATAGCAAGATGGTTAAATAAGGTTAGAGAGATTGGCACTATAGAAGATTTGGTCCATTTGGCACAAAATAGGAAAGAACAGTATGTTCAAACATGTTCAATATGGGACCGATTCGTACAGTCAGAAGAAGGGAAGAGAAAGATGGAAGAGAGAAGGGGGGAGTGAGGTTGCTCTGTAAGGAAGAATTTATAAAGATGTAGAACACCCACATCTCGCTGTGAGGGGGAGTTTTGGGGGTTGGGGGGGAGGATAAATATAATTTATTTAAAAAGTAATAATCATTTCCCTTTTTTTTTTTTTTCAGAGGTTTTGCTTTATGGGTTATGGGGTATATGGGGGAAAAAAATAAGGGAAGATTAGAGATTAAGATAATTAACGAGAATAATTGTACTTGGATTTCAAGTGAGGTAAATTAAATGGGTAAAGATAATGTATGTTGGTGTAAAGATTGAGGCTTCTTAAGCCAATATAAAATGTAATGAAGTACAAAAAGAAAGTATTTGGGATTTTTGAAGTGTGGTCTGATTATGTAATGTCTATTACCCTTTATAAAAATAAAGAATTTGCAAAAAATAAAAATAAAAAAATAAAATAAATAAAAATAAATAAATCCTCATTAAATTTAATAGGTACGATGCCTGGTGGGTGTGGAGAGGCGACTTGTTGTACATCTTGCGGCATGTATGCGTTCCTTGACCATCTGATCAAGGGCGAATACTGCTGTGCAAAATGTAAGCGCATTGTTTCCCTGGAAGCCCAGGTTCTGAATCTGGGGAGGCAACTGTCAGCACTGAGAAGTTCCCTCCATACTAAAGGAGAGCCAGGAATGTACACAGCAGGTGCTGGCAGGGGCCAGCACAGAGGCGGGTGGAGACAAAGAGGTGCAGGCACTAGCAAAGAGTAGATGGGTGACCGTCAGGAAGGGTAGAGGGGGAAGTGCCAGGGAGGCTGATCCTGGGCTGGAACATCCCAATAAGTACGCTCCATTGAGTGACGTTGGTGAAACCAGTCAGGGACCAGCACTGCTGGAGCTGAGTGACTCTCCTAGCTGCCGGGGGAAGAACTCCTCCAGTGAGAGTGGGGGGGGGGGGGAGGGGGGGGAGTGAAGGGAAAGGAAAAACAGATTCTGGTGGTAGGGGACTCAATTCTTAGAAGGACAGAGAGGCCAATCTGTAACAAAGACCTGAAGCGCCGAACAGTATGTTGTCTACCGGGCGCTCGGGTTCGGCACATCACGGATCTGGTGGACAGAATACTGGGAGGGGCTGGGGAAGACCCAGCTGCCATGGTGCACGTTGGCACCAATGACAAAGTCAGAGGCAGATGGAGTGTCCTAAAGAACGATTTTAGGGACTTAGGAACTAAATTGAGGAGAAGGACCTCCAAGGTAGTATTCTCAGGAATACTACCGGTACATCGAGCCACACCAGAAAGGCAGAGGGAAATTAGGGAAGTAAACAAGTGGCTGAAGAGCTGGTGTAGTAAGGAGGGGTTTGGGTTCCTGGAGGACTAGGACGACTTCTCAGTCGATAACCGGTACTATAGAAGGGACGGACTGCACCTAAATGAGGAGGGTGCAGATCAGCTGGGAATGAAGATGGCCGAAAAGTTAGAGGGGTTTTTAAACTAGGCGATGGGGGGAGGGTCCAGAGATAGAGATAGTCAGTGTGGAAAATATTCCAGAGGGTAGTATTGGGGGCATTAGTGGTAGGTTGGCCAAAGCACATAAACCCAAGGTAAGTATAGTAGCAAGTCCCAGTTGCAATATCAAAACCCAATAAAAGGATAATATGCGACCAGTCTAAACTACGTGGCATGTTCACCAATGCCAGGAGCCTGGCAGACAAGATGAGTGAACTAGAGATACTATTGTACAAGGAGGATTTGGATTTTGTGGGAATTTCAGAGACCTGGTTCAACAGCTCTCATGATTGGCTGGCAAACATTCAAGAGTATACCCTTTATCGCAAGGATAGAGAAAGTAAAAAAGGGGGAGGGGTAAGCCTAGATATCAAGAATAATGTACAAGTGAATGTGAGAGATGACATCACTAAGGGAGCTAGGGAGGAGGTGGAATCCTTATGGGTAGAGCTCCAAAGGGATGAAGCTAAGGGGAAAATAATACTGGGAGTATGCTATAGAACCCCTAACCTGAGGGAGGAAGGGGGGACAGATCTCCTATCACAATTTGGATTAGCAGCAAGGATGGGAAGGGTTATTATAATGGGGGATTTGAATTATCCAGACATAGACTGGGCGGAGGGAACCGCACATTCACCTAAGGCTTGCCAGTTCCTAAATGTCTTGCAGGACATTTTTATGGGTCAGATGGTAGACGCACCAACTAGAAATAAAGCGTTACTGGATCTACTGATTACCAACAATGCAGACCTGAACTGCACATTCATCTAAGGCTTGCCAGTTCCTAAATGTCTTGCAGGACAATTTTATGGGTCAGATGGTAGACGCACCAACTAGAAATAAAGCGTTACTGGATCTACTGATTACCAACAATACAGACCTGATCACGGATGTGGAAATATGGGGCAATTTTGGGAACAGCGATCACAGGTCAATTGGCTTCCGTATAAATCACACAAATAGGAAACATAAAGGGAATACAAAGACACTGAATTTCAAAAGAGCCAACTTCCCTAAACTACGAACCTTACTAGAAGCATATGTAGCGGCCATAACCCTCGATGGGGTGGCCTTGACTTTTGGGCTTACCGGTTAGCTCTGCTTGGCTTGTTCCTCCAGGTCTAGGGGTTCCCAGAGTTAGTACCCAACAACTTTGCACGCTGACACCATAAAAGTCCTCTAGAAAGGTTTTTATTTGCAGGGGTAACAGACACAGTCTCATGTGGGAACAGAGGGCAAGGGTGAAGAAACTCAGGCACCTTGAACTGCTAAGTATGTGAAAGTCTCTAATGCCAACCCAGAGAGTAGCCACTCGCAGCTGGGTGCTTCAAAGCTGAACAAATCTCTAGCCAGAGATTATGGCAGTCAGCACTTGAATCCTGAACTTGCAAAGTCTCTGACCTTGAATTAAAGTAGTAATCAGAAGTAAACAGGAACCTTTCCACAGTACCTGGAACGTTATCCGTTTCCTTTTCAGTATTGGGGAAGCGTGGATTCTCTAGTGTCCTTGACAACCCAGCAACCAGGCACTTCTCAGGATGCCAGCTTGTTGGCCCTCCTCGGAAGAGTCCTCCCCCGGTTGCTTACACGAGCTGCGGTGCCCCTCCAAGTTGGGAGCACACCCGGACGCCTTGAATCCTCCCTCAGTTGCTGCGCCTCAGACCAGCTGGTTCCGAGACTTGGGAACAGATGGATCCTTGCCCCAGACCAAGTGGGTCTGTGGGGCTAGTCAAACTGACCATGTTGCGGGGCGGCACATGCTCCCGTGACCGCGACCCCTCGCGGGGCTACCCCGGTCCACTTTCAGGAACAGGCAGCTATGGCCGAACTAACCCCGAACACGTGACTCCAGCATCTTAAGTACCCTTCTCCAGACTCCTCAGCGGGGCCAAACGCACCCACTGATTGGCTCCAAGGAATGCCGGTACCCAAACGTCCAACCAGGCCTAGTTCTATGCCTGTCATGTGCATCTAACGGCACACATGATCAGGCAGAACCCCAACACAGCCCAGCCAAACTGATGCCAAAGTTAAACCTACATAATCAACTCTCAGAACCCCTTTACTGATCTGAGAGAAAAATAACTAAATTTACACATAGCGGACACCTTGCAAAAGTATCCCCGATACACATAAATTGGGATGAAATCTTAGAAACAAAGAACGTGGAGGAGAGATGGGTGTGCTTTAAGAGCATATTAAATAAGGGCATTAGCCAATGCATCCCATTGGGTAATAAATTTAAAAGAGCGAACAAAAGTCCTGGAGGGCTTAACTCAAATGTAAAAATGCATATAAAAGGAGAAGGCCTTCAAAAAATACAAGGTTGAGGGATCATCATCAACATTCAGACTTTATAAAGAATGCAACAAAAAATGTAAGGGTGCAATAAGGACGGCTAAGATGGAACATGAAAGACACATAGCGGAGAAGAGCAAAAAAAATCCCAAGAAATTCTTTAAGTATATAAACAGTAAAAAAGGGAGGACAGACTATATTGGTCCCATAAAGAATGAGGAAGGACATCTAGTTACAAAGGATAGGGAGATGGCGAAGGTATTGAATTCATTCTTCTCCTCTCTTCACGAGGGAATCAGGGGGCTTCAGTAACCAAAACTGCAGTGTTTATCCTCATGACACATCATAGGAAGCACCTCCATGGTTAACAGAGGACAGAATTAAAATTAGACTTGGGAAACTTAACATTAATAAATCACCGGGACCATATGGCTTGCACCCGAGGGTACTTAGGGAACTCGGTCAAGTAATTGCCAGACCATTGTTTCTAATTTTTACTAACAGTCTACTGACTGGAATGATACCAGCTGATTGGAGAAAAGTCAATGTAGCACCAATATTTAAAAAGGGCCCAAAAAACATCCCTGGGAATTACAGACCAGTTAGCCTAACATCAATAGTATGTAAACTCTTGGAAGGTATGATAAGGGACTATATACAAGATTTTAGTAATGAGAACGGTATCATTAGCAGTAATCAGCATGGATTCATGAAGAATCGTTCTTGCCAAACCAATCTACTAACCTTCTATGAGGAGGTGAGTTGCCAGCTAGATAAAGGAAGGCCCGTAGATGTGGTGTATCTGGATTTTGCAAAAGCATTTGACACAGTTCCCCATAAACGTTTACTGTACAAAATATGCGGGAAAAATGAGTAGAAGATTAAAAATAAATAACAACAATTGCCGCAGCCACCATAAAGCCCCATACACACGGTCGGACAATCCGCGGACCAGGTCCGTCGGATCATGTCCGTCGTACTTTGTCCGATGTTGGTTTTGCGTACACACGGTCGGACAAAGTTGTCGAAAAATCCGATCATTCTGAACGTGGTGACGTTTGTTGCCTACGACGGGACTACGTAGAGGCTAGTAGCCAATAGCTTTGGACTTGTAATGTGATCTGAGCATGCGTAGCACTTTGTCCGGTCGGACAACCGTACACACGATCGAATTTGGTGTGATCGGACCGGGTTGTCGGCAAATCTATCCAGCAGGAGATAAGACTTTGTCCGTCGGACAATTCGACGTACACTGTCCGATGGTGCATACACACGGTCGGGTTTTTCGACAACATGGTCCGATCGGACAGAATCCATGAAAAAGTCCGACCGTGTGTATGGGGCTTTAGAGTGTTCCCACACCAATAACAGATATAAAATAGTAAAAAATGTGGCGCTTGCAAATAATTAAAATATAAAATAGTAAAGAATGTGGCACTTGCTAGTGAATAGGATACCAATCCTAAGGGGGGACTCCGAAGGATGGTTCCCAAAAAGCGTCTGAGGATTAATATCTTAAACCATCAGTGTATAGCAGCAAAGTAATTAAACAGTGCTATACCAATATAAAGTATTCCATAAATAAATAAATAAATACATAAAATTAATAATAAAGTGCATCCAATGGCGAATAAAAATTAAATAAATCAGTGCAAAAAAATGTCATAAATTGCAAACAATAATTCATGCAATAAATAATCTGTGCAAATATAGCAAATAAATATGCCAAGCAACAATTCAGTGAATCAGCAAATATATAGTGCAAAAAAATGGGTTGTGAACAATAAGCATGTGCAAAAATGCTGGGAAATGTGCAAAGAGCAATACAAATAATCGAATAATGTGGTAGTCCAAAATAATCGTGCTCAAATCAAACGTCCTGTGCACTCCAAATTGCTAGTGCTGACACAGCTCCCATACACAATGCAATCACTATGTGGATCGCAAGTAGCAATACAGTCCTCTAGCAGTTAAAAGTGATCTCCTCCATGCATTTTTCAGTGTGCCAATCCTAGGTGTTTCCCCCACCCTCTTACCTCTAGGTAAGGAGTAAACAGCCTTACACTGAGAAAGCAACGGATCTCCTCCTCATGCAGTTCCTTTAAGATAGCGTCCTTACTAACGTCTCACCACCTCTCCAGGTAACCAATAGACATGGGGGCAGAAAGAGGGAAGGACTCCATGGTGCAGTATTTCAAAGGATTTTATTGAACAAAAGTAAAAACTTACAGTTGAAGATAAATAAAACCAGCGTACACTTCTCAACTACCGCTGGTTTTATTTATCTTCAACTGTCTTTAACTGTCAAAAGTTCAATCTCTGTATTTGCGGATGATACTAAGCTAAGCAGGGCAATAACTTCTCCGCAGGATGTGGAAATCTTGCAAAAAGTTCTGAACAAATGAATGGGGTGGGCAACTACATGGCAAATGAGGTTCAATGTAGAAAAATGTAAAATAATGCATTTGGGTGGCAAAAATATGAATGCAATCTATACATTGGGGGGAGAACCTCTGGGGGGAATCTAGGATGGAAAAGGACCTGGGGTCCTAGTAGATGATAGGCTCAGTAATGGCATGCAATGCCAGGCTGCTGCTAACAAAGAAAACAGAATATTGGCATGCATTAAAAAGGGCATCAACTCCAGAGATAAAACGATAATTCTCCCGCTCTACAAGACTCTGGTCCAGCCGCACCTGGAGTATGCTGTCCAGTTCTGGGCACCAGTCCTCAGGAAGGATGTACTGGAAATGGAGCGGGTACAAAGAAGGGCAACAAAGCTAATAAAGGGTCTGGAGGATATTAGTTATGAGGAAAGGTTGCGAGCACTGAACTTATTCTCTCTGGAGAAGAGACGCTTGAGAGGGGATATGATTTTAATATACAAATACCATACTGGTGACCCCACAAAAGGGATAAAACTTTTTCACAAACGGGAGTTTAACAAGACTCGTGGCCACTCATTAAAATTAGAAGAAATTAGGTTTAACCTTAAACTACATAGAGGGTTCTTTACTGTAAGAGCGGCAAGGGTGTGGAATTCCCTTCCACAGGCTGTGATCTCAGCGGGGGGCATTGATAGTTTCAAGAAACTATTAGATAAGCACCCGAACGACTGCAACATACAGGGATATACAAGCAAGAAAAGAAAGCCTAGTGCTATATGCACGGCATGACCCCTCAGTAGGGATGAGCTTTGAGTTTGAGTCGAACTTATGTTCGACTCGAACATTGCCTGTTCACCTGTTCACCGAACAGCAAACAATTTGGGGTGTTCGCGGCACATTCGAAAAGCCGCGGAACACCCTGTAAAAGTCTATGAGAGAAATCTAAAGTGCTAATTTTAAAAGCCTATATGCAAGTTATTGTCATAAAAAGTGTTTGGGGTCCTGCCCCAGGGGACATGTATCAATGCAAAAAAAAAGTTTTAAAAACGGCTGTTTTTTCAGGAGCAGTGATTTTAATAATGCTTAAAGTGAAACAATAAAAGTGTAATATTCCTTTAAATTTCGTACCTGGGGTGTGTGTATAGTATGCCTGTAAAGGGGCGTATGTTTCCCGTGCTTAGAACTGTCCCTACACAAAGTGTAATTTTTGCAGGGAAAAAAGCTATTTAAAATCACTCGCAGCTATAATGAATTGTCGGCTCCCGTAAGAACAGTCATTGAAAGTCATTGATATAAAAAAAAAGCGTGGGGTTCCCCCCAAATTCAATTACCAGGCCCTTCAGGTCTGGTATGGATATTAAGGGGAACCCTGGGTCAAATTTAAAAAAAAAAATGACGTGGGGTTCCCTCTAAATATCCATACCAGACCCTTATCCGAGCACACAACCTGGCAGGCCGCAGGAAAAGAGGGGGGGGGTGAGAGAGCGTACCAGGCCACATGCCCTCAACATTAGGAGGATGCTTTGGGGGTCTGTGACCCATCAAAGCACCATGTCCCCATGTTGATGAGGAGAAGGGTCTCATCCCCACAACCCTGGCCGGTGGTTGTGGGGGTCTGTGGGCGGGGGGCTTATCAGAATCTGGAATCCCCCTTTAACAAGGGGACCCCCAGTTCCTGGTTCCCCCTGTTTGAAATGGTAAGGGGTACAAAAATACCCCTACCCTTTCACAAAGAAAGTGTAAAAAATTGTTAAAAAACACACAGACACCATTGGGAAAAGTCCTTTATTAAAAAAAAAAAAAAAAAAAAAAAAAAGATTCCAGCGGTGGTAATCCACTTTTGCTATTCAGCGATGGGGGATCTCTTCTCCGAGGTCCAGCGATGGCTGATCTCTTCCGACGACGTCCAGTGCAGCGCATCCTGTGCATGGAGACACTGAGGGAATCCCGTCTTAGCAGAGGAGGACCGGGCCACTCGTCACCTGACCCCGCCCCCTCTGACGCAAGGGAAAAGCTGGGCTTCCCCAGTGATGTACGTGTGACCCCGCCCCCCTCTGATGTAACGCAGGTTTCCGTTACATCAGAGGGGGGTGGGGTCACGAGTGGCTCAGTCCTCCTCTGCTAAGACGGGATTCCCTCAGTGTCTCCATGGAGACAGGATGCGCTGCGCTGGACATCGGAAAAGAGATCAGCCATCGCTGGACCACGGAGAAGAGATCACCCATCAAGAGTGGATTACCACCGCTGGAATCTTTTTTTTATTTAATTTTTATTTTTTTAATAAAGGACTTTTCCCAACGGTGTCTGTGTGTTTTTTAACTATTTTTTACACTTTCTTTGTGAAAAGGTAGGGGTACTTTTGTACCCCCTTACCATTTCAAACAGGGGGGCGGGAAAGCTTCCAGATTCTGATAAGCCCCCCGCCCGCAGACCCCCACAACCACCGGCCAGGGTTGTGGGGATGAGACCCTTCTCCTCATCAACATGGGGACATGGTGCTTTAAGGGGTCACAGACCCCCAAAGCATCCTCCCAATGTTGAGGGCATGTGGCCTGGTACGGTTCAGGAGGGGGGGCGCTCTCTCGTACCCCCCTCTTTTCCTGCGACCTGTCAGGTTACCATTTCACATAGGGGGAGGCCGGGATCTGGGGGTTAAAGGGGGCTTCCAGATTCCGATAAGCCCCCACCTGCAGACCCCCACAATCACCGGTCAAGGGCTGGGGGGATGAGGCCCTTGTCCCCATCAACATGGGGACAAGGTACTTTGGGTGGCTTGATTGATTGATTTTCACATATACTATATATCCCATAGTTTGTGGACTCTCCTACAGACTAAATAATATACACTGATTTGGGTTATTTTCACCTAAGAAATGTAACAGAATACAATTTGGCCTAAATTTATGAAGAAAGATTATTTATTTGCAAATTTTTATAACAGAAACAGAAAAACATGTTTTTTTTTTCCATTTTTTGGTCTTTTTTTGATTTATTAAGCTAAAAATAAAAAACCCAGTGGTGATTAAATACCACCAAAAGAAAGCTCTATTTCTGTGAACAAAATCATAAAAATGTTGTTTGGGTACAATGTTGCATGACTGTGCAATTGTCATTCAAATTGCGACAGCGCTGAAAGCTGAAAATTGGCCTGGGCAGGAAAAAAACTGCCTGGTATTGAAGTAGTTAAAGGTCTTGCAGGACAATTTTAAAGTTTAATATTTTTATTAAGATATTTTTCACATAATAAAAAACATTTACATAAGATATGAATAAAGACACAATCAACATAAACATAAATCCATCTCGAAGTCTCGAAATACATTCCAAAATGTTGAGGGTATTCCACCATCTCTCCCCTCTCCTATTACCCCCGTCCCAAAGAAAGAGGGAGAGAAAAAAAAACACCCCAAACCTTTATAATGTTACTCCTTTCCCTTCCTTCCTCCGTTTTAGTAACCCCCCCCCATTCTCTCATTCCCCATCATATTGTCCTTGATCCCATACTTGTCCCTAAACCAATCCTTTATCGATATTTTTTGACTTCCACTGTTAATATCTTTGCTGCATTCAGCAGGAATGGTGTAATTGCTTCTCTATATTTCTTCCTTGGTATCCCCGTTACATGAAACAGGCATTGCCAAGAATCAAATTAAATTTCATTCCCACTGATCTTCTTTATCCAATCTAGTACTTCCCTCCAGTATGGTTGAATTAGGGGACACTGCCACCATATATGTGCATGCATTTCAACCCCCTCCCACATAGTACCACTTAATTAATCATTTATAATTAATTTCCTTCATCCTCGTGTCCATTAAAGATGATTGAACATAATCAAAAACGTTGCTTCTCATTATTTCAGGCACTAGCTGATTGAGTTATAGTTCCCAGCTCTCCAAAAGACACATGAACTCCATAGCTGGGGGAGTCATCAACAGCCTATATACATTGGAAATACCTTGCCTATTTATTCCCCCTTGGTTGACTAGTCTTTCCCATGGGTTAAACATGCTGATTGAATGAAGAGGCTTTGGGAGAGATTCTACAAAATGTTGAAGTTGTCTATATCTCCATACATCCCATGGCGTTTCACCATATTTTTCTTGTAATTCCGATAATGAACAGAGAACATTTCCTTACAAAACATCTCTTATGCCGTGTGCACACGGATTTTCCGCTGGAAAAATCTTGGATGGTTTTATCAGATGGAATTCCGCTCAAGCTTGGCTTGCATGCACACGGTCACACAAAAGTTCGCTGAACTTTCGACCATCAAAAAAGTGGTGACGTAGAACACTTCAACGAGCCGAGAAAATTCAATGCTTTCGAGCATGCGTCAATTTTTTTCTGAGCATGCGTAGGAATTTTGCACGTCGGAATTGGTACAGACGATCGGAATTTCGGATCAGAACTTTTTCCGACCGAAAAATTGAGAACATGCTCTCAATCTTTTGCTGGCTGGAATTCCACCAGCAAAAGTCCAATGGAGCATACACACAGTCGCATTTTCGGACCAAAAGCTCTCATCTGACTTTTGCTGGCGGAATTTCCGATCGTGTGTACGCGGCATTAGCCTCATATGGTCCGAAGAGGTCCATTTTAAATACAATTTATTTTCCTTACCTGGAAGAAAATAATTATTACCTGTCAGGGGCATCAGAAGGCTATTATATTGCCAAGATCTACTTTTGAGAAGCTTATCCCATATTTTGAGTGTTTCTATGGCAGTTGGGGCCATTTCTCTAGAGAGACCTCTATATTGCCTTGGGATCCAAATAATCTGATTCAGAGCTGATTTAGTCAACTCTGCCTCAAGTGACACCCATTTTTTATACGGGAAACCATGGACCCAGTCCATAACTCCCCGCAATACTGCCGCCACGTGATATTTTTTTCAAAATCTGGGAGAAATAGCCCCCCCTCACCTTTGGTCTACTCAAAATTTTATAGGCAATGCGATTACCCCTGTTATTCCATATAAACATTTGCAATATCAATCTAAGAGTTTTAGAGTAAGCCACAGGGATGTTTATAGACACTGACAGATATACAAAGCTTTCGGGAGAGTCATCATTTTAATTACGCTTATCCTACCAAACCATGACAATCTATGTGTAGGGTATCCTTTCAGATCTTGATAAATTTTATTGAGTAGGGGCATATAATATCCTGATATAAATCCATTGTTGATATTGACAGAAACACTCCCAGGTATTTCAATCCCCTCTTCCTCCACTTAAAGGGATATAGGATTCATCCAACCTCCAGGATCTTTGCCTATCCGGTATATTCTTTAAATCCAAGCTGACTAAAGCCGGGGCGTGAGCCGAGAGGGTGATGGATTTCACTTCTGCCCTTAATAGCCCCTCTAGACAGGCATCGCCGGATCCCCATGCATCCCCAAGCGAGTCTTCTCCCTTACTGGGCCATTGTCCCCTTAACCCTCCCTACGCTGTTTGTTTATTCAGTCCCTATTGTATTCTATTTGTTGGGCTCTAAGCTTTTTTCGATTGCTGTTCTCTTAACTTCTCCCACTCAGTTTTTTTCCCAATGCTCTATATTAATGCATGGCAAATCTAATTTGCTACAAAAATCTTTCAAATCTTCTTGGAATCGCAATGTGGCCGATACCCCTTGGTTTTTAGCCACCAGACATGCTGGGAAACCCCATCTATAAGAGATATTTTTTGCCTGTGGCTGATTTATCAGGGGTTTCAAAGCTCTCCTTCGAGACAAAGTTTCTTGTGACAAATCCATAAAGATAAGTATCTCGATTCCATTAAATTTGATCGGTGCAGCACTTCGCATGCCATATGAGACTTGTTGTTTTACTTCGTAGTGAGTAAATCTCACTATTACATCTCTTACAGCATCTGTTGATGACATAGTTGTTTTTGGTATAATGTGGACTCTTTCAAAGTGTATAGGGGATGTTATTTCTTTGTTAAGTATTTTATTGAACACCTCGCGGACCCTTTTTTTCAAGATCCCTGTTTTTCACAGTCTCAGGTAGGCCACGGATCCTTCAATTATTCCGTCTACTATGATTCTCCTGATCCTCCAGCCTATATTGACTATTCCTCATTTCCAGCCAGTCCCATTCAGCCCTCGCCCGCAGGTCCAAAATAGATTTTTTGTGTTCATCTAAATGTGCTTCGGATTCTTCAAACCTTTGTAATACATTCTGCATGTCCATTCTAGTGGCATTCATTTCTCTTTTGATCATACACTCTAAATGGGACATCATCTCAATCATATCCTGCTTTGTAGGGAGGGCCTGTGAGCTATCCGCATCCTTTCTCCTGCCATCTTTTTTTGTTGTTGATCCTTCTGTTGGCTTACTTCTTCCCCAGACCCAGTATTTTTATTCATTTGACCTTCTGGGGAGGAGATGATTGCCTCTGCACTTTCAGATGCACTTTCAACTACTTGTTCGGTTCTTTGATCCTCTTTATCCGGTACCATATATGTTTTTTTATAGTGTTACAGTTCAGGCTAGATTAGTTTTTACCCCCTTTCTCCCCATATTTTATTTTCCCTAGTTATTGTTCCTTCTATACATTCACCATCTCAAAGATAGATTTATTACCAAATCATATATAGAAAGTAATACCGTATATACTCGAGTATAAGCCGACCCGAATATAAGCACAAAAAACTGTGAAAAGTTATTGACTCGAGTATAAGCCTAGGGTGGAAAAGTGTAAGTGGAAAAGAGGGTCAACAATGCCCATTTGCAGCCTCACTGTGCCCATTTGCATGCCTCACTGTGCCCATTTGCAGCCATAGGTCCCCTGAACTTCAAAAGGGTCCCGAAATGACATTGCTGCAGATGGACACAGTTCACCGACTTTGGGGCCTCATATCTCGGGGCCACTTTGTGCTAGGAACCCCAAATTTGTTTTGCAAACCCAGTGGCTAGAGCTAGGATATGTTGTAGTGCTACTTCCACTGAGTTTGCACACCAAATTTGGGGTTCCTAGCACCAAGTGGTCCCGAGATACGGGGCCCAAAAGTCGGTTTGGAAAATGTAATTCTCTGCTGCAGAAAAATGCTTGGCTCAAGTATAAGCCGAGGGGGGGCATTTTTAGCACAAAAAAATGTGCTGAAAAACTCGGCTTATACACAAGTATATACGGTATATACGGTATATGGGAGATATATGGGGATCTGCAAGTCAATATGTTAATAATACAGGCAATAGCAGAGGTAAAGGTGCTAATGGAAAGTAGTTAATGTTAAGTATTCAGCCTTATCTTCCAGATTGTTCTTCAAAATGCCTTCACACCCACCTTTAACCATACAGTTCACAGTACATACAGTAATCTGATTAATAGGGATCTTGTGTAAACTCAAGCCTTCAGATGCCATATATTGAGTATAATGGGTATTTGCGAAAAGCAAGCAGAAATAGATAAGCATATGGCTTTCAAGCAATAGAAACAGGTCTGAAATGCAGGGGTGGACTCAAGCCTCTACCGATAAGAATTTTCTATATATTTGTATAGGCTTTATATAGGCTTTGAAAAACAGTCCATAGAGCAGTCTTTGCAGACAGTCTTTTGCAAACAGGTTAAGACAGGATGAAGCAGAACAAGCAATAGCTGCAATGGCTTTTGCAATGGCTTTCAACTAAATGTTCTTATTAGTCATCCCTCTGCAGCATCCTGACATAATGTCCTCCAATTTATACAGAGGCACTATAAAGCCCCATACACACGGTCAGACTTTTTCATGGATTCTGTCCGATCGGACAAGGTTGTTGAAAAATCAGACCGTGTGTATGCACCATCGGACAGTGTTCGTCGGTTTGACCGACGGACAAAGTCTTATCTCCTGCTGGAAATCTTTGCCGTCAACACGGTCCGATCACACCAAATCCGATCGTGTGTACGGTTGTCCGACCGGACAAAGTGCCACGCATGCTCAGATCACATTACAAGACCAAAGCTATTGGCTACTAGCCTCTACGTAGTCCCGTCGTAGGCAACAAACGTCACCACGTTCAGAATGATCGGATTTTCCGACAACTTTGTCCGACCGTGTGTACGCAAAACCAACATCGGACAAAGTATGACGGACATGGTCCGACGGACCTGGTCCGTGGATTGTCCGACCGTGTGTATGGGGCTTAAGACAGGTAAGCTCCATAACCTATAATTTACTCAGAGAATTACTTTACTTTAGCCATTTCTTTTATTTTCAATCGTTCCTACCCGGTCTTCAGTCCTCTTCCTGTTGGCACCGCTAGCGGGTCCCCACTGTAAACTTCTCTCCCTCCTCAGATTCCTGTTCACCTCCAAACCTCTGCGGTGAGTCTTTCAATCCTCAGAGGACTTCTGTTGGCCTCACTGTCCCACTACACTGCATCCGACCGGCTCCTCTTCTGTCTCAGTCACGTCTCGACCACGTGACACCCTCCGCTCCACTCCGCACAGCCGCCTCCCTAACCTCTCTCACAGGCAGGATAGGGGGCTACATCCACCGGCTCCCTCGGGCGTCACAGTGGATTCCTTCCTACGCTTACTCCGCTTTTGACTGACAGACCGCACCGCCCATGATCGGGCGTGCCCGCCCACCAGCCTCTCTCACAGGCAGGGAGCCGGATCAGCAACCACAGCCAACTGAGCGACTCCGGCTTTCTCTCTTGCCTCCTGTGTGTACCTATCAGGAGATGATCTCACCTAAAGCGGAGGGAGGTCCAGCCAGAGACCTATAGGAGCAAGTAACAAGTCTCAGTCTTTCTGTGTTAAGTTGGCGCAGCTTCACTTCTTCCGATCCCAAGCGGAATACACAGAGCAGGGGTTTTGTCAAAACAGCAACATAAGCTGGCTTAAATAGGGTACGATGGAGCTTACATACAACCTCATACTCGCTCGGGGTAACGCATGGAGCTTCACAGCAAGTTCCTACTTAGCGCCATCTTGTGGCTCCACCCCCCCCACAGGACAATTTTATGTGTCAATTGGTGGATTCCCCAACTAGATTTAAGGCTCTGCTTGACCTACTAATCACAAACAACCCAGAGCTGATATCGGACATGGAAGTAAGGTATAACTTGGAAGGAAACAGCAATCACAGGGAAATTACATTCACTGTGATTCATAATAAATGCAGACACAAGGGTAGGAGAAGTGCATTCAATTTCAAGAGAGACAATTTTACCAAACTGCACTCCATACTTCATGACATTAAATGGGAACATATTCTGAAGATAAAAAACATGGAGGATAAGTGTGAGTGCTTTAAAAACCACTTAAGGGCCAAGACAATTTTTCAAATTTGGTGCTTACAAGTTAAAATCAGTTTTTTTTTGCTAGAACCCCCAAACATTATATATATTTTTTCAGACACACTAGAGAATAAAATTTCGATTGTTGCAATACTTTATGTCACACTGTATTTGCACAGTGGTCTTACATGTGCAATTTTTTTTTGATAAAATACACTTTTTTGAAATAAAAAATAAGACAACAGTAAAGTTAGCCCAATTTTTTTTTTATATTGTGAAAGATAAGGTTACGCCAAGTAAATTTATACCCAACATGTCATGCTTCAAAATTGCGCCTGCTTGTGAAATGGCAACAAACTTTGACCCTTAAACATCTCTATAGGCGATGCTTAAAATGTTCTACATGTAGCGCTGGCTCCTGATGAGCAGGCGATATTGTTATTGAAAATTAAGTTGCCTGAAGCCACAGTTGGGCTTCAGGATAATTTCACAAAATTTCTGGTTTCAGTACCAGTCCAGCTGGGTTGCAGTTGAGTTCTCCTTGACTGAATGTGTCGCTGTCACCGCTGGCAAGAGTAGAAAGCAGTCTGGCTTACCTCTCGGAACCAGCCCAGTGGGAGTGTTCTCCTGCTGTGCATTCCGGGGGGGGGTATTTAAGGTAGGGACACCATGTGACAAAAAAAGCTTTTCCTGTCCGCATGGTTCTGGTGGTCCTCCTGACCCAGCCTCATGGCCCTCCTGGCCTGGGGTGCGGAACCATGCATCCTGTGTCTCGGGGCTGGCTGGCCGGAGGCAACGTAACTGCAGGAATAGGCCCGAGTAACTTTCGGAGCCTACACATCCAAGGAAGGTCCGGTGCCATGTCATCTGGATGGAGAGGCCCAGCAACTGAAGTACCCCAGGGGAGGACACTTCAGGAGAAGGCCGTGCGCAAGGCTGGCTTCTCTGAAGGAGCCTGGAAACTTAGTTGAAGGACGCAACCTGGATCAACACTCATATGGTATCGCTGGATCGGCTGAGAGAACCTGGTACTGTATGTCAGTTCTTTAAAGTTATCTAAATCCCTCAGTGACGCTCAAGTGTAACTTACAAGTCTGTGGCAGAGACTTCGTCAAGGCTGCTAGGCCTAGTGAGAGAGGTCTATCCGGGGGGGGGGGGGTAAATGAATCCAGTTCGTGGAACAGTAATATCCTTTGGATTCTTCTAGCATCTTCACCCACAATAGAAGTACCGGAAATCACCCTTAACCCTCTACCCTTTATCGAGAGACTGTGTTCTATTTTCTGAATAAATAACCTAAAAGAGGATTCAGTGTCAGTCTCAACCTTTTCTTTTGGGCCATTTTCCACGGGATCCCCAAGACGGAGCTACAACAGGTGAGGTAACGGTAAGCCCAAATAAAACCAGCAACTCCTTTGGGGGTCAGTGCTACATACAGGTTACCAGTTTTGAGTTACAGAGGAGGTCTTTTGCTAGAAGTATTGCTCTTGCTCTAACAATTGCGGCGATACTTCACATTTGTGGTTGGAACACCGTTTTCATATGTGGGTGCGACTTACGAATGCATTTGCTTCTGCGTGCAAACTTGATGGGATGGGGCACTTTTATCAGAAAGAGGACTGTCCACCATTTAAGAATATACAGGGGTTATGGCAGCTATCTACTGCCCGGTATTCTACGTCAAAGTACCGACGTACAACAACGGCGGGTGGTCCGCAAGTTGTAAGAACATTTTATTTATGGCATTAACCACTGTTGTCCAGCGGGCAACAAATATAAAAGGACAAAGATGCAGCGCTCAATGGGTTCCAGCAATAAGAGATTGTTGTAAGTCATGTAAACAATCAAATCTATTTATTGGATGCACATAAAGTGAAAATTTTAATTAAAAAAATGTATTAATTATAAAAATCTAAACATTAAAACATAAAAAAAAAAAACTAATTTAAAAAGAAATAAGATTAAACCTGGGTGGCTAAATATGTGTGTAAAAAGGCACATTAAAGAAAAAAAACTGTCCTTTAAAAAAATATAAGGCCGACGGGACAGCATTCCAGCACTATAAAGGTTGCAATAAGAAATGTAAGAGCGCGATCAGGGCAGCATAAGTAAGAAGAGTAAAAAGAATCCCAATTTTTATTTAAATATATAAATAGTAAAAAGATCAGATCAAGTCAGAGCATATTGGCCCCATAAAGGCTGGTTAGGGGGAAGTTGGTTACAAGTGATAGGGAGAAGGCAACTGTATAAAATACATTTTTCTCCTTAGTATTTACTAGATGGGGTATAATATGCAAGAAGGTAGTGTTAGAAACACAGCAAGGAGTGTATCATTGTGGCTAACAGAAGCCAGTGTTCTCAAAAGATTAGAACAACTTAAAGTAAACAAATCACCAGGACCAGATGGTTTATACCTGAGAGTCCTCAAAAAACAAGTCAGGTCATTGCTAGACTGTGATTCCTAAGCTTACTGACCGGAATGCTACCAGCAGACTGGCAAAAAGCTAACATGGTATCAATATTAAAAAAAAAGAGATTCATACCTGGAAACTACAGGCCAGTCAGCCTAACATAAATAGTTTGTAAACCATTGGAGGAGAAGATAAGGGACGATATCCAAGAATTTGCTGATAAGAATGGTATCATTAGTAGCAGGGCTTTTTTTCAGGGGGAACTTGGTGGGACTCAGTTCCACCACCTCTGGCTCAGACCCTCTGCTCCCTGCCCACCACTATCACTTGTAAACACAAAAGTCCAGTTTCTGTGTTTACAAGTGACAGCTCTGCACTCTGTGTGTAATGCAATCTTAGTATTTAATGACCTTTTAAGACCCTCCTACTGTTCGTGAAATTTGACTAACCACACCCACTATTTGATGTGATTTGGAGGGTGTGTGTAGGGGAGCGGTTTTGGGGGGGTCGTGGTTGAGTTCCAGCACCTATTGTTTGAAAAATAGTAACCAACATGGTTTTATGAAAGATCACTCTTGCTAGACCAAGTTTTTAACATTCTATGAGGAGGTATTGTGACATTTGGATAGAGGAAGGCCTGTGGACGTAGTATAACTACATTTTGCTAAGGCATTTGATACAGTACCCCACAGATGCTTAAATGACAAATTTAGGTCTTTTGGCATTGATGATATCGTATGCAGAAGCGTGTCCAGAGGGTGGTGATTAATACTTTCTAAATGGTCTAGAGTTGGAAGCAGGGTGCCCCAGTTCTCTGTCCTGGGACTAATTCTTTTTAACTTGCTCATAAATGACATAGAGGTTGAGATAAAAAGTTAAATCTCAGTGTTTACTGTCCATACAGAGTTAAGCAGGGTAATAACGTCACAACAGGTTATAGAAACTTTACAAGAAGGCCCCAAGAAAATAGAGAAGTGAGCAACCATATCGCAGATGAGGTTTAAGATTTGAAAAATGAAAAGTAATGCACTTGGGAGATCCAAATTTGAATGTAATTTGCTCTCTAGGGGGAGATACTCTTCGAGAATCGAGGATGGAAAAGGATCTGGGGGTCCTGGAAAAGGACTCAGCAATAGCATACAATTACAGGCTTTAGCAAGCAAAGCTAGTAGACTATTGGTATTCATTAAAAAGGTATTTACTCAAGAGATAAATCTATAATTCTACCACTTTACAAAACAAAAAATGTTTCAGAAAGTGAGATAAAAAAATAAATAAAGCAAATTTGTTTTTGTTTTTATTGTATTAAAATTCTCGCTGTCTCTATCCAGGGCACAATGAGACGTAAAGGAATACTCATAAGTGCCTCCTTGTTCTCCATCATGACTTTTCTGATAGCAAGATGGTTCATGAACACCAGTGACATCCCCCAAAGGATTTGTCTTGCCCCAACACCAGACAGAACGCCGCTCCCCATAATGAGGCAGTCAGTAACCCTGTTGAATGGCACTTACACTTATCATCTGAACCTAACCAGGTTTGAGGCGGAGTTCCCCTACCTACAGAGTTACAGTTGCACACTCATCGAGGAGCCAAACCAAGAGGAACAAGGAGCAACCAACCAAAAACTGCTGATCCTGGCGGTTAAATCCCAACCCAGTACTGGGATAAGGAGGTCAGAACTGCGGAAGACATGGGCTAAAGAGAGAGAGATAAGCGGATACAGAATTAAACCGATATTCTTGCTGGGAAAGACAGATGTGAAAGAGCATATGGAAATGGCCAAACACGAGAGCCGAGTGTACGGTGACATTCTACAATGGGACATGACCGAAGGACACCATAACTTGTCTTTGAAAGAACGCTGCTTCTTGGAGTGGCTGTATCTGAAGTCACCTCAAGTGGATCACATTTTTAAAGGTAAGATAGGAGTGCCCAGACTAGGCACACTAATGTAGCACCATAACCCCCTGCGGGGCGGCTGTGTAATTTCTGGGCTTACTGATTACCTCCTCCTTGTAGCTCGTCGTTCGTTGTCTAGGGGTTCCCAGGGTTAGTACCCAGTAATTGCAGAGACCAAATACTCAAATACTCAAAGTCCTTTTGAGGATTTCTATTTGCAAAAGAAACGTTCAATCGTAACACAGTCTCTTAGTTGGGAATAGAGGGCATGGGTAATTAAGCTCAGGCACTTCAGAACTGATGACATCAAATAAATGTCTCTTTAGGTAGCCCAGAGAGTAGCCACTCGCAACTGGGTTCTTCACTGTTGGATAAACCCTTGTCTGTAGATCTAGCAGCCAACAAGTGATTCAGAATTAACACAGTCTCTGCCACAGACTAGGTTGTAACCGAAGGATGGGTTAGGAACTTTTCCTATGGTACCTGAATCTTCCAGCCGTTTTGGCGATACCGTAGGAAATGCGGATTCACTAGTGTCCATACAATCTCAACTTCCAGGCTTTTACCGAGCAGCCAGCTTCATGGCCCTCCTCCAAAGAGTCCTCCCCTGGGCGCTTGTACGAATTGCTGTGCCTCTCCAATCCTGAGAGGACACCGGGACACTTCAGAATCCTCCTTTAGTTACTGGGCCTCGAACTAGCCAGTTCCGAGGCTCGGGAACGGACAGATCCCTACCCCAGACCATGAGGGCATCTGGGGCTGGTCAGGGTGACCAGGCTTACGGGGGGGTAGCAGACACTCCTGGGTCCGGGACCCCTCACAGGGTTTGTCCGGAACGGAACCAGAAATCAAAGAGCAAGCCGAACCCTGAACACGTGACTCCAGCATCTTAAATCCCCCTTCCCAGAATACACAGCGGGGCCAGATGCGCCCACTGATTTTCTCCAAGAAAGATCAGTACCTAATGCGTCCAACCGGACTGCATTTTCAGCCTGTCACAGGTGCTCACCTCACCTATGACCAGGCAAATCTCCAGTACAGCCAAGCCAAACTGATGCCAAAGTAAAAACCTGAAACAACCCCCAGAACTCAGTTACAGTTCTGGAAAAAACGAAATTTACAGAATAGCGCACACTTTAGAAAAGTGTCGGCGATACACTCAATTATTTACATATTGCGAACAAGCACTTTAAAACAAGTTCGCATTCACTTCTGTGATTATGGACATTGTGGAGAAATTCATCCTCAAAATTCATAACAGAGGCACTGAAATCTTAGCTTGCTATTACTGTCTATGGAAACAGAATGTTGGCGGTCTGCCAGTCCTGTACACTTCTACTCCACACAGTTGGTATTTCCATGCTGTTAGAAACAAAAAAAAAAACAAATTTAGAATCTTTGTTCCGACCTTTAAAGAACTTCACATTACAAGCAACCAGGGAGGTCAGTGACAGCGTGTTTTAATGATATTTTAGTGCTTATTAAAGCAGACATTGACTGCATTGAGCATTGGCACCTTAAAGTGATATTAAAATCTTGTCTTTTTCCTTTAAAAATAACCAACATCGGTGGCGCTCCTGGCCGCACCCTCCTGCCAAGTGCTCCCACAGCAAGCAGCTTTCTATGGGAACACCCAAGTCACTGCTCTGTGTGTCCATTCTGACACACGGAGCCGCAGTTCAGCCCCGCCCCCTCTCTCTCCTCATTGGCTCATTGACTTTGATTGACAGCAACGGGAGCCAATGGCACCTGCTGCTGTGTCTCAGCCAATCAGGAGCGAGAGACAACCGAGACTCTCGTGCAACATCGCTGGAATGAGATGGGGGTCAGGTAAGTATAAGGGAGGGGATGAGGGGGGCTGCTGCACACATAAGGTTTTTTATCTTAATGCATTGAATGCCTTTAGAACCACTTTAAAATCTTTAAACTTCTCCCTGCCCATCCATCCCACAATAAAAATGAACGATATATATATTTTTTGCTCTTTTTTTTCCTTCTGCTGGTCCTGCCCCATGCTGCCGTTCTCACATTGGTGACAATGACATGTCCTGCCCACTTTGCCTCCTTGGATTACCCCATTACATATCCCTGAAGAGGTTGCGGGGGTATGAATGAATGAGTGACTTGTATAGGGCTACCTATAGGACACGCAGCGGCCATAAGTGGAGCTGAGCTGGGAGAACAGCTCCCATTCAACCCCACCTGCCGGCGGTGCCTCCTGCCCCTCTGCTCAGAGGCAGCCCCTGCTGCCCCGAAATCATTTTCCACTCGCAAAATGCGAGTAGGCGAGTGGAAAATTTGAGGGCTGCTCTAGAGTTAAAACTATAATTCTGCCACTTTATAAAACTCTGGTCTGGCCACATCTGGAGTATTGCGTCCAGTCCTGGTCACCAGTCCTCAGAAGGGATGTGCTGGAGGGAGTCCAAAGAAGGGCAACTAAATTAATAGGGGGAATGGAAGACCTCAAATATGAAGAGTGACTACAAGTGCTAAATTTATTCTCGCTGGAGAAAAGACGCTTGAGAGGGGACATAATAGTGATTTACAAATATCTCAATGGTAATCACAGCATAGGGAAAAAGCTATTCAGTCATAGGGGGTATGAGAGGACACGGGGCCACACAATCAGATTGGAGGGGAAGTGGTTTAACCTTTAGTGGCGCTAGGGGTTTTTCCACTGTCACAGCGGTAAGAATGTGGAACTCTCTTCCACAAGTGGTGGTGGCAGCGGGGAGTATTGATATTTTTAAAAGTCTCTTGGATGAGCATTTTAAAAAACACAATATACAGGGATATGGGAAATTATTATCGACACTGACTCACGTACACCTACACAGGTTGAACTGGATGGACTGTTGTCTTTATTCAACCTTACCTACTATGTAACTATAATATATATGGTTAGTGATCTTCAAAACATAATAAGTGACTTTTTCCTCCCTACAGTTGACGATGATGAATTTGTGAACCCAGACGTGATTGTACAGTATATTACAGAGTATGGATCCCCAGATACAGTTCATGGTTTCTACCAGCATAGGCCACTTGTCATGCGTGAGACCAAATACAGCATTACAGAGACTCTGTACCCTCAGGAATATTATCCAGGTTTTGTCTCCGGTGGCGGTCTTCTATTCCCAGGAGCCTCAGTGAACGGCCTGTACATGGCCTCCCTGCTTCTGCCTGTCTTCCCATTGGACGACGTATATTTTGGATTTCTTAGTGTGGCGGCCAACCTAAACTTTCGACACGACAGTCGCTTCTATGTGTATGGATTAAAGTACGATGTGTGTAGGTACAAAGAAGCACTGGTGGTCCATGGTATTGATGAAGAGAACATGACGTGGATTTGGCAAGAAGTACAGACAAGGAACTGTCACAAATGGTACACAAAAATAATTATTTTATTCCGGGACTAAAACACATCCAACTGGATTTTGGAGGCTAAATTATGGATCTATTTTTTAGAATATTATTAGTTATTTATGAAAATTGATTTGGAAGGTCCTAATGAGCCCCATATGGTGGCATTGTTATTTCACTTTGTTTTAAAGACAATAGTTAATTGAGCAAGTATGGTGTCCAATGCTGGGGCACTTTGCTGGATAAGAACTCCAAATGATGTGGGTACTGACTGTACTCAGCGCCATTCATATTTATATAGGACAACTATCACACTTTTTTTTTTAATTCAAATATGTTTAAATATATTCATGTATTCATGTTATTTTAAAAAAGAAACAAAATTGATTTATACTCATGTATTCATTATTCATATTCATTAGGCTGAACGTGGTGGTAGAGAGTTATGGAATACTCCACTATTCAGTATGGGGGTGCTTTGCTTGCTCATCTTTTGTGCGATGTGGTTGAATTCTCTGTTCTATCCCCGTTCCTTGGCGTCACATCTATATGAGCTTGTTGGACATCCAAGGTCGAAGTCGCACCGAGCTGACAGACAGACGTACAGACATGGAACTGCCACAAACTGGGGTAAAGAAAAAACACTCCTTAATACAAGGACTAAAACACATCTGACTGAACGTTGGAAGCAAAATAATGGGCCTATTTTATTAGAATATTATTAATTATTTATGGAAAGGCAATTTAGGAAGGTCCTTATGAGCCCCATAATAGTGCACGTATAAGGGTAAATGGCGCTACCTATATAATGAAAGGCAACAGACCCTGTTCACTTGTTAGTTGCTATGTGCCTCTATAGTGTCTAATAAAAGTGCATATACCAATAGTGAAATCCTAATAAAATACGTTTTTTCAGGAGCAGTGATTTTAAGAATGCTTAATGTGAAACAATAAAAGTGTAATATACCTTTAAATTTCGTACCTGGGGTGGTGTCTATAGTATGCCTGTGAAGGGGCGCATGTTTCCCGTGCTTAGAACTGTCCCTGCACAAAGTGTCATTTTTGCAGGAAAAAAAGCTATTTAAAATCACTTGCGGCTAATGAATTACCGACTCCCGTAACACAGAGAACAGTCATTCATTGAAAGTCATTGATAAAAAAAAGTCATTGATAAAAAAATAAATAAAAGCGTGGGGTTTCCCCCAAATTCAATTACCAGGCCCTTCAGGTCTGCTATGGATATTAAGGGGAACCGCGCTTCAAATTTTTAAAAAAAAAATGACGTAGGGGTCCCCCTAAATATCCATACCAGACCCTTTAGGATCTTGGATGGATTTTAAGGGGAACCCCAGCCAAAAAAAATAAAAAAATGGCGTGGGATCCCCCTCAAAATCCATACCAGACCCTTATCCGAGCACGCAACCTGCACGCCCCCCTCCCTCCTGAACTGTACCAGGCCACATGCCCTCAACATTCGGAGGGTGCTTTGGGGGTCTGTGACCCCTCAAAGCACCATGTCCCCATGTTGATGGGGACAAGGGCCTCGTCCCCACAACCCTTGCCATTGGTTGTGGGGGTCTGCGGGCGGGGGGATTATCGGAATCTGTAAGCCCCCTTTAACAAGGGGACCCCCAGATCCCGGCCCCCCCTGTGTGAAATGGTAAGGGGGTACAAAAGTACCCCTATCATTTCACCAAAAAAGTGACAAAAATTTTAAAAATGACAGGAGACGGTCTTTGACAATTCCTTTATTAAAATCTTCTTTCTTCTGGTCTTCCTTTCTTCATCCTTCAGTTTCTTCATCTTCTTCTTCTTCTTCTTCTACCATCTTCTTTCATCTTCTTCTTTCATCTTCTTCTTCCTCCGATACGCTTCTTCTTGCTCTGGTCTTCTCGTCCGGCATCTTCTTCCACGGCGTCGGTGCCACTGTGTGAGGCTTCGCTGCGTCTGACAGCTCTTTTATAACGGAGGGCGGGGCCACCTGGTGACCCTGCCCCCCTCTGATGCACGGGGACGTCATGGGGACTTCCCTATGCCTTTCCCCATGACGTCAGAGGGGGGCGTCTCCTGTCATTTTTAACATTTTTGTCACTTTTTTGGTGAAATGGTAGGAGTACATTTGTACCCCCTTACCATTTCACACAGGGGGGGCCGGGATCTGGGGGTCCCCTTGTTAAAGGGGGCTTCCAGATTCCGATAAGCCCCCACGCCAGCAGACCCCCACAACCAATGCCCAGGGTTGTGGGGACGAGGCCCTTGTCCCCATCAACATGAGGACATGGTGCTTTGAGGGGTCACAGTCCCCCAAAGCACCCTCCCAATGTTGAGGGCATGTGGCCTGGTACAGTTCAGGAGGGAGGGGGGGGGGCACTGTCGTTCCCCCTCTTTTCCTGTGGCCTGCCAGGTTGCGTGCTCGGATAAGGGTCTGGTAGGGACTTTGAGGGGGACCCCACGCCATTTTTTTATTTTTTTTGGCCGGGGTTCCCCTTAAAATCCATCCCAGACCTGAAGGGTCTGGTATGGATATTTAGGGGGACCCCTACGTCATTTTTTTTTAAAATTTGAAGCGGGGTTCACCTTAATATTCTTAGCAGACCTGAAGGCCCTGGTAATTGAATTTGGGGGAAACCCCGACGCTTTTTTTTTTTTATCAATGACTTTTTTTTTATCAATGACTTTCAATGAATGACTGTTCTCTGTGTTACGGGAGCCGGCAATTCATTAGCCGCAGATGGCTGCCTTAGATGACACATCAGGCCAGAAGAGTAAAGGTGGTTTAATGTGCTACTGCAGTGCTATACTAACACAGCACACACACACACTAACTACTCCTGCAGGTGGCTGGATTGGTAGAGATTGAGAACAGAACTGAGAAGAATGAACTACCCTGCCTATTTTTTCTCTTTCCCTACACTAATCCCCAGAATCCACAAGCAGATAATGTAGATGAATCACAAGCAGATAATGCAGATGAATCAAAACATCAGATAATGCACAAGCAAGCACTGTACAGAACAGTACAGTCTCTTACTGTTCCTAACGCCGGAACACACTACATGAGGCCGCCGGCGCGGCGGCCTTATATAGTGTGGGGCGTGTACTAAACCCCCTGAGCTATAATTGGCCACAATTATTGCTCTCCTCGCCGCTGGCTCTATTATTGGCCAAGCATGCGGGGTCACAGTGCATGCTTGGTCAATCATCAGCCAGCAATGCACTGCGACTGGCACAGTGCATTGTGGACCGTTTGCATCCCACCAATTTAATGCGAACGGCCCACATAGTTCTAGGCTCGACGAACGGACGAAAGGCCGATGTTCGATTCGAACATGGGTTCGAATCGAACACCGGGCCCATCCCTACTTGGGTACATCAAGCCTATATGCTATGCGAGATACCCCTGTAGGGGTTATTGGAGCTGGTGAGTGGGGACCCAAGAGGGGGAGCACTTAAAAGTCACCTGGATTTAGTACCTGTGTTTATCGTCACCAAGCACTTCATTATCACATAAGACTTAGATTGATTTTTTTGATGTATTTTTTGGACTTGGCACGTTTTTTTTTATTTATTTTTTTGGGGTTGTTTCATATAATTTTAACTATTTTTTATTATTTAATATTTGTCTTACACTTTTGGGACTATTTTTATATATACATTTATTTAATTTTTTTTATATACTTGCATTTTTGTTATTGGAGTATCAAGGTTTATGTATCACTTTTAAACATTTATTTATATCAAGTTCATATTTATTTGGCAACCTAGTGAGGTTTGCACCACTGGTATATGCACATTGGTAATTTTATTAGGATTGCACTATTGGTATATGCACTTTTATTAGTCACTATAGAGGCACATAGCACCTAACAAGTGAACAGGGTCTGTCGCCTTTCATTATATAGGTAGCGCCATTTACCCTTATACTTGCACTATTATCATTCTAGTCCCCTATTGGGGACCTAGCAGGGTAGGCTGCACACCTTAATTCCCCTTTGGCCTAAGCGCGGATACATTATTTTATTTAACCTTATGAGCCCCATATTGTGGCATTGTTATTGCACTTTTTTTTTTTTAAAGGCGATAGTTGACTGAGCAAGTATGGTGTCCAATGCTGGGGCACTTTGCTGGATAAGATCTCTAAATGACGTGGGTAATAAATGTACTCCGGGCCATTCCATAGGACAACTATCATATATATATATTTCTTTATTTAATTTATTAAATTTTATTATATATTGACATGTATTACTCTATTTGTGTCATTTAAAAAAAAGAAACAAAATAGGTATGGAATACCCCATTGTTCAGTAAGGGATTCATTGCTTGCTCATCCTTTCTGAAATGTGGTTGAATTCTGTTTTGAGCTTCTTTCAATGTCCTTGTGAGTGTCTGTGTAGCTTCAGTGGCGGCCTGTCCATAGGGGCGCCCGGGCGCCGCCCCCCCCCCCCCCCCCCCCCCTGTAGTCACCAAAAAAATAAATAAAATAAGTTATTTAACATAGTGCACTGTGGCGCCGGACGCAGTGCACTATGGGAAGCGCCACGTATATGCAATCACAAGATTGCATACATGGCGCGTCATTTGCGGGATTTTAACCTGCCTTTTGGCGCAATGCAGAACGCCAAGTAGCTTCCGCCCGTAAAATCACTGTGATTCTACGGGTGGGAGCATTGTTGTTTAAACTCTGAGGTCACTTCCGGGTTTCGTGAAGCAGAGGAAAGCCGGAAGTGACGTCGGCAGCTCCGTTCCTCAGCCCGAGCGGAGCGGCAGTAAGGTGAGGGCGTCCACAAATGTTCTCTGCGGAGTGTGTGGAGCTAATAACTATTTTTAGGCAATTGAAAATTACTAAAATGCACCCCTTTACTCACTAGTTGACTTGAGCAATATGATCCATGTTTTATTTTTTATTTAGAATGTATCCAACAGCCAGGTTTTTTTATATGAATAATGTGCTCAGTGCTTGCAGCAGTTGTGAGCAGGAGATGTAACATGCGGTATTCTTATTCTTAAAAATGCAAATTATCAATAAGGCTGTATTTATTGGTACTTCCAACAAAATCAATGTTTAAACATTAACACAACGTTTGGACAATATAACACGAGTTTGATGGGCACAGTGGCAGCATTTGATGGGCACAGCGTCAGCGTTTGGGCACAGTGGCAGCGGTTGATGGGCATAGTGGCAGCGTTTAATGGGCACAGTGTCAGCGTTTGGGCACAGTGGCAGCATTTGATGGGCACAGCGTCAGCGTTTGGGCACAGTGGCAGCGGTTGATGGGCATAGTGGCTGCGTTTAATGGGCACAGCGTCAGCGTTTGGGCACAGTGGCAGCGGTTGATGGGCATAGTGGCTGCGTTTAATGGGCACAGCGTCAGCGTTTGGGCACAGTGGCAGCGGTTGATGGGCATAGTGGCTGCGTTTAATGGGCACAGCGTCAGCGTCCTCTACACCACACCCCCACTACACCGCACAGCACACCTCCACTACACCGCACAGCACACCTCCCCTACACCACACCCCCACTACACCGCACAGCACACCCCCACTACACCACACCCCCACTACACCGCACAGCACACTTCCCCTACACCACACCCCCACTACACCGCACAGCACACCCCCACTACACTGCACAGCACACCTCCCCTACACCACACCCCCACTACACCGCACAGCACACCTCCCCTACACCACACCCCCACTACACCGCACAGCACACCTCCCCTACACCACACCCCCACTACACCGTACAGCACACCTCCACTACACCGCACAGCACACCTCCCCTACACCAAACCCCCACTACACCGCACAGCACACCTCCACTACACCGCACAGCACACCCCCACTACACCGCACAGCACACCCCCACTACACCGCACAGCACACCTCCTCTACACCGCACAGCACACCTCCCTTACAGCACCCCCCCCACTACACTGCACAGCACACCTCCACTACACCGCACAGCACAATTCCCCTACACCACACCCCCACTACACCACATAGCATACCTCCACAACACCGCACAGCACACCTCCACTACACCGCACAGCACAGCACACCTCCACTACACCACACATCACACCTCCACTACACTGCACAGCACACTTTCACTAGACTGCACAGCACACCTTCACTACACCACACAGCACACTGTTGCATTTGATGGCACAGTGGCTGTATTTGCTAGGCACAGTGGCTGCATATGATGGGAACAGTGAGGCTGCAAATGAAGTTTTTTTTAAGTATTTTTCAGCTTGTTTGTGCCCACCCAAAAATTTTGAGCACCAGCCGCCACTGGTACATGGGATGGTCAGAGACTGCAGACATGGTACAGGAGATGGTCAGAGACTGCAGACATGGTACAAGAGATGGTCAGAGACTGCAGACATGGTACAAGAGATGGTCAGAGACTGCAGACATGGTACAGGAGATGGTCAGAGACTGGAGACATGGTACAAGAGATCAATGCAGCTTTATCAGTGCCCATCAATGCAGTTTTATCAGTGCCCATCAATGCAGCCCCACTGTGCCCATCAATGCAGCCTCACTGTGCCTATCAAATGCAGCTTTATGGTGCCCATGAATGTAGCCTCCCTGTGCCCATGAATGTAGCCTCATTGTGCCCATCAATGCAGCCTCACTGTTCATCAAATGCAGCTTTACTGTGCCTGTGAATGCAGCCTTACTGTGCCCATGAATGCAGCCTCAGTGTGCATCAAATGCAGCTTTATGGTGCCCATGAATGTAGCCTCCCTGTGCCCATGAATGTAGCCTCATTGTGCCCATCAATGCAGCCTCACTGTTCATCAAATGCAGCTTTACTGTGCCTGTGAATGCAGCCTTACTGTGCCCATGAATGCAGCCTCAGTGTGCATCAAATGCAGCATTACTGTGCATATAAATCCAGCCCCACTGTGCATATAAATGCGGCCCCACTGTGCATATAAATGCGTCCCCACTGTGCATATAAATGCGTCCCCACTGTGCATATGAATACAGCCCCACTGTGCATATAAATGTGGCCCCACTGTGCATATGAATACAGCCCCACTGTGCATATAAATGCGGCCCCACTGTGCATATAAATGCGGCCCCACTGTGCATATGAATAGAGCCCCACTGTGCATATAAATGCGGCCCCACTGTGCATATAAATGCGGCTCCACTGTGCATATAAATGCGGCCCCACTGGGCATATAAATGCGGCCCCACTGTGCATATAAATGCAGCTCCACTGTGCATATAAATGCGGCCCCACTGTGCATATGAATAGAGCCCCACTGTGCATATAAATGCGGCCCCACTGTGCATATAAATGCGGCCCCACTGTGCATATAAATGCGGCCCCACTGTGCATATAAATGCGGCCCCACTGGGCATATAAATGCGGCCCCACTGGGCATATAAATGCAGCTCCACTGTGCATATAAATGCAGCTCCACTGTGCATGGCACTCACCATGGCATTGCCTCGATCACACACAGCAGGTATCTCCCGTGGTGTGCGTCACGGAACAAACAGGAGCTGGGTCCGTGTTCGGCTGTGCTGTAGCAAGGTCCCGCCCCCCTAGACCAGCTCTTGTGATAGGCGAAACACTGATTCAATCAGTGTTCTATCTACTATCACACAAGCCGGTCTAGGGGGGCGGGACCTTGCTACAGCACAGCCGAACACGGACCCAGCTCCTGTTTGTTCTGTGATACACACCGCGGGAGATGCCGCTATGTGTGTGACACATATGAGAAAGAGAGCGAGGGAGGCGAGCGCTGCAGTCAGCCACAGCTTAAAGCGGCCCCAGGGCAGGCGGCCTACCGGGAAATTTCCTGGTATCCCGGTAGGCCAGTCCGGCCCTGGCTGGAGGTCGACTTTAAATACCAAAAAAGACAGACTAGTGTACTAACAAGAATTCACAGATATGTTTATGGAAAAATATAATCTTTATTAGAATTAAGAACAGTTGTAAAAGTGTAATGTTATAAAAGTAACTGAATGTCTTTCCATAAATATTCACATTTTAGAGAAGAACAATATCAGTACTAAAGAACATTAGAGTGCAGGGGTCAATTTACCGTCTTGCTCATGAAAATTCAATATTTGGGAGCTCTAGACATTGAAGATAAATGTGGACCATGGCGGCATCAATGCTGCTATGGTAATTCCAGGCAGAAAAATCTTGCCTTGTTTAATTTGTGAATCGCTGCAAGTCCAAGTGATCTTGTTTTTGGGATAGATTTGTTTTCATGATAAACTCCGCTAAGCACAATTTGTATGCAACTTGCCCTACTATAATTTTAGAAAAACTTAGAAAAATTGCTATTAGGGCCCTATTTTGTTCCAGCATGATTGTGCCCCTGTGCACAAAGTCAGCTCTAGAAAGGCTTTGACCAATCTGGTGTGGAGGAAATTGAATATCCTGTACAGAGCCCTGACCTCAAACTTACTGAACACATCAATTGCTCGCCAGGTCTTCTTATCCAACATCACTACCTGAACTTCCAAATGTGCTTTAGGCTGAATGGACACAATTTCCCCCAGACACACTAAAAAAATTGTGTGGGAAGCTTTCCCAGATGAGTGGATCCAGCTCTGTAAGGACATGGTTTGACCAGTTTGGTGTGGACGAAATTGGGTGGTCTACACAGAGCCCTGACTTCAACCCTACTGAACACCTTTGGGATGAACTGGAACGTCAGTTGTAAATCAAGTCTGTTAATTTAACATTCGTACTTGACAAATGTTCTTTTGGCTAAATGGACACACATTCCCCCAGACACACTTCAGAATTGTGTGGGAAGCCTTCCCAGATGAATGCAATCAGATCCATAAAGACATGGTTTGACCAGCTTGGTGTGGAGGAACTTGAGTGGCCTGCATGGAGCCTTCACCTCAACCCTACTGTACACCTTTGGGATGTATTGGAATGTCAATTGAAAACAAAGTCTTCTCATTTAGCATTCGTACCTTACAAATGTTCCTTTGGCCGATTGGATGAATGCAATCAGATCCATAAAGACATGGTTTGACCAGTTTGGTGTGAAGGAACTTGAGTGGCCTGCATGGAGCCCTGATCTCAACCCTACTGAACACCTTTGGGAAGGAATTGGAATGTCATTTGTAAACCAAGTCTTTTCATTTACCTGACAAATGTTCCTTTGGCTGATTGGGCACAAATTCTCCCAGAAACACTTCAAAATTGTGCGAGAAGCCTTCCCAGATGAATGGAACCAGCTCAATAAAAGGACAAGGTTTGACCAGTTTGGTGTGGAGGAATTCAAAATGTCCTACATAGAGCCCTGACCTGACCCCTACTGAACACCTTTGGGATGAATTACAGCATCAATTGTGAGCTAGGTATTCTCATTCAACAACAGTTGCTGACCTCAAAAACAGGCACAAACCCCCGTAGACCTATTCCAAAATCTTGTAGAAAGCCTTCCTAGAAGAGTAGATGGTGGGGGGGGGGTCTGTGATTGCTTGTTACAGTGATGACCATTATAACAGGAATTATTTAAAATGTCATGAATGACTTTCATTCATGACTTATTTTTTCCTATTGTGATGCTGTGATTGGCCACAGCTATCAGATGGTACAGGGTACTGCGATTGGTCACCAGTGATCACATTGCACCTGGGCCAAGCACAGATCACACAGTAGTAAACATTGATCTCATGAATGGATTCCATTCATCACTGTTTACTAAGTAACATGTGATCATACAGCTATCACGTGGTATTGGGGCCAATCACAGCGGCCCAATACTTAGCACCGCAATCTGCTGTGTCTGGTGGACACAGCGGTCCCAGGTCATGCTGCTGCGTGCCTGCTCAAGTTGCCGGTCAGCAGTAAAATTACTGTTGGTCGGTCGGCAAGTGGTTAAATAACATAAATTGATTAATACATTTAAACATATAAATTTAAAAAAAAAAAGTTGTCCTATAGAAATGCGGTAACCACATAATTTACAGGTCTTATCCAGCAAAGTGCCCCAGTATTGGACACCATATTTGCTCAATCAATTATCTCCTTTAAATAAAAAATGCAATAATAATGCCACAATATGGGACTCATAAGGACCCTCCAATCTGCCTTCCCATAAATAATTAATATTCTAAAAATATGGATCCATTATTTAGCCTCCACCATCCAGTCAGATGTGTTTTAGTCCTTGTATTGAGCAATGAGTTTTTTTTCCCTGCTTGCTGCAGTCCCTTGTCTGTACGTCTGTCTGTCAGCTTGGCGTGACTTTGACCTTGGGGCATTCGCTGTTCTGTACTTCCTGCCATATCCGCACCATGAACTCTGCATTAATACCATGGACCACCAGTGCTTCTTTGTACCTACACACATCGTACTTTAATCCTGTCACGTAGAAGCGACTTTCATGCCGAAAGGTTAGGTTGGCCGCCACGGAGAGAAATCCAAAATATACGTCGTCCAATGGGAAAACAGGGAGTAGAAGGGAGGCATTGTACAAGCCGTTCACTGAGGCTCCTGGGAACAGAAAACCGCCACCGGATACAAATGCTGGATAATATTCCTGAGGGTACAGAGTCTTTGTGATGCTGTATTTGGTCCAACGCAGGACAGGTGGCCTATGATAGTGAAAACCATGAATTGTATCTGGGGATCCGTATTCTGTAATGTACTGTACAATCACGTCTGGGTTCACAAATTCATCATCGTCAACTGCAGAGAGAAAAAAGTCACTTATTATATATGAAGAGCACTAAACATATATATTATCTATCTATCTACAGTATCTATCTAGAAAGCAGAGACATATTATTTTATTAATAAAAACTTCCCCTTAGTTCTCGTGTGTAACCATATCTCTGCAAGCTCTCCCCACCCCCCTATAATGTGTGACTGCATCTCTGCATCCCCTCACTTTCTCTGTTCTGTGCAACTGCGAGAGGCTGCAGAGACATAGACACACAGGAGAGGAGAGGGGTGAGAGGCTGCAGAGACATAGACACACAGGGGAGGAGAGGGGTGAGAGGCTGCAGAGACATAGACACATAGGGGAGGAGAGGGGTGAGAGGCTGCAGAGACATAGACACACAGGAGAGGAGAGGGGTGAGAGGCTGCAGAGACATAGACACACAGGAGAGGAGAGGGGTGAGAGGCTGCAGAGACATAGACACACAGGAGAGGAGAGGGGTGAGAGACTGCAGAGCCATAGACACACAGGAGAGGGGTGAGAGGCTGCAGAGACATAGACACACAGGAGAGGAGAGAAGGTGAGAGACTGCAGAGACATAGACACACAGGAGAGGAGAGAAGGTGAGAGACTGCAGAGACATAGACACACAGGAGAGGAGAGGGGTGAGAGGCTGCATAGACATAGACACACAGGAGAGGAGAGGGGTGAGAGGATGCAGAGACATAGACACACAGGAGAGGAGAGGGGTGAGAGGCTGCAGAGACATAGACACACAGAAGAGGAGAGGGGTGAGAGGCTGCAGATACATAGACACACAGGGGAGGAGAGGGGTGAGAGGCTGCAGAGACATAGACACACAGGAGAGGGGTGAGAGGCTGCAGAGACATAGACACACAGGAGAGGAGAGAAGGTGAGAGACTGCAGAGACATAGACACACAGGAGAGGAGAGAAGGTGAGAGACTGCAGAGACATAGACACACAGGAGAGGAGAGGGGTGAGAGGCTGCATAGACATAGACACACAGGAGAGGAGAGGGGTGAGAGGATGCAGAGACATAGACACACAGGAGAGGAGAGGGGTGAGAGGGTGCAGAGACATAGACACACAGGAGAGGAGAGGGTGAGAGGCTGCAGAGACATAGACACACAGAAGAGGAGAGGGGTGAGAGGCTGCAGATACATAGACACACAGGGGAGGAGAGGGGTGAGAGGCTGCAGAGACATAGACACATAGGAGAGGGGTGAGAGGCTGCAGAGACATAGACACACAGGAGAGGAGAGGGGTGAGAGGCTGCAGAGACATAGACACACAGGAGAGGAGAGGGGGGAGAGGCTGCAGAGACATAGACACACAGGAGAAGAGAGGGGTGAGAGGCTGCAGAGACATAGACACACAGGAGAGGAGAGGGGTGAGAGGCTGCAGAGACATAGACACACAGGAGAGGGGTGAGAGGCTGCAGAGACATAGACACACAGGAGAGGAGAGGGTGAGAGGCTGCAGAGACATAGGCACACAGGAGAGGAAAGGGGTGAGAGGCTGCCGAGACATAGACACACAGGAGAGGAGAGGGCGAGAGGCTGCAGAGACATAGACACACAGGAGAGGAGAGGGGTGAGAGGCTGCAGAGACATAGACACACAGGAGAGGAGAGGGGTGAGAGGCTGCAGAGACATAGACACACAGGAGAGGAGAGGGGTGAGAGACTACAGAGACATAGACACACAGGAGAGGAGAGGGGTGAGAGGCTGCAGAGACATAGACACACAGGAGAGGAGAGGGGTGAGAGACTACAGAGACATAGACACACAGGAGAGGAGAGGGGTGAGAGGCTGCAGAGACATAGACACACAGGAGAGGAGAGGGGTGAGAGACTACAGAGACATAGACACACAGGAGAGGAGAGGAGTGAGAGACTGCAGAGACATAGACATACAGGAGAGGAGAGGGGTGAGAGGCTGCAGAGACATAGACACACAGGAGAGGAGGGGGTGAGAAGCTGCAGAGACATAGACACACAGAAGAGGAGAGGGGTGAGAGGCTGCAGAGACATAGACACACAGGAGAGGGGTGAGAGGCTGCAGAGACATAGACACACAGGAGAGGAGAGGGTGAGAGGCTGCAGAGACATAGACACACAGGAGAGGAGAGGGGTGAGAGGCTGCAGAGACATAGACACACAGGAGAGGAGGGGATGAGAAGCTGCAGAGACATAGACACACAGGAGAGGAGAGGGGTGAGAGGCTGCAGAGACATAGACACACAGGAGAGGAGAGGGGTGAGAGACTACAGAGACATAGACACACAGGAGAGGAGAGGAGTGAGAGACTGCAGAGACATAGACACACAGGAGAGGAGAGGGGTGAGAGGCTGCAGAGACATAGACACACAGGAGAGGAGGGGGTGAGAAGCTGCAGAGACATAGACACACAGTAGAGGAGAGGGGTGAGAGGCTGCAGAGACATAGACACACAGGAGAGGGGTGAGAGGCTGCAGAGACATAGACACACAGGAGAGGAAAGGGGTGAGAGGCTGCCGAGACATAGACACACAGGAGAGGAGAGGGTGAGAGGCTGCAGAGACATAGACACACAGGAGAGGAGAGGGGTGAGAGGCTGCAGAGACATAGACACACAGGAGAGGAGGGGGTGAGAAGCTGCAGAGACATAGACACACAGGAGAGGAGAGGGGTGAGAGTCTGCAGAGACATAGACACACAGGAGAGGAGTGGGGTGAGAGACTACAGAGACATAGACACACAGGAGAGGAGAGGAGTGAGAGACTGCAGAGACATAGACACACAGGAGAGGAGAGGGGTGAGAGGCTGCAGAGACATAGACACACAGGAGAGGAGAGGGGTGAGAGAATGCAGAGACATAGACACACAGGAGAGGAGAGGGGTGAGAGGCTGCAGAGACATAGACACACAGGAGAGGAGAGAGGTGAGAGGCTGCCGAGACATAGACACACAGGAGAGGAGAGGGGTGAGAGGCTGCCGAGACATAGACACACAGGAGAGGAGAGGGGTGAGAGACTGCAGAGCCATAGACACAATCGAGAGGAGAGAGGTGAGAGGTTGCAGAGACATAGACACACAGGAGAGGGGTGAGAGGCTGCAGAGACATAGACACACAGGAGAGGAGATGGGTGAGAGGCTGCCGAGACATAGACACACAGGAGAGGAGAGGGGTGAGAGACTGCAGAGCCATAGACACAATCGAGAGGAGAGAGGTGAGAGGTTGCAGAGACATAGACACACAGGAGAGGGGTGAGAGGCTGCAGAGACATAGACACACAGGAGAGGAGATGGGTGAGAGGCTGCAGAGACATAGACACACCGGAGAGGGGTGAGAGGCTGCAGAGACATAGACACAAAGGAGAGGAGATGGGTGAGAGGCTGCAGAGACATAGACACACAGGAGAGGAGAGGGGTGAGAGGCTGCAGAGACATAGACACACAGGAGAGGAGAGAGGTGAGAGGCTGCAGAGACAGACACACAGGAGAGGAGAGGGGTGAGAGACTACAGAGCCATAGACACACAGGAGAGGAGAGGGGTCAGAGGTTGCAGAGACATAGACCCACATGATCGGAAAGCTCCTAGCTTTCCCTTACCCGCTGGTACCTGTGTTGGGAGAGCGCAGGGTGTGGGCTCTCGGCACAGCTTTGTTGACAATTTGGTTTTGCAGATCATACGCAGCCTCTCGGCGTTAAGGCCCACGCGCCAAAAGGCCACATAAATGCGTATGGCTGGCGCAAAGGTTCTCCGCCTAAAATGGCTGACAGAACACCCAGCAAAAAATAGGTGTCCCTGAATTTTTTTTGGAAAGGTTGGTTACTATGCAGGAAGTGGCTTGCTGCAGAAGACATGAAAGGGTTCTGCTGCGGGACCATAATAAAGGGCCCCTGCAACGGTCCAAGTCAGCGTTAGGGGGACCCTTCATGGTTTCTTGCATCGGGGCCTCAAAGGTTCTAGTTATGCCTCCGGTTTGTTACATATGATCAGTGCAGTCTCAGGGATCATGAAATTACCTAGGAGGGGTAATTCCTCTTTGAACAAAAAGTTAGATAACTCTACATATCTTCAAAGATTTGTGTTTTCTGGGGCAAAAGTTATGATACAACAGCGACTTCAATGCAATCCAAGCTTAGTTATTGTAATGAGTGTAGGGTAGGAGGGACTCTACCTAAACCACTTTACTTCTTGGGGGAACAATCACTCCATTGTCCAACAGGTGTCCTGGAAATTATATCAGCTTATGCTTAATGCGGTAGTAAACCGCAGTTGAAGAAAAAAAATAAAATCCCCTGCAAGGCAATGTTATAATGTGCTAGTAGAAATACCAACTGTGTAAAGTAGAAGTGTACAGGATTGGCAGGCTGCCAACATTCATGACTTTCTATGGAAGCAAGCAATAGAGCTAAGATTTCCGTGCCTCGGTTTTGAAGTTTGAGGATGAATTTCTCCACAATGGCTTTAATTACAGAAGTTCTTGCTTTAAATGGCTTGTTTGGAAATACCTCAGTGTACCTAGTCTGGGCACTTACCTTTAAAAATGTGGTCCACTTGTGGTAACTTGAGATACAGCCACTCCAAGAAACACCGTTCTTTCAAGGACAAGTTATGGTGTCCTTCAGTTATGTCCCATTGTAGAATGTCACCGTACAATCGGCTCTCATATTTCAGGATTTCCATATCTCCTTTCACATCCGTCTTTCCCAACAAGAAGATCGGTTTAATTCTGTATCCATTTATCTCTCTCTCTTTAGCCCATGTCTTCCGCAGTTCTGACCTCCTAGTCCCAGTACTGGGCTGGGATTTCACCGCCAGCATCAGCAGTTTTTGGTTGGTTGCTCCTTCTTCCTCTTGGTTTGGCTCCTGGATGAGTGTGCAATTATAACTCTGTAGTTGGGGGAACTCCGCCTCAAAGCTGGTTAGGTTCAGATGATAAGTGTAATTGCCACTGGACAGGGTTACTGACTGCCTCATTATGGGGAGCGGTGTTCTGGCTGGTGTTGGGGCAAGGTGCATCATTTGGGTGTTGCTCTTGGTGTTCAGGATCCATCTTGTCATCAGAAAAGTCACAATGGAAAACAAGGAGGCGCTTATGAGGATACGCTTACGTCTCATTGTGCCCTGGATAGAGACAGCAAGAATTTGAATACAGTCATTTAAAAAAAAAAAAAATATTTATTTAATTCACGTTTTGAAACATACGTATCCTGTTTTTCTTTTCTTTTATTATTTTTACATTTTTACATTTTTGAACATTCAATTTGAATCAGCCATACATTCCAGTTGTTTTTTTTTTCAGAAATAGCCACAGCCACAGAATAGAAATGCCTGTCCTCTGCCAGCAAACTACAGAGAAGGACCCTTGCTCCCTGTGTGGAAGCAATGGTCTCTCTGGAGAAGTCCAACACATCCCCTTCTGAGTCAGAACTAGACATGTGCAATTCGTTTAGTTCCTAATTAGTTTTTTAACGAATTTTGACAAATTCGTTAATTCCGACTTTTTCAATTTCCGAAATTTCCGAATTTCAAAATTTCCGAAATTTCCGAATTTCAAAATTTCAAAATTTGCAAAATTACGAATTTCCGAAATTTCCGAAATTGCTATATTAACGAATTTCCGAATTTCGTATTTCTGAATTTTGTGATTTCCGAATGTCGGATTTCCGAATTTTCGAATTTCGGATTTTCAAAAATGTGAAAAATCGGAAATCTGAAAAAAAGAAAGAAAATCTGTTTAATTCTAAATAATAACTATTAAAATTATAGGTATTGGAATTCCCTTTCAAATTTGTCTGTTAGTGAACATAACGAGTATGAATTTATCCGAAGTTATGAATTATCTGAAATAACGAATGCCGCATCTAACCAAATGGAACGTAACGATCTAATAATAATAATAATAAATAAAACCTTTTTCCATTTGTTTAGATGCGGCATTCGTTATTTCAGATAATTCGTACTTGTTAATTTAATAGTTAGTTATTAATTAAACCGATTTTCAGATTTTCAAATTTTTGGATTTTCAAATCTTTGAATTCCCGAATTCCGAAAATCCGAAAGTCCGAAAATTCGGAATTCCGAAAAACCGAAAATCCAAAACTCAGAAATTCGATAATACGGAAATCCGAAAATTCGTAAATTTGTAAAATACAAAATTCGGAAATACGAAATTCGAAAATTCGGAAATCCGAAAAATAGAAATGTGAAAATTCCCGAAATTTCTGAATTCCAAATTTGCGAATTTCCGATTTTCCGAATTTCCAAAAAAAGCAAAAAAACGAATGAAACGAAAACTAAAATGAACAAATTTTTTGTCAGTGCACATGTCTAGTCAGAACTAGAGTTCTTCAATAAGCAGGGAGCATGATAGCTATGTATTACACAACTATAGGTTGGGCTCAGTAGGGCAGTGATGGCGAACCTTGGCACCCCAGATGTTTTGGAACTACATTTCCTATGATGCTCAACTACCCTGCAGAGTGCATGAGCATCATGGGAAATGTAGTCCTAAAACATCTGGGGTGCCAAGGTTCGCCATCACTGCAGTAGGGTGTGTGTTGGACCTCTGTAGAGGGACCACAGCTTCTACACATCAAGCAAGAGTCCTTCTCTGGAGCATGTTGGCAGGAAACAGGCTTTTCTATTGTGACTGCTTTCTGAAGAAAGTCTACTAAAAGACTGTGTAAGGAAACGTGGGAAGTGTAGAGTTACCCTTTAAGATTTAATAGTATTGTAACAAAGATGTTTTTCTGTTTCTCTGTAGAAACTCACTGTAAATTCTGTTTATCTCACACTCACACATTTCCATAACAAGTTTTAGTTCTCATGGCTTCTAGTAACGGGTCTGCTTCCCATAACAAGTAGGCTATATTATCAAAACATACCGAGAATCTTATCAAGCACATATATTGCATGAGACATTTTTAGAGTAAATATGATGTTGAGTCCGAAAGAAGAAATATTATGAATCTTGCAGATCAATATTGAATTGTATAACAGAATGCTTAAATGCTTGAATGTGATTGGTTGTTCAATTGCGTTCTTCCCCCTTTTTTGTATTGTATATGCTCTGTGAAACGGAAGTAAAGGCATCTTTTTTCAAACCTCATACGTGTCTGATTATCTGTCCGGACAGACAGGGTTATTTTCCATTGACCGCCAAAGTCCAATTGAGATAAAGAGGGGCTGATGCGGAGGGGCTGAAACAGAGGACCTTACAGATGGTACCAGAAGTGGGGTACATTACAGGTAAGCTTTCTTTAAAATTACTTGTTCAAAGTATTTTTGAACAGCTTACTCTGTCAATGTTCTAACCCGTTGCATTATACCTCTCAAGGCATAATTGATTAATTTATTTTGATTAGCTTGCCTGAGAGATAGGGACATTAGAATTTTAATACAGCTCGCTCATAGATAGGAATGCCTGCTGTGCTGCCTAAATTGGGGCAGGCGCCAGGATTCCGAGTATGCTCATAGATGGGAATGCCTGCTGTGCTGCCTAAATTGGGGCAGGCGCCGGGGTTCCGAGTATTGTAATACAGCTCGCTCATAGATAGGAATGCCTGCTGTGCTGCCTAAATTGGGGCAGGCGCCAGGATTCCGGGTATTAATATAAAAGGACGGTATCAGGATCAAAATATAGGGGACAAGGATACTTGCTAAAATTGCCCAGGATCCCTCCCATATATTGTATTAATACCATACCATAGCAGGTTGAAAACCTTGTTTTTAACCAGAAGGACTGGTCATTGGAAACCCCTAAATCATTTAAACACTTAATGTCAGGACCTTGTCCTAAGTGTTTTTTGGCAGGACGCTGCCCTAATTGTATAACAGGTCTGTTATTTGTGTATGAGGGATCAAATACTTATTTGGTTGCTAGTATTCACCGGAGGTTATTACCAGGTTTAATATACATAATAGTTTTGTGTTCCAGGAGGGTCTTTGATACATCATGACAACAGGGACGTTGTAACATTTTTCTGGGGTAATACATGGATTGGTGAGGCTAACTTTTGATCAAAACATGCTATGTGAATAATTCCTTTTGCCACTGACATCTTTTGCGCAGGGGAAGTCAGGTGCAAATTTTGGATATTTTGGCGTTTTGCCAACAAGGGTTCAAATGCTAATATCTCACCAACCGTAACGGATAGTGGGGAATTGTTTGCAGCATTAGTATTACAGCAATTGAAAGTACTGTTTAAACCTGTTGGCACTTTGCCAAGAAATTTGAAATATAAATAAAAATTGTTTGGTTATAAGAATAAGGAAAGTAATAACGTACAAAGCTTACTTATAAGCAGGGGAACCTCTGGCCAGAGGGAGTTTTTTTTTTTTGGCATTTTGCCAAGAAATAAAAACTTTTAAATTTCAAGACGCTTTAACTGTGTCATAGGTACTATCGAATGTGAAACGGGTAAAGAACTTTTGTGGCTTGTCCTAAGTCATTAACTGTATGTTCTGCAGCTGATGTGTATAAATAGAGTTATAATATAAGATAAAGTATAAGAATTGTAAACATGGGAAATCTGCCGGGAAAGGGAGGTTCGGAAGGTAAGCCGGATCAGCCCACTCCTTTAGATTTCGTGTCTGGAAACTATGGAACATATTATACTGAACCCTTCTGGAAAAACATATTGACCAGAGCACATGCTCTACAAATTGCGGGGCTAAGTGACTGGGGACCATGTCCTGCAGAGGAATGGGAAGAAGTCACTAAAATTTGTAGCCAACATAAGCAGTATAATTATCCACCGTTTCCTTATGATAAAAAATATATGACTGAATGTTATAAAATGTGGTGTAAAGCATTGAAAAATTATAAGAAGCAATTCCCTCATCCATTAGAGAAGCCTCATCCTTCCTTAGACAAGCCTCCTAAAAAACCAACACTTGCCTCTGCCCCTGTCCAACCCCTTTATTATGACATAGGGGATACAGAGGATTATGTGCCAGTACCTCCGCCACCCCATGCGGCCCATGTTTGCCCTAAGTGGCAAACCCTGACCCTGACCCCCCCCCCCCACAGTTTGTGGATGATGTAAAGAAAAGGGCCTCCTCCAGATTTTTTAATACCAAAGGAGGACTATTCGCCCAGACCTCAGGGACTCCCACCCCCATGCTCCCAGCCTTTGATAATTCCACGGTGCAAACACAAGAATACCCAAATCAAAGCTGTTTTCATTGTGGAGACCCCTCCCATTGGAAAAAAAATATTGTCCGCACAGAAGAAACACCCAGGGAAATGGACAGGGTAGGTTTCAAAGGACGGGGTGGAGTGTTTCCAGAGGCAGATATCAGCGTAAATTCCCCAATTATCAAACACATCCAAACACAGCAATATCATTCTCCAACACAACAAAGCCGCCCCCTGCAACCTGAACAATACACCCAAAACCAACCCCCAACACCTGGCCGCCGCCGAACGCAACCAGAATATAACCGTCCTGTAATCAAGGCGGCCTGGCCCCCCAGAGAATGGCCAGAACCCAGAATCACTGTCGAATTAATTCAAATGGATTGGCCAGGGTACAATGATAACAACCCTCGCAATAACCCCTTTCATCAACATCCATAAGGAGTACCCTGAATAGATTCCCTCCTTGGTAATGCATTTCTTCTCTTCCCACTGGAAAACACTTCCGCAGATAGTCCTTAAAGTTGAGGGATGGGTGGTATGTTTTTTAGTGGACACAGGGGCTAGCACGAGTTGTCGTAATGACACCCGTTTTATCAAAAAAAAAAAAAAAAAAAAAAAATTGTACCGAGGGCTGCTCCACTCTATGGGAATTAATAGGATTGATGTTACACACAAACATTTGCCATCCTCACTGACTGCCCCTTATGTCTAAAGGGAAGAGACCTCATGTCTCCATTAGGGGTAATGTTAAATTGTTAAATTTGACCTACAAGGGGGAATGACTGCCAAATCATCAACATGTGACTTGACTATGCCAAAAAAAAAAAAAAAAAAAATTACGTTTTACTTTATGACCATACAAGCAGCATTAGAGACTCACCCGATATGGGAAAAGTCAAAGACAGATGTAGGACATGTCAAATGCACTCCTTATGTCCCTACTGCAAACCAAACATCACACCTTTTCTTTCAGAAACAATACCACCGTCATGCTGACGAAGTATAGAGTACACCACTGATCACCACATACATGCAGTAAAGAAAGCCAGCGGCGAGTGGAGGCTAGGGGGATTTGAGGGGGGTGTACAAATGTATTTAACCACTTCCACCACTAGTCTCAAACATCACGGGAATTTTTATAAACATCCCCGCTTCCTCCACTGTATATAGGGTACTAGACTTCCAATGCTTTCTTTAGCATTGATGTTCACAGGGATTTCCAAAGGATCTTTGCCTTTGCCTGAGGCTCGAGCTCGGGGCCGACTGACTTGGGCCTGTCTTCCTCAAGACTTTGTGGACAGTCCTGCAGCATTTTCCATGGTGTTAAAACTAACCCTGGATGACTGGGTGCTCCCACAGGGATCAGTACTCCTGCAATATGTAGATGACCTACTGTTATGTAGTGAGAGCGGGGCACAGTGTGCAGAAGACTCTGAAAGCCTGATGACTCACTTATCTCTTAAGGGTCACTTGGTGTCTCGCAAAAGAGATCCAGTGGTGCAGGGAGAGGGTGGAATACCTAGGATGTATTATCTCAGGCGGGACCAAGCGAGTGTCCCCAAAAGGAATCAAGACTCTGACCTGTCTCGGCCCCAAAGATAAGGCAGCGCTCCTTTCTTTTCTTGGCTCTATTGTCTACTGCAGGCAGTGAATCCCAGATTGTTCTTTTTATGATTCAATCCTTGCACCACTCTACTGCAGCCACTGCCCCCAGGCAAGTGTTACACTGAGGAAAGAACACGGACCTTATTACAGTCTTTGGCCAGTGCTCCAGCACTGGGTTTACCAGATCATAAGAAATCCTTTGTGCTTTACTGTATAGTCAGGGACCCTGCGCTGGCTGCCGTGCTGGCCCAAGCGCATGGTACCCACTACCGACCCGTGGCTTATCTATCCAAAAAAACTCCCCGTTCAGATACAAGGACTGCCAGCTTGCCTACAAGCTGTTGCTGCCTGTGGCAGTAAACATGACAGTAAAGGAAACATCCAAAATCACTTTAGGAACTGATACTACATTGTACACAACACATACTGTAGTACACCTTTTACAAAACATTTCTACATCTACTGACTACATAAATGTTTTTTTTTTTTTTTTGACGGCAGCTGTTCTAAGCGATACTGTATGCTGTAGGGACTTTACCAGACATAATATAAGAACCAAAACCACTAGCAGCGACTTCAGCTCAGCAGGCAGAGCTCTATGCTATGACACATGCCTGTCAATTATTCAAAGGACAAAAAGTAAACATTTACACTGACAATAGATACACTTTTGGGGTCTTTTGGGCCCGCGGGTACAAGACAGCGGATAATAAGCAAATCTCAAATCAAGTCTGGGTAGAGGATTTATTAAGTGCACTCCATTTACCCTCAAAAAACAAAAAAAAAAAAAATGGACTGTCCCCCTTTATTAGATAGGCGAGGAATCTAACTTATATTCCTTACAGGAAGAGTACGTGAAATATCTGGTAAGTAGCCCTGCTGAAACTTATGACAAGGTTGCTGTCACCTTTCTTCCTCTTTCCACAGAACCAACACATCCTTTCGTCCCGGGGGATGAAGTACTGATCAAACAACTTGCAGTCCGCAAACAACCAGGCCCCCGTCTTCCAAGGTCCATTTGAAGTCCTCAATGTCTCCAGGACAGCAATACTGACGGATCAAAGCCTGCAATGGATCCATGCATCAAGGTTGAAGAATAGCCCACAAATAAAGGAGACAGGGAAGGAAATGGAGGAGCCCCACAAGAAGAGACTCAGCCACTACTGTCCCATGCCCCCTCTCACAAAACCCCCAAACCATTCTTACCATAGACTTTCCCCGTGAGCCAAGAAAATGCACCACCTGGACAATTTCTGTTTTCAATTAGAATGACCATCACTGTATTCTTGCTCTTATTTTTTGGGTGTTGGCTAAACTCCTCATGCGGGATGGGTGAGGATACTGTTGTAGTGAATGCCAGAGCAACATACATAGAAAGGAGTCATACTTATCCACAGGCCGACATTTAGTCCCTATGGTTGGAAGGCCTATCACCCTAGAGCAGTTACTAAATACCACCCAGGAAGTCCCTGTTATAAACACCACTCCCACGGGTTAGCTACTTTTAATATCCTGGACCCTGATGAAAGGATAGGTAACAGGTCCCTATATGACATATGTAAATGTGTAAGGGGATCCAACAATCCACGGGTTACTGAATGGATAAATAGCACACACATGGACAGCCCCTGGATAAGGCAAGGCAAGGTGGAGATGGAGATTCCCTCTTTGGGGGATTGGATGTGTTTAGTGGGATTAAGGTCAAGACTTAGCCCCCCCAAAGTGGTTTAAACCCCTCATGTTCCCCACGGATGGATGGTCTGTTGTGGACTATGGTGCCATACCACCGTCCCTTACCCTATGGACAGAAAAAACTTCAGGTTGGTGTACTATTGTGGAAATGATCCCTCTAATGGGGACCACAGGGTCAGACACACTTGTGTCCATGAAACCTGCCCACAGTCACCTTGAATTTGGCAGACACAAGAGGGAATTAACCACTTGGTGGGACAAAATTTTTGCATCCTTCGGTGGGGTGGGCGTATACAATGCCCTCACAAAGGTAGATGGATTTGGGATGTTAATGCACTCATGGAATCCCTTTTCAGGTGCAGGAGGATGGTTCGGTTCTATTTGTGAAAACATTATGAATTACTTTAAGAAAGCGGGTATGATACTCTTCAAGATTACTTATTCTAGCTCTGGCAGTTTATGTGACAATCAAATTGGTGTTCTACCTGATAAGTAAAGTAGCAAAATCAAAGAACCTAGTTGATAAGTCTGAAACAGCCATGACCATGTTCAAGGCAGGATATAGGTGGTACAATGAGTGATCAGCGGAGACTTCTTAAAGTCTCCTATGATCAAAGGAGGGATTGTAAGGAAACGTGGGAAGTGTAGAGTTACCCTTTAAGATTTAATAGTATTGTAACAAAGATGTTTTTCTGTTTCTCTGTAGAAACTCACTGTAAATTCTGTTTATCTCACACTCACACATTTCCATAACAAGTTTTAGTTCTCATGGCTTCTAGTAACGGGTCTGCTTCCCATAACAAGTAGGCTATATTATCAAAACATACCGAGAATCTTATCAAGCACATATATTGCATGAGACATTTTTAGAGTAAATATGATGTTGAGTCCGAAAGAAGAAATATTATGAATCTTGCAGATCAATATTGAATTGTATAACAGAATGCTTAAATGCTTGAATGTGATTGGTTGTTCAATTGCGTTCTTCCCCCTTTTTTGTATTGTATATGCTCTGTGAAACGGAAGTAAAGGCATCTTTTTTCAAACCTCATACGTGTCTGATTATCTGTCCGGACAGACAGGGTTATTTTCCATTGACCGCCAAAGTCCAATTGAGATAAAGAGGGGCTGATGCGGAGGGGCTGAAACAGAGGACCTTACAGACTGTGCTCACCTTTTGATGCACCTGGAATGTATTTAGAGGATTAAAACTGAAAGTTCAATTGGTCTTTAGGAGTTGGATCCTTCTTGTTCATAAAATAGGCAAATAAATGAATAAAAAAAAACAACAACTTACAACACAACTTTCCCATTTGGAACCAAAAACCAGGAACAATTACGTGGCTACAGAGTTGGTAAGGTTGAATGAAGCCTATCCAGTTCAGGTCATTAGCATTTTCCACAACCTCCACATTGTGTTTGCTAATGTAGCGCTACCCCCGCATCAGCCGCCGGTGAATGAAATATCCCCCACCCTGTACGACCGGGCACACAAATTTGTCCTTGCAGCTTTGTTTTTGTATTTTATTAGGGGAATTAAACTTGGATGGGGTTAAGGGTACTATAGGATGCCCATTTGATCAAACTCAGAACTCTTCAGGGACGCAAACTACAGTGCCTTGAAAAAAGTATTCCTACCCATTGAAAGTTTTCCACATTTTGCAGGGGCGTACCAAGAGCATTTGGCACCCGGGGCGGATCCTATATCTGGCACCCCCCCCCCCACCTTGAAATGTAAAAACATCACATTGTGCCCCCTGCATCCTTCAATATCTTTTTGTCACTACTATGTACCCCCTCTTCACAACTGCAACTCTGGACGTCTTTGCATTACACTGCACCCTGCACCTCTGGACCCCTTTACATTACACAGCCCTTGTACCTCTTGACCCCTTTGCATTACACAGCACCCTGCACCTCTTGACCCCTTTACATTACACAGCCCTTGTACCTATTGACCCCTTTGCATTACACAGCACCCTGCACCTCTTGACCCCTTTACATTACACAGCCCTTGTACCTCTTGACCCCTTTACATTACACAGCACCCTGCACCTCTGGACCCCTTTACATTATACGGCACCCTGCACCTCTGGACCCCTTTACATTACACAGCACCCTGCACCTCTGGACCCCTTTACATTACACAGCACAGCAAAGTGCAGACCCCCCTACAGTAAGACCCCCCCCTACAGTACAGACCCCCACTATAGTGCAGACCTCCCCCCTACAGTACAGACCCCCACTATAGTGCAGACCCCTCAATACAGTACAGACCCCTCACTACAGTGCACAGAGCCCCCCCTAACACAATACAGACCCCCCACAATGATCCCCTTCTCTGGTCACGGCCCTAATCAGTTTCTACAGCGTCTGTCAGCCGAGCAGAGTGAAGCCGCCTCCCCCTCCTTCTGCATGCACAGCCCTGTGTAGAGATAACGGAGGAGGGGGAGGCGGCTTCACTCTGCTCGGCTGACAGCCGCTGTAGAAACTGATTAGAGCCGCGACCAGAGAAGGGGATCGTTGTGCCGACTGGCCTCGCCCGCGCACCACCCCTCCCCCCCACCCCACAAAGACACTACCTCGGGGCGGGCTCTCAGTGTGTGATGGGTGGCTTGACCGCAGTATTTTGGGGGGGAGGTGCGAGACACCTGTCGGCAGTGACCCGGCGCAATGATCATGGTCTCTCAGTGGTCACGGTTCTCGGCAGCGCCGCGGCTGTCACAGTCGAGCAGAGTGAAGCCGCCTCCCCTTCCTCCTTTAAGTCTACACAGTGCTGTGCATGTAGGAGGAGGGGGGAGGCGCTTCACTCTGCTCGGCTATGACAGCCGCTGCCGAGACTGATAAGAACCGCGGCCACAGAGAGAAGGGGATAGCGCCGGGTCCCCCGGGTCACTGCAGACAGGTGCCACTCGGCGTGCGGCTCGCACCCCCCTCCCCCCGCAATGCCACTGCCTCAGGCACTCAGTGTGGTCTGTCACCGAGCGGTGCCGCTGCATAACCCGGCGCTGTCTCCTCTTCAGTCTCGGAGGGGGGAGGACGCTGGCCTGACACCCCCCCCCAGTGTGTGGCACCCGGGGCGGCCCGCCCCCCCGCCCCCCACTTAGTACGCCTCTGACATTTTGTCATGTTGCAACCAAAAACGTAAATGTATTTTATTGGGATTTTATGTGATAGACCAACACAAGTGGTTTTCCAATTTTTTTTTACAAATAAATATGTGAAAAGTGTGGTGTGCATTTGTATGGCGCCCCCCTGAGTCAATACTTTGTAGAACCTCCTTTCACTACAATTACAGCTGCAAGTCTTTTTGGGGATGTCTCTACCAGCTTTGTACATCTAGAGAGGGATATTTCTGCCCATTCTTCTTTGCAAAAAAGCTCAAGCTCTGTCAGATTGGATGGAGAGCGTCTGTGAGCAGCAATTTTCAAGTCTTGCCACAGTTTCTTAATTGGATTTAGGTCTGCACTTTGACTGGGCCATTCTAACACATGAATATGCTTTGATTTAAACCATTCCATTGTAGCTCTGGCTGTATGTTTAGGGTCGTTGTCCTGCTGGAAGGTGAACCTCCGCCCCAGTCTCAAGTCTTTTGTAGACTCTAAAACAGGTTTTCTTCTAAGATTGTCCTGTATTTGGCTCCATCCATCTTCCCATCAACTCTGACCAGCTTCCCTGTCCCTGCTGAAGAAAAAAAATCCCCACAACATGATGCTGCTACCACCATGTTTCAGTGTGCCGGCGGTGTGTTCAGGGTGATGTGTTGTGTTAGTTTTCCACCACACTTATGCCCCGTACACACGGTCGGAAATTCCGACCACAAAATCCGTCGGATTTTTTTCCGACGGATTTTGTCCGACACTGGTGTTGCATACACACGGTCAGACAAAGTTGTCGGAAAATCCGATCATTCTGAACGTGGTGACGTTCGTTGCATACGACGGAACTACGTAGAGGCTATTAGCCAATAGCTTTGGTCTTGTAATGTGATCTGAGCATGCGTGCCACTTTGTCCGTCGGAATTCGCTCGTAAAAAGTCCGATCGGACTTTGTTGTCAGAAAATTTGAGAGCAGGATCTCAAACTTTTTCCGTCGGAATTTCCGATGGAAAAAGTCCGTTGGAGCCCACACATGGTCGGATTTTCCGACAACATGGTCCGATAGGACATTTTCCGTTGGAATTTCCGACCGTGTGTACGCGGCATAAGAGCTATTTAAAATGTTATTAATAAAATTTTATGGTAATTGTTAATAAAAGGCCGTCAAGGCCACTTACTCAAAAATATTGTCACGTCATTTGTGGGGGGATTTGGAGGGGTTAAATATTATGTTTGGGTGGGTGGCTTAAGGCAATGTGGGTTAGGTCCTTCACATGTCAAGTAGACAAAGTAGGAGAAAGGCAGACAGATTTGGGTGGAGCATTCCAGAGGATTTGAGAGGCTCAGAAGAAGTCCTGGAGGTGAGCATGGGGTGACAAGGGAGCTAGAGGGCAGGAAGTCTTGGGAGGAGGACGATTAGGACGATTAGGTTGGAAGAGGACGATTAGGTTGGAATTTTGAGACTAGGTTAGTGATGTAGCTGTGGGCAGAGTTGTGGATGGCTTTGTAAGTGGTTGTTAGTATCTTGAATTTAATTTGTTGGTTGAGTTGCAGCCAATGCAGGGATTGGCAGAGAAGGGTAGTAGACACTGAGCAGTTTATAAGGTGGATGAGCTTGGCAGCAGCATTTATGATGGACTGAAGGGGGGGGGGGGTAGACTATATAGAGGTAAGCCCGGGTTCACACTATTGCGAATTCGCAGCAGGGCAAAATACTGCGAATTTGCAGGACATTTGAAAACCCATTGTTTTCAATGGGGCACGTTCACATATGTCCAATGCATGCGCACTGCGCATTGCAGAAAAACCGCCACCGACTTTGGTGCGGTGCAGGACGGATCAGGTGCGAATTCAGGCCCATTATCTTCTATGGGCACGCATCTGATTCGCACCTGGCTTGCGTTCTGAACAGAAATTCGCAAGTCATTGTACTACCTCTGAGGGGGAAGTCCACGCCCATTTAAAAAACAAAAAAACAAAAAAAAAACGGCATGGATTACCCCTCCAGAGGCATACCAGGCCCTTAGGTCTGGCATGGATTTTAAGGGTACCCCCTACGCCGAAAAAACGGCGTGGGGGTCCCCCCAAAATTCATACCAGACCCTTATCCGAGCACGCAGCCTGGCAGGTCAGGAAAGGGGGTGGGGACGAGCGAGCGCCCCCCCCCCCCTCCTGAACCATACCAGGCCGCATGCCCTCAACATGGGGGTGGGTGCTTTGGGGAAGGGGGCGCCCTGCGGCCCCCCACCCCAAAGCACCTTGTCCCCATGTTGATGAGGACAAGGGCCTCTTCCCGACAACCCTGGCCGTTGGTTGTCGGGGTCTGCGGGCGGGGGGCTTATCGGAATCCGGGTGCCCCCTTTAATAATGGGGCCCCCAGATCCCGGCCCCCCACCCTATGTGAATGGGTACGATGTACCCCTACCCATTCACCTAAGGTGTAAAGTGTAAATACACTCATCAACATGGGGACAAGGTGCTTTGGGGTGGGGGGCCGCAGGGCGCCCCCCTTCCCCAAAGCACCCACCCCCCATGTTGAGGGCATGTGGCCTGGTATGGTTCAGGAGGGGGGGGGGGGCGCTCGCTCATCCCCACCCCCTTTCCTGACCTGCCAGGCTGCGTGCTCGGATAAGGGTCTGGTATGGATTTTGGGGGAACCCCCCACGCCGTTTTTTCGGCGTAGGGGGTACCCTTAAAATCCATACCAGACCTAAGGGCCTGGTATGCCTCTGGAGGGGGAACCCATGCCGTTTTTATTATAAAAATTTGGCGTGGATTTCCCCCTCAGAAGTAGTACAATGAGTTGCGAATTCATGCTAGCAGCTGATTCGCACCTAAAACGCGGACACACCGCAGAACAGCCGACGTTTCACTGCACAGTCACGCAGGGCCTTCAATTCGCACCGCACTAGTCTGAACCCAGGCTAAGCCAATGAGGAGGGAGTTGCAGTAGGCGAGGCTAGAGAGGACCAGGGAGTGGTTTAAGAGCTTTGTGGTGACATTGGTTAGGAAGCTGCGTATCTTGGAGATGTTGCAGAGGTTGAGGCGGCAAGATTTGGACAGTGATTGGACGTGGGGCCGATGGGGCCGAAAGGATACTTCAGAGCCCAGGACTACACCTAGAACCTTGGCATGGGGGGGACGGGTTGATAGTTGAGCCATTGATTTTGACAGAGACGGAATTCCGCTTAAGCTTGGCTTGCATGCACACGGTCGCACAAAAGTTCTCTGAACTTTCGACCGTCAAGAACGCGGTGACGTACAACACTACGACGAGCCGAAAAAAATGAAGTTCAATGCTTCCGAGCATGCGTAGGAATTTTGCGCGTTGGAATTTGTACAGACGATCGGAATTTCCGAAAAATTTAGAACATGCTCTCAATCTTTTGCTGGCCAAAATTCCACCAGTCAGATGGAGCATACACACGGTCGCATTTTCCGACCAAAAGCTCACATCGGACTTGCTGGCGGAATTTCCGATCGTGTGTATGCGGCATACCAGTCTTTAAATCTTGAAGGTTCCGTGGGCCTCTACGAAATCCGATCTTTAGGTTCTTTCCACAGATTTTCTATTAGATTCCAGTCAGGTGATTGGCTGGGCCATTCTAGCACCTTTATTTTCTCTTTCAAACCAATTGAGAGTCTCCTTGGCTTTGTGTTTGGGGTCATTGTCTTGCGGAAATGTCCGCCCTCGTTTCATCTTCATCATCCTGGTAGATGGCAGCAGATTTTTTTTTCTTTTTATCAACAACGTCTTGTTACATTTTTCCATTCACCCTTCCTTCAATGAGATGAAGTTTGCCAGTACTGTATATACAGCGCCTTGAAAAAGTATTCACACCCCTTGAAATTTCCCACATTTTGTCATCTTACAACCAAAAACATAAATTTATTTTATTGGGATTTTATGTGATAGACCAACACAAAGCGGCACATAATTGAAGTGAAAGGAAAATTATAAATGTTTTTTTACAAATAAAATAAGTGTAAAGTGTGGGGTACATTTGTATGGCGCCCCCCGGAGTCAATACTTTGTGGAACCACCTTTCACTGTAATTACAGTCTTTTTGGGGGATGTCTCTACCAGCTTTTCACATCTAGAGAGGGACATTTTTGCCCATTCTTCTTTGCAAAATATCTCAAGCTCTGTCAGATGATTGGATGGAGAGCGTCTGAACAGCAATTTTCAAGTCTTGCCACAGATTCTCAATTGGATTTAGGTCTGGACTTTGACTGGGCCATTCTAACACATGAATATGCTTTGATCTAAACGATGATGATGGTAATTGCTGGTAATAGCAGTGGGGGGGGGGGGGGAGAAATGCTTAATAATCTTGGTTAAATCATTTTCTTTTTAGGACTTATCCCCTCAAAGGATTAATTCATTCAAATATTTCAGCTGCATCAAAGCAAAAGTGGTGCAAAAGCTTTAAGCCTCGTACACACGATTGGATTGTCCGCGTGTGCCTGGATTTTGTCTCGCATACAAACGGCAAGGAATTGTTTGGCCAACAAACACGAACGTAGTGACGTACTACGTGGGTTTTTAGCTTTTTAGTGCAACCCTTTGGGCTCCTTCTGCTAATTTCGTGTTACTAGAAGTTTGGTGAGTGTTTATTCACGCTTTTCATTTCACGCTTTTTATTTTGCGCTTTTCGGTTAAATTCTGAACGGCCGTTCGACAACCAGCCATGTTGCGGAATCGGAGGAGATAACGTGTTATTTATTATTGGCCTTGGAGTTATTGCTTTGACCCAAGTCCAGTCTAGGAACAGGAGGAGAAGGATTTCTTGGACCAAAAATTGGTTGCTTTATTAATGGTGACCAATTATGTCAAATGCCTTTGCTGCGGGAGCTCCAGGAGAATAATCCGGATGTTTTTCGGAATTATCTCCGGATGACGGACCCCTGCTTTCACCAACTCTTGGCATTGGTGACCCCCTATATTAAGAAGCTGGACACATGCATGAGGCTTTTATTTTATTTTTTGGTTGAATAATAATGATCTGATTTGTTATATTTTCTATATTTTTGGATGCATAGAATGCACTTTTTGGTTAAGTTCTATTGGCAGATAGCATATCTAATTTTATTTGTTTTCTTTTTTAATGCACAATAAAAAAAAATTGTGTAGAATAATACTTGGCTATGTGTTTTACTTCAAAATGACAGTTTGGGAGTAGACATGTGCAATTCGTTTAGTTCCCAATTCGTTTTTTAACGAATTTTGACAAATTTCTGAATTTCCGAAATTTCCGCATTTCCAAATTTCCGAATTTCTATTTTTCAGATTTCCTAATTTTGGGATTTTCGAATTTCCGAATAGAACGGAACAAATTAATAAAAATGTTTTATAACGATTATTAATTTGTTACGTTCTATTAGTTTAGATGCGGCATTCCTTATTTCAGATAATTCGTAACTTCGGATAAATTCATACTCGTTAATTTAATAGTTAGTTATTAATTAAACTGATTTTCTTTCTTTTTTTCAGATTTTCAAATTTTGGGAATTTGCAAATATTTGAATTCCCGAATTTCGAAAATCCGAAAATTCGGAATTCCGAAAAACCGAAAATCCAAAATTCCGGAAAAAGCAATACTGGGCACATAAACCCCCCTCGTGACCAGACCAATTTTCAACTTTCGGTGCTCTCACTCTTTGAATGACAATTTCTCAGTCATACAACACTGTACCCAAATTAATTTGTTCTCCTTTTTTTTCCCACACAAATAGAGCTTTCTTTTGGTGGTATTTGATCACCTCTGGGTCTTTTATTTTTTGCGCTATAAATGAAAAAAAAGTCAAACATTTTGAATAAATAAAAAAGCATTTTTCTTAGTTTTTGTGATAAAATTTTGCAAATTATTAATTTTTCTTCATACATTTTGGCCACAATTTATACTGCCACATATCTTGGTAAAAATAACCCAAATTAGTGGATATTATTTGGTCTTTGTGAAAGTTACAGACTCTACAAGCTGTGGTGCAAACCCTAACATGCCAGGGAAGTACAAATACCCCCCAAATGACCCCTTTTTTGAAAGTAGACATTCCAAGGTATTTAGTAGGAGGCATAGTGAGGTTTTTGATGTTGTCATTTTTTTTCCCCACAATTCTTTGCAAAATGAAGATTTTTTTTTCTCCACAAAATTGTCATTGTAATAGGTTTTTTCTCTCACATGGCATGCGTATACCACAAATGACACCCCAAAATACATTCTGCTACCCCTCCTGAGTATTATGATACCCCATGTGTGGGACTTTTCCACAGCCTGACCACATAGAGAGGCCCAACATGCAGGGAGCGCCATCACGTGTTCTAGGAGCATAAATTACACATCTAACTTGTTGACTAACTATTACACTTTTGAAGGCCCTGGAGCACCAGGACAATGACATGTGACACTGATGTGGCACTGATGACAGATGGCACTAATATGTGGCACTGATGACACATGACACTAATACGTGGCACTGATGACACGTGACACTGATGTGGCACTGATGACACTAATACATGGCACTGATGACAGATGGTACTTATACATGGCCCTGGGGACAGTTGGCACTGACAGGTACTGTGGGCACTGTATTTTCTTTTTTTCTCATTTACTGACGCTGCAGCATGAAGCTCTCTCTCCTCACACGTGGTCTCTGTGTGAGAAGGGAGAGCCGGTGTTGACAATGAGAGAGGATGTGTTTACATATGAGATCCTCTCCCATTGGACACTCAGATCGAGTGCTAAATGGCTGCTGTGATTGTCCATTTAGCACAATCTGATCCAAGGGACACGGCCAACACAAAATTTCCCCGATGCACACCCGCATCAGGGAAGTAAACAGGAGGACGTCCAGGGACGCCCTCCCGGCAATTGGGCGCCGCACTGTAGCCGTCTTTCGGCTATAGCACGGACGCCTAGTGGTTAAAGAAGAAGAGAATTGTGCGCTGCATTTCGAGATTTCATAATCTGCCACGTCACGAATGTTAATTCTCCATTACGAACGCTAGTTTACAAGACCGACCTCTTCTGGCTCGTCCTTGCTTCCGAGCATGCGTGTCGGTACTTTGGACTTTTGTCCGACGGACTTGTGTACACACGCTCGGAAAATCCGACAATAGATATTTATCCGCGGAAAATTTTAAAACCTGCCACCCAACATTTGTCCGTGGAAAATCCGACAATTTTCCGATGGATCGTACAAACGGTCGGACTTTCCGCCAAACAGTCTGTCATCACACATTTCCCGTCGGAAAAGTCTGAAAATCTGATCGCATGTGCGGGGCTTTAGAAAGCAGCCACAGCCTGAGTAGAAAAGCCTGTCCTCAGGTTCGCTGCTTTTCTAATGACGGAGCGATCACATGTAAGCAAACCGACGCCGGTTCCTCTCCCCTCCTCTCTCTGTACCGATCGGTACAGTGTGAGAGGAGAGGGGGAGGGATCGGTGGCAGCAGTGCTGTGGGCGGGATCTGTAGTGCCCACAGCCTGCCCTGCAGTCACCACCGATCCATCCATCCATGCTCAGCCATCCCTCCATACCCTGCAATACACAGCAATAGCCTGCAGTGTATTGTTGGGTATTGCAGGGTATGGAGGGATGGCTGAGCATGGATGGATGGATACCCAGCAGTACTCTGCGATACTCTGCCATACCCTGCAATACTCAGCGATACCCTGCCATACGATACCCTGCCATACCCAGCCATGCCTAGCGATACTCTGCCATACCCAGCGATACTCTGCCATACCCTGCGATACTCTGCCATACCCTGCGATACTCTGCCATACCCTGCGATACTCTGCCATACCCTGCGATACCATGCAATACTCGCTACGATCGAAGCCAGGATCGTTTTTTTATTTTATTTCAGGCTTTCCAGCCTAGAGGTGAGATGTGGGGTCTTATTGACCCCATATCTCACTGTAAAGAGGACCTGTCATGCCATATCCTATTACAAGGGATGTTTACATTCCTTGTAATAGGAATAAAAGTGATCAAAAAATTTTTTGGGGGGGGAAAAAAAAGTGTCAAACTAAAATAAATAAAGTAAAATGAACAATAAAAAAAAATAAAATAAAATAAAATTTAAAGTGCCCCTGTCCCGTGTGCTTGCATGCAGAAGCGAACGCATACGTAAGTCCCGCCCACATATGAAAACGGTGTTCAAACCACACATGTGAGGTATCGCTGCGAACGTTGGAGCGAGAACAATAATTTTGGCCCTAGACCTCCTCTGTAACTCAAAACATGTAACCAGTAAAAAAAATTTTAAAGCGCCGCCTATGGGGATTTTTAAGTAGCGAAGTTTGGCGCCATTCCACGAGCGTCTGCAATTTTGAAGGGTGACATGTTGGGTATCTATTTAATCGGCTTAACTTCATCTTTCACATTATGCAAAAACATTGGGCTAAATTTACAGTTTTGTTTTTTGTAAAGCACAAAACTTTTTTTCCCCCAAAATAACGCGTTCGAAAATATGCTGCGCAAGTACCGTGCTAGATAAAAAGCAACGACCGCTATTGTATTCTCTAGGGTCTTTGCTAAAAAAACATATATAATGTTTTGGGGTTCTATGTCATTTTCTAGCAAATAAATTATGATTTTTACATGTAGGAAAGAAATGTCAGCATTGTCCTGGGTGCTCCAGAACACCTGATGGTGCTCCCTGCATGTTGGGCCTCTGTATGTGGCCACGCTGTGTAAAAGTCTCACACATGTGGTATCGCCATACTTAGGAGTAACTGCAGAATGTGTTTTGGGGTGTAATTTGTGCTATGCATATGCTGTGTGTGAGAAATAACCTGCTAATATGACAATTTTGTGAAAAAAAAAAAAAAAAATCTTGATTTTGCAAAGAATTGTGGGAAAAATTACAACTTTAAAAAACTCACCATGCCTCTTTCCAAATACCTTGGAATGTCTTCTTTCCAAAAAGGGGTCATTTGGGGGGTATTTGTACTTTTATGGCATGTTAGGGTCTCAAGAAATGAGATAGGTCACCAGTACATCAGGTGTGATCAATTTTCAGATATTGGCACCATAGCTTGTGGACTCTATAACTTTCACAAAGACCAAATAATATACACCGATTTGTACTTATTTTTACCAAGGATATGTAGCAGTATAAATTTTGGCCAAAATTTATCAAGAAAAATTACAAATTTGCTAAATTTTATAACAGAAACGAAGAAAAAAGGAAAATTTATTATCAAATACTTACCGTAATTTTCCTTTCCTGATGGACTCCATGGCAGCCTACGTGTGGGTTAACCCCGCCTCCTCTCCAATGCTATAGGACCCCATTCAAATAAAAGAGAGCTCACCGCTAGGTACTGTGTTCCGTAACTAGCCTACTCAATAACTGATGGGTGGGAACTCCGTCTGCCATGGAGTCCATCAGGAAAGGAAAATTACGGTAAGTATTTGATAATAAATTTTCCTTTTTCCTGACAGACTCCATGGCAGCCTACGTGTGGGAAATAACTAGCCAATCCACACGGGTGGGTATGCTGAACAGCAATAAATTCCAATTTGACCCGTCAACCGACAGGATCTATTACTGAAGTTTCAAAGAAGATAGCGAAGCGGACTCAGCATTATGAAGATAACGTTTTGATAGAGGCCCATGAGGCCGCTTTGTAGATCACGTCTGGAGCCACGTGCTGGGCTGCTGCCCATGAAGCCGCTATATCCCTGGCATAACGTGCCATACTTCTTCCGGAAGGACCAGGCCCCTATTTATAAAAAGGCTGAAGGATGAACTAGATGTTATTCTAGTCGAAGCTGGAAATCGCTCACAGTTATACCTTCCGAATTCCGCCTATATCCAGAGGATTAACTTTTAGTGGATTTTTGGACCTAAATGTAACTAGGAGAATCCCCCGGCTCTTATAGAACTCGAGGTAATTTCCGGAATTGAGCCGAACATATGAACAAGGACCACCTGGACTGGAAAGAAGGACAGAAGAGGACCCTCATAACTTAGGGACACAACTTCCAAGACTCTCCTGGCGAGGGTAATGGCTACAAAGAAAGTGATTTTAATTGAAAAGGTCTCGAGATAGCAAGCGTGGAGGACCCGTATTACTGAACCCAGACAGTGAGTTGAGGACAAGGGAAAGAACCCAAATGGGGAATCTTGGTCTTCTTTGAGGGCTGAGTTTTAACACATTATAGAACCACCACCAGACTAAAAAGGTGAACAACCCACTGAGCTCCGAAGAAGGCCGATAAGGCTGAGAGTTGGATTCTTGATGGATAGAGATAAATTTAGGTCTGAATAAATAAATCCGAACCTTTGGATCTTCCACCTGAAGAATAAGAGAACACAACAGACTTGGCCCATCTTCTATCGACCTAATTCATACTCGTCTTCATATAACTCATGAAAGTGGAGATCACCCTTGAAGTACACCTGAGATGGACAAGGATGCCAGACTGCTGTAATACCTCACCAGCTTAAAGTTACCTGGGAAGAGAATATATCTACCCCAGGATTGACTCCCAGAGACATAATCTACTTGAAATGATTGCACACGAAGAGACCACTCGTTAGTGACTTAACCAAATGCGTGACGGGAAATCCACTCGGATGTTCTGAACTCTGAGGAAGTATGCAAATGAAACATTGCCTGGACCCCGGACATGATGGGTTTGACCCTCCGTAATAATGTGGTGCTTCGAGAACCTCTATGATTCTTCACATGAGAATGGATAACACAGCGATGAACACCTGATAAAGCCGACTCTTCCTTCCACAGATAGGAGAATGACTGAAAGCACACCAGGCTGCCGGAAGTTCCAAGACGTACTAGCTCAGGCTGGGAAGACTCGTATCCTTGAACAAGGTCCGATGTGTAGCAGACTCCCCCACCGGTACTGCTTGGCATAAGTCATGACCTTAACTCATGACATGGGACCAGGGAGTGGCAATCTGAGCCAGTTCTGTGCTGCAGTCGCCAGAAGCGGCTGCTCCTCATTGTTGATGACATGTGAACAGGTTGACTAATGCCCCTTGATATCCGTTACTTGCATAAACCTAACAAGACAGAGTAAAACTTCTGCAGGGACTGCTTGACTGTAATCTTCCCCACTGGAAGAGAGATGGTGCTTTCCACTACAACGAACTGGGCCCAGAAGAATATCAGCAGGACTGGTTCTGGGTGTTTTTTTTTTTTTTTTTTTTTTTCAAAGGGCCACCCAAAGTTAGTCACGATGGAGAAAGCTATTCCATGCGAACTAGCAGCTGAACTCTGTCCTAAGACAGCAACAGAAGGTCGTTGGAACAGCGATAGCGACATAGTCTTCTCGTTCCGATGAGGGCCATTATGGCCAGAAGAATCTTTACAAAGAACTCAGATGGAACCGGAGGTATTTGAGAAACTCCTTTGCTACCTGAACATGGAGGTAAGCATCTTTAAGTCGTTTGAGAATAGCGAAATCGCCTGAATGTACTTTATAAACTGTTCTCTTATTGCACCAAGAAGAGGGGAAATATACCCCCTAGAATTTATCGTCCTGGGGACGGCGTAACTATAAGGCCCGTTAAACCGTGACCGAAGACCACCAAGCCAACCGGAGGAACAGATTGACACCAGCTCCTTCACTGCTGAATTTCTGGAGAACTCCTCTGAGTACGAGACTCTGTACTCTGTTCGGGTTTCCATATCTCTAGACATAGCTGCTAGAGCGAGTGCAGGTTTACAAGCCATATCGGCAGAGCCATGCGCTTATCCTGAAGTCTTGAAACATTTTCTCACATGCCCGTCCAGGACACTGCATCTTCTAAAGAAAGCATAATCGCATCCATAAGGGGAAAGTTTCCCAGACACTTCGCCTTTCCTGCCTTGAAAGGATATAGTCTAGAGGTATTTGTTTGACATAGAAGTTTTCTTGTCCATCTTGCTCCACTCGTCATTAATCCAAACCGTAATGGGCAAAAAAGAGAGACAGAGAGATTTCTTTTTCCCGGACGCCTAAAGAACTACTTTGCTTATCCGGGGAGTGGAATGGTCTACCCAGATAAGGGCTTCCACAACTGCTTTGACTCGTGGAGGAACCAGAGAACGACACAGGCCTTCGACATATTTTTAAACTTCCAACTTGCTGACCGAAGAATCCAGAGAAACAGCGTAGGGCTGGGAAGAGCCTGAATCCTTCGGGCCACATCAGCCGGGAAGATATAAAAACAGGCTCCATGTGTGGTATATACTCCACATTCATATTATTCGTCTCCTAATTTTAACCCCAATCGTCTGGGCGTAACACAGATCATATATGGACTTGCCCTCCTGGGCTCATGTCCCTCATCTTCGGCAGGCTCTGCGATTCAAGCGGCTGTCATGGCAGCAGGTGCAATGATTTAGAGGAGAAATGGCAACGTCTCCTCTATACAAAGGAGGAATGGCAACAGCTCCTCTAGATGGAGGAGGAATGGCAACATCTCCTCTATCCGAAGGAGGAATGGCAACGTCTCCTCTATCCGCAGGAGGAATGGCAACGTCTCCTCTATCCGCAGGAGGAATGGCAACGTCTCCTCTATCCGCAGGAGGAATGGCAACGTCTCCTCTATCCGAAGGAGGAATGGCAACGTCTCCTCTATCCGAAGGAGGAAATGGCAACGTCTCTTCTATCCGAAGGAGGAAATGGCCACGTCTCCTCTAGTCGGAGGAGGAATGGCAACGTCTCCTCTAGTCGGAGGAGGAATGGCAACGTCTCCTCTAGTCGGAGGAGGAATGGCAACGTCTCCTCTAGTCGGAGGAGGAATGGCAACGTCTCCTCTAGTCGGAGGAGGAATGGCAACGTCTCCTCTAGTCGGAGGAGGAATGGCAACGTCTCCTCTAGTCGGAGGAGGAATGGCAACGTCTCCTCTAGTCGGAGGAGGAATGGCAACGTCCCTCTAGTCGGAGGAGGAATGGCAACGTCTCCTCTAGTCGGAGGAGGAATGGCAACGTCTCCTCTAGTCGGAGGAGGAATGGCAACGTCTCCTCTAGTCGGAGGAGGAATGGCAACGTCTCCTCTAGTCGTCGGAGGAGGAATGGCAACTTCTCCTCTAGTCGGAGGAGGAATGGCAACGTCTCCTCTAGTCGGAGGAGGAATGGCAACGTCTCCTCTAGTCGGAGGAGGAATGGCAACGTCTCCTCTAGTCGGAGGAGGAATGGCAACGTCTCCTCTAGTCGGAGGAGGAATGGCAACGTCTCCTCTAGTCGGAGGAGGAATGGTAACGTCTCCTCTAGTCGGAGGAGGAATGGCAACGTCTCCTCTAGTCGGAGGAGGAATGGCAACGTCTCCTCTAGTCGGAGGAGGAATGGCAACGTCTCCTCTAGTCGGAGGAGGAATGGTAACGTCTCCTCTAGTCGGAGGAGGAATGGCAACGTCTCCTCTAGTCGGAGGAGGAATGGCAACGTCTCCTCTAGTCGGAGGAGGAATGGCAACGTCTCCTCTAGTCGGAGGAGGGATGGCAACCTCTCCCCTTGTAAATGTTGTGGCCTGGCAAGGTCCCTGTCAACCTGGACCACGACTTTGTGGGTCCGACCTGGAAGGGCTGAAAAAGATGGGGGGGGGGGGGGGGGTGTAACATGAAACGCAATCTCAACCACTGAGACTGCAAACCTCGACCCCTCCCCTCACCTGCACATACCCTGTGCGTGAGGGCTGGCCGTATGAAAGCAGTGACCTGTCCATAACCTCTGGACACAACGTCAACGTGAACACGGATGGTCTGCACTCAGAAAAGACACATACGCGGACCCAAAAAGTTTGCAAAATTATTATATATATCTATATATATATATACAGATATATATACACACACACACATCTTGAGGTATAAATATTGCTAATATCCCGTAGGAGTGCAGCATGGAACTTCCATATATGTATGAAAAGAAGAAATGCAATATTTTATAATACATTTCTCTTCTCCCAAAAGAAAAATTCTCTCCTTTTTTTTTTTTTTTTTTTTTTATATATTTTTATAATAATTACCATAGATACATATTCTTATTTATTTATTTATTTTTTATTATTTTTATTTATTTTTATTTAATTCATTTTTACAACTTTCCCCTTTAAGGGGAGATCCCAAAACGAAAACAGCAGACCAGGCGGGGGAAGGCTGCCATTCACTGTCTGCAGGAATTCCAATACAGAGAGGAGATGGCAGCCTTCGAATCCCCCGCCTTCGTGACGTCACCGCCCCCCCACTGCGCGCCTGCGCCGTGGGGGACAGCCAAACGGCGCCTGCGCGGCCGCCGGACCATCCGACCCTCCGCGCACGCGCGAACCAAGCCTCGCTTTCGCGGAGGCCCCGCGCATGCGCAGAACGCCGGCAACGGCCGCGACCCGGAAGCACCGCGGCGGCCTGGAACGCAGAGCGTTCCAGGCGCCATGAGGGGAAACAGAGGTACCGGAGCGTACCCTACAATACCGGGAGCACCGGGGAGACGGGGATGACCAGGGGAAACACCGGACAAAAGACACATAAAGACAACTGCCATGGAGAAAAGGTACATGAAAAGTAGCAGACCTTGCCAGCCATTGAAGCGTCCACCTGCCGGGATACGAGACCATCTTCCCCCCACTACTGGGGTATCCAGTGCAAATGCCAAACTATTTGCCTGCTCGTAGCTGGGCTCCTGGCCGCACCTCATGAATGGAATTCTCGATCCTAATTTTCCCGACCGGACGCCAACAGGAACAAACATGATGTAGGTCCATGGAGGAGGACAAAAAAGGAACACAGTACCTAGCGGTGAGCTCTCTTTTATTTGAATGGGGTCCTATAGCATTGGAGAGGAGGCGGGGTTAACCCACACGTAGGCTGCCATGGAGTCTGTCAGGAAAATTAATTTTTTTACCGAATTTTCAGTTTTTTTTCTTTTATAGCGCAAAAAATAAAAAAATCCAGCGGTGATTAAATACCACCAAAAGAAAGCTCTATTTATGTGGAAAAAAAAGGACAAAAATGTCATATGGGTACAGTGTTGTATGACTGAGTAATTGTCATTCAAAATGTGAGCACCGAAAGCTGAAAATTGGTCTGGTTATTAAGGGTGTTTAAGTGCCCAGTGGTCAAGTGGTTAAAAAAAATAAATAAAAAAAAAAATGCAAACAATCGAAGCTTTACAATCACTTTAAGAAACGCAGAACAATGCTGGTGTTGAAATATATAATTACATAAAGTACAATATTCCTGTTTATCCATGAATAAACCAGCCTCGCTGACACAGTCCTTCTTCTAGAAGTTGGATTGCATGTCATCTATTCTATAAAAACAATAACTCAAAGTTAACAGCTAAAAAAAATAAAGATACATTATATATACTCATACCATAAAACCAGAAGATATGTTGAAAAAGAAAACTACAAAAACGTAAACAAGTTCCTCTTCCTTGTAGCAGCTTATATACTTTGATTATTACAGAATTTTAGTATTCAAAAAAAAAATTTGAATAAAAATACATATTTTACATAAAATTCTAAAGAAAAAAAAAAGAAAAAATAATATTTAATGCAGTATTTTTGAGTGAATAAAAAAAATAAATAAAATGAAAACAAGCTGTATATATCTATAAAACATTTATTATAATATCATATATTGAATAAAATAAATACATTTATTAACATGTTATATGAATAAAATAAAAAATGTATAGCATTTCACGTAGAATATAATAGATATAGATAGAGGCTGTGGCCACAGCAGGTGTACAGACCAGGGAACTCAGCACAGGGATGGTGGGAACCCCTCATAATGGGCACAGTAGGTGTACAGACCCGGGAACTCAGCACAGGGATGGTGGGAACCCCTCAATGGGCACGGCAGGTGCCCATTATGTTTCCATTTTCTTTTTCACAGCAGGTGTACAGACCCGGGAACTCAGCACAGAGATGGTGGGAACCCCTCGCAATGGACACAGCGGGTGTACAGACCCACAAACTCAGCTCAGGGATGGTGGGTACCCCTTGTAATGGGCACAGCAGGTGTGCAGATCCAGAAATTCAGCACAGGGATAATGGGAACTCCTCATAATGGGCACAGCAGGTGTTCAGACCTGGGAACTCAGCACAGGGATGGTGAAAACCCTTGATAATGGGCACAGTGGGTGTACAGACCCGGGAACTCAGCACAGGGATGGTGGGAGCCCCTCATAATGGGCACAGTGGGTGTACAGACCCAGGAATTCAGCACAGAGATGGTGGGAACCCCTCATAATGGGCACAGCAGATGTACAGACCTGGGAACTCAACACAGGGATGGTGGGAACCCCTCATAATGGGCACAGCAGGTGTACAGATCCAGGAACTCAGCACAGGGATGGTGGGAACCCCTCATACTGGGCACAGCAGGTATACAGACCCAGTAACTCAGCACAGGGATGGTGGGAACCCATTATAATGGGCACAGCAGGTGTACAGATCCAGGAACTCAGCACAGGGATGGTGGAAACCCATTATAATGGGCACAGCAGATGTACAGACCTGGGAACTCAGCACAGGGGTGGTGGAAACCCATTATAATGGGCACAGCAGGTGTACAGACCCAGGAATTCAGCACAGGGATGGTGGGAACCCCTCATAATGGGCACAGCAGGTGTACAGACCCGGGAACTCAGCACAGGGATGGTGGGAAACCCTCATAATGGGCATTTCAGGTGTACAGATCCAGGAACTCAGCACATGGATGGTGGGAACCCCTCATAATGGGTACAGGTCCAGAGTAGGGATGAGCTCAGGCGTGTTCGCATGCTCCACGTGCAGAGCCCGCCAGGAAGTCGGCGCAGCGCTGCGCTAATCACAGGCAGTGAGACATTGCCCGATCTCTGCAGCCGCGCATCGGGACACGCCTGAGCTCATCCTTAGTCCTGAGTGAGTCTATTCCACATGTTCACAGCTCTTACTGCCTTTCCGTATTTGGAGATAAAATCTCCTTTCCTCTAGACGTAAAGAGTGTCCCCTTGTCCTCTGTGATGACCTTAAAGTGAATAACTCAACACCAAGTTCACTAGATGGACCACTTATGTATTTGTACATGGAGATCCTATCCCCCCCCCCCCTCCACTATTCTCTGTGGTTCTATTTGTATATTGGTCTTTATAGCAGAACCCCTCATAGTGGGCACAGCAGGTGTACAAATCCAGGAACTCAGCACAGGGATGGTGGGAACCCCTCATAATGGGCACAGCAGGTGTACAGACCCGGGAACTCAGCACAGGGATGGTGTTGCCGCCTCATCCCTTTAAACCCAAACACATGTGAGTTACACAGGTTCTGACGCTAATTTAATGCAGACGAGGCACCAAGTGAGTTGAATTGCCACCTAAATCAGCCACAGAACCTGTGTAATTGATACGTGTTTGGTTTTAAAGGGATGAGGTGGCAACCCTAGCCACCAGCTTTAGAAATGCATGTTTAGGGTGTGCCGCCCCTCCAATCTTTTGTTTGTTACATATTGAGTCCTGACCAGACTTTCACGGGTGGAGCACCCCACCCTTCCACACCACTACTTCATCATCATTGTCCACCAGTAAGTAGTTATACGAGGAGTTCCTTATTCGTGGAATCTGCAGCTAGCACATTTCTCCTAAGGAGTGAGGATCTCCCCATGGTTTTTTTTTCAAAACTCTTTATTCCAAATTTTTCATTACATAATAATTTACATTATACATTTTTATATACTTTTACATTTCTTTATATAATACAGATCATAATTACATTTGCTCCTTCCTTTCATTCCTTCCTCTCTCACCCTCTGTGGTCACTTAATACTATATTTTCAGATATTCCTCTATCCACTGTTAGCCATGTTCTATTCCATTTTGCCCATATTTTTTCATACCTTCGCCCATTTCCCCTTTGTTCATACATTATTTTTTCATAGGGTAGGACCTGATTTACTGCTCTCACCCACTGGGTTACTGTCGGGGGATATGGCTGAATCCATTTTTCTATTATTTGTTTTCTTGCCAGGAACAGTACCTCCCTTAAGAAGGTATTATTATCTCTATTATCTCTCTCTTCCCTCAATATCCCCAACAAACATATTTCTATCGTAGCTATAAAAGGTTTATTCAGGACTTTTCCTATTTTCCTAGCTACTTGTTGCCAATATTTTCCTATTTTACCACAATACCACATTACATGAAGGAAGTCTGCTCCCCCCTGCCCGCATCTAGTACATCTTGGTTCAGTCATCCTCCCCATTTTATACAATCTATTTGGAGCCAAGTATGTCTGATGTATTATATTCATCTGTATTATCCTGTTATTCATTGCAGGGGATACCTTCCAGTGGGAATTACAGGCTTCATCCCATTCATGATCGCTCATGTCTGGGATAGCCTCCTGCCATTTATCCCTTATTTTCAATGGTTCGCCTTCTATTTTCTTCTGTAACAGGTGTGTGTAAATCTTTGCTATCAGTCCCTTAGGTCCCTGTGATCTCAGGATCCCTATAAGGGGGTATTTAGATATCTTTAATTCCTCTCTTCTAAACTGTGTCTGTAGCACCTGCCTCAACTGAAGGTATCTATAAAACTGTTTACTCAGTAAATTATATTGTTTACACAGGTTTTCATAGGTTAGTATTACATTTTTGTCATATAGCTGACCAAAAGTTGTTATCTTATTCTGCTTCCAAAATTTACTGTCCTCAAAGGCTTCCAGTTGTTCAAATTTTGGGTTGTTCCACAGCGCAGTTTCTGTTGGGATTCCGACAAATCCCGTCAGTTTCTTAGCCTCTCTCCATACTGTCCTTGCCAGTTTCAAGAGGGGAATTTTTACTCCCACTCTCCTCAGGTCTTTTAATTCTAATCCCGTCATTAAATCATCTATTTGCATTTTGCTAAGGAGATATTCCTCTATCCTTGTTATTTTTTCCTGTCCTACCCATGATCTTAGATGTTTCAGTTGCCCTGCCAAATAGTATAAATATAAATCCGGGAGGGCCAGTCCAGCTTCTGTCTTTGGTCTTTGTAATTTATTAAATTTTAATTTACATCTTCCATATGCCCAAATGAACCGAGTCATCTGCGAGTTTAATTTTTTAAATATCTGTTTTGGTATTTTTACTGGGGAGTGTGCAAATACATATAAACACTTGGGTAGTATAATAGATTTTATCAGGTGAATTCTGCCTGCCATTGATATTGGTAGCTTTATCCATATTTCCAATTTTCTCTTTACATATTCTACTAGTGGGAGTATATTGGCTTCCATCTCATCTTCATGTTTCAACGTTATGTTTACTCCTAAATAGGGATGGGCCCGGTGCTCGATGCGAACCCATGTTCGCATCGAGCACCGGGTGTTCGCTCGCTCGGCGAGCCCAGAACTATTTTGGCCACTCGCATCACGTTCGTGTGATGCGAGCGGTCCCGCAATGCATTGCGGCCGGCGCGGCCGGCGCAGTGCATTGCTGGCTGATGATTGGCCAAGCATGCACTGTGACCCCGCATGCTTGGCCAATTACAGCGCCGGAAACTCGAAGAGCCATAATTGGCTACAGGCAGGACGCCTGTAGCCAATTACAGCTCAGGGGCTTTAGTACACGCCCCCTCTTATAAAAGGCCGCCACGCCGTCTGCGCCGGTCACATGCTGTTCCGGCGTAGATAGAGCAGGATCGTTCTGTGTCACTCTGCTGGATTTAGTTAGATAGATTCACTTAGAGAGATTGAGTTAGATAGATTCATTTAGAAGGATTGATTTAGAAAGAGGGGCTTGTAGTGTGTTCGTGGCAGGCAGGCACTGGCAGCAAACAGAGCTCCTGTATTTTGTTCCCAGAAGCACCTATAGGACTTGTAGTGTGTTCGTGGCAGGCAGGCAGAGCTCCTATATTTTGTTCCCAGAAGCACCTATAGGACTTGAAGTGTGTTAGTCCCATCACACAGACCTACATTTTCTTCCCAGAAGCACCTATAGGACTTGTAGTGTGTTAGTCCCATCACACAGAGATCATATATTTTGTTCCCAGAGGCACCTATAGGACTTGAAGTGTGTTAGTCCCATCACACAGACCTATATTTTGTTCCCAGAAGCACCTATAGGACTTGAAGTGTGTTAGTCCCATCACACAGACCTATATTTTGTTCCCAGAAGCACCTATAGGACTTGAAGTGTGTTAGTCCCATCACACAGACCTACATTTTCTTCCCAGAAGCACCTATAGGACTTGAAGTGTGTTAGTCCCATCACACAGACCTACATTTTCTTCCCAGAAGCACCTATAGGACTTGAAGTGTGTTAGTCCCATCACACAGAGATCATATATTTTGTTCCCAGAAGCACCTATAGGACTTGAAGTGTGTTAGTCCCATCACACAGACCTACATTTTCTTCCCAGAAGCACCTATAGGACTTGAAGTGTGTTAGTCCCATCACACAGAGATCCTATATTTTGTTCCCAGAAGCACCTATAGGACTTGAAGTGTGTTAGTCCCATCACACAGACCTATATTTTCTTCCCAGAAGCACCTATAGGACTTGAAGTGTGTTAGTCCCATCACACAGAGATCATATATTTTGTTCCCAGAAGCACCTATAGGACTTGAAGTGTGTTAGTCCCATCACACAGACCTATATTTTGTTCCCAGAAGCACCTATAGGACTTGAAGTGTGTTAGTCCCATCACACAGACCTACATTTTCTTCCCAGAAGCACCTATAGGACTTGAAGTGTGTTAGTCCCATCACACAGACCTATATTTTCTTCCCAGAAGCACCTATAGGACTTGAAGTGTGTTAGTCCCATCACACAGACCTACATTTTCTTCCCAGAAGCACCTATAGGACTTGAAGTGTGTTAGTCCCATCACACAGAGATCATATATTTTGTTCCCAGAAGCACCTATAGGACTTGAAGTGTGTTAGTCCCATCACACAGACCTATATTTTCTTCCCAGAAGCACCTATAGGACTTGAAGTGTGTTAGTCCCATCACACAGACCTACATTTTCTTCCCAGAAGCACCTATAGGACTTGAAGTGTGTTAGTCCCATCACACAGAGATCATATATTTTGTTCCCAGAAGCACCTATAGGACTTGAAGTGTGTTAGTCCCATCACACAGACCTACATTTTCTTCCCAGAAGCACCTATAGGACTTGAAGTGTGTTAGTCCCATCACACAGACCTATATTTTGTTCCCAGAAGCACCTATAGGACTTGAAGTGTGTTAGTCCCATCATACAGAGATCCTATATTTTGTTCCCAGAAGCACCTATAGGACTTGAAGTGTGTTAGTCCCATCACACAGAGCTATATTTTGTTCCCAGAAGCACCTATAGGACTTGAAGTGTGTTAGTCCCATCACACAGAGATCCTCTATTTTCTTTGCAGAAGCACCCATAGGACTTCTAGTGTGTTAGTGGCATCACACAGAGCTCCTATATTGTCTTCTCAGCAGCACCCACAGGACTTCTAGTGTGTTAGTGGCATCACACAGAGCTCCTCTATTTTCTTTGCAGAAGCACCCATAGGACTTCTAGTGTGTTAGTGGCATCACACAGAGCTCCTCTATTTTCTTTGCAGAAGCACCCATAGGACTTCTAGTGTGTTAGTGGCATCACACAGAGCTCCTATATTGTCTTCTCAGCAGCACCCACAGGACTTCTAGTGTGTTAGTGGCATCACACAGAGCTCCTCTATTTTCTTTGCAGAAGCACCCATAGGACTTCTAGTGTGTTAGTGGCATCACACAGAGCTCCTATATTTTCTTCTCAGCAGCACCCACAGGACTACCGACTACAATGGCTGGAAGACCGCCAAGGGGAGGCAGAGCGTGCAGAGCCAAGAACACAGGGCAGGCAGGCTCTGTTTCTAGTGGACGTGGCCGTGGCCGTGGACGTGGTCGTGCATCGTCATCAGCACGTGGCCATGGGACACGCGCGTCTTTGTTTTCGGCAGCTGGACATGTGGAGCCGCATCATGCTGAAGGCTTGGTAGAATGGATGACCAAGCCCTCCTCATCCTCCTCATCCTCTCTCACCCAGGCTCAGGGTACTGACAGAGCAGCTGCCAACGCGTACTCAATGGCATCATCAGCCACCCCTTCCCTAGACCCACCACGTCCTCCTGAGGAGTCCCCCGAACTCTTTGAGCACAGTGTTGGGTACATGCTCCAGGAGGATGCCCAACGATTCGAAGGTGAGTTTGTTCAATGTGCGGTTCCTCAGTGGCAGGTTCCCAAACGCCACTTTTTCTCACGGAAGGCGATTCCGTCTCTCTACCGGCATGTGGAAGGCAATGTCCATGCCTCGCTGGACAGGGCGGTCAGCGGTAAGGTGCATATTACCGCTGACTCATGGTCCAGCAAGCATGGACAGGGACGGTACCTTTCTTTCACGGCCCATTGGGTCACTCTATTGGCAGCTGGGAGGGATGCAGGACAAGGTGCAGTAGTGTTGGAGGTTGTTCCGTCACCACGCCTCCAAAACGCTACTACTGCTACTGGTTGTGACACACCTCTCTCCTCCACCCCCTCCTCTTCTTCTTCCTCCAGTGCTCTGTCCTTGGAACCAGCGGTGCTCCGTAGGCGTACAAGGGGCTACGCAAGTACGCAGGCAAAAAGATGCCATGCCGTGCTTGCGCTGGTGTGTTTGGGGGACAGGAGCCACACTGGGCCAGAGGTTCTGGCAGCTCTGCAGGGGAAGGCCGAGAGGTGGTTGACGCCACGTCAGCTTAAGCCAGGAATGGTCGTTTCTGACAATGGCACCAACCTCCTCTCCGCCCTGTGACAGGGGCAGCTCACCCATGTGCCCTGCATTGCTCACGTCCTCAACCTGGTGGTGCAGCGGTTCTTGGGCAGGTTCCCAGGCTTACAGGATGTCCTGAGGCAGGCCAGGAAAGTCTGTGTGCATTTCCGCCGATCTTATAATGCCAGTGCTCGGCTGAGCTGCAAAAGGAGCTGAACCTGCCCAAGAACCGCCTAATATGTGACATGCCCACCAGGTGGAACTCAACGTTGGCCATTCTGCAGCGACTGCACACGCAGCAGAGGGCCATCAATGAGTACCTTTGCGACTACGGCACCAGGACAGGGTCAGGGGAGCTTGGTTTTTTTCCCCACGTCAGTGGAGCATGATCAGGGATGCATGCACTGTCCTCTCACCATTTGAGGAGGCCACGAGGATGGTGAGCAGTGACAGTGCATGCATCAGTGACACTGTCCCTCTTGTCCACCTGTTGGAGCATACGCTGCGTGGGATAATGGACAGGGCACTTGAGGCAGAACAGAGGCAGGAAGAGGAGGACTTCCTTGCCTCTCAAGGCCCCCTTTATCCGGACAGTGTTCCTTCTGTCCCACCCATCACACAGGAAGAGGATGAGGAGGAGGAGGAGGAGGAGGAGGAGGAGGAGGATTGTGTGAGCATGGAGGTGGAGCCTGGCACTCAGCATCAGCAGCAGCAGTCTTTTAGGGATGATGTACAGTCCCAACAAACCAGTGGACTTGTACGTGGCTGGGAGGAGGTGGCTGGCGATCATGTCATCCTCAGTGACCCAGAAGACTCCGGACCGAATGCCTTAGCTAACCTACGCTGCATGGCCTCCCTGATCCTGCAAAGCCTGCGGAAGGATCCTCGTGTTCTTCGGATCAAGGAGAGGGACCATTACTGGCTGGCCA